>OX465102.1:0-550000 GCA_949987565.1 Luidia sarsii
GCATCATGGGTATGGATGACAAACATTGGCCGTGTTTATCGCACAAACCTATGGCAAACCACGGCAGTTCGTGAATTCTTTCGTTTTTTTCTCGAAAACTGGATGGAGTTCAGCCATGAAAATTACACAGAACATGTTTCTATAATCAAGCACCAAAACTTATTTTTTGTTACAACATTGAGAGGGCGGTTTTGGAGAAATCTGAGTTTTTCCCCCCTTACTGACTGGATGACGGGCTCGGCGCGCGTCGCGAGCTCGCGGCGCGATGCACAGGACACTGTGTGCATTGTTGCCTGCGCAACTCACACACTAATTTGTATCGAGAAACTGCAACTATGCATCAAACATTTGTAAGGGATTGTGATCCATAATTTACTCAATTAGCCCTAACACAAGAATGTAAAACTTACCGCTTTGTTGTACAGCTTTATTGTACCGAATAACCGTGGACCAAAATGGCGCCTCGGCGAGAAGAGTGGAGGGCTTACGGAGACTAACCGCTTGAGGGCGTACTTTAAATTCTTTTCCCGTGAATAAGTATAAGATGCACACGAGACCGCTCGAAGTCGTCCAATTTTACGCACAATCCTGGTAGCTTCTATACAATCGCGGACGTACTTCCGATCGACAAGATATCGAAACTGCGTCCACGTTTGATGGTTAAGCTTCCAAAAAATTGTTCAATTCTAACCGAGGACGTCCGCGATTGGTGAGGGTCCACTATTGTCAGGTGTGCATTTTGCTAATGGTCCACCATTGCAGGCATTTACACACGCACCCCCACACACAACACACACACACACACACCCACACACACACTGGACGGTGGTCTCGCAGCGAGCATAAATCACGAGGACGAGTACAATCCCACAAGGCGTTTTTTAGGAAGATTTGGTCGACAATTGACTTAATTTTTTGCATTTTCAGGCCTTCATTTTAATAAATACGAGGAGCGCTAAAAATTGCTCTCCTTAATTCACTTTGTTGATTTAAGGAGAGCGATTTTTTTCTATGAAAAACAAAAGAAAAAACCCACTCAATTCCAACGACAAAGAAAGAAACCCATTATCATCCCAATTCATGTTTTGTTTCGGTATTGAAATAAATTGCACTTTTTTGTAGCGTGAGTGACCGTCTCGCTAATACTCCTGGAAGTTCCGATCAGGCTTGAGTAGCGCAGCGTACTCGATCGTATGCAGCCTTGCGGCCGCTGTGCATGTGCACTGTGCAGTATACAGCGTGCAAAGATGGGTTTTGTCATGTCACGTGCAGTGCGTAGGCTGGTTTCGGCCCTACAGCTCCTGTAGTGTCGCTATGGCTTTTTTTAGAGGCGGAAACCAAACCTAGACTTGCCAACCTGGTTAACGTCGCGAAGGGAAATCGGTCATAACTAAAATGCATTACTTCCATCGTTCGTCTCCGAATGTTGTTTTCATTTAATTTAATATTTATCCCTTAGTCATTAATGTTGAAAGTGGTATGAATAGAAAGAGGAGAATATAGGCTTCAATTTGAGGGTAAAATCGACAAATTTTGACGATGTTTACAGGGTGCGCTAGGCGGCCGGAAAACACGAGTTTGACTTTTTCTCCGCCATTTTAGCTCGATCTGCCGCGGCCGAACGGAACGATTTGGCAAATTTGAACTTCCAATATCTCAAGAAAGAAATGAAAAATCCTTCTCAAATTTTCTAGAATTCTGGTATGCGTACTTTGGTTGACCGCGAAACTCGAAATATCGCTGGTATAAATGTAATAAACATTAGTTTATTTGTTAGAAAACAACTGTAAGGGCTGGCGGAAGTCTACTAATCATTGCATACGTACACGTGCCTAGTGCACACACTGGGCAGCGCGCGATCTCGCACCACAAACGATCAGCCTCAACTCAACGTAAATCACGACGACGAGTACGGTCCCAAAACTCAAAAGCCGTTTTTAGAGCAGATTTGGTTGGGCAAATGTCTTAAATTTCTGACACAAAACATTTGTGCTTTTAACTCATGTGAACAAAAAACAACAAAAAACAAGGTGATTAAACTTTCACGGTTTTTAAAAAATCATAATGCTCTCGTTAAATTTGTAGGGAGCGCTTTTTTTTGCTCTCCTTGGAAAACATTAAGGAGCGCGGAGGAGCGCGAGTGCGATCGCGCTCCTTTCGTTTCAAGCCCTGCATTTTTAACTCATGTGAAAAAAAAAACCCGAAGGGGATTAAACATTTACGGTTTTGCAAAAATCAAAACCGAAAACCGTCTCCAAGGCAAAACTGAAAAACCTTGAAAAATCGAAAAACCTTG
Organism: Luidia sarsii; assembly: GCA_949987565.1. Classification (NCBI taxonomy): domain Eukaryota; kingdom Metazoa; phylum Echinodermata; class Asteroidea; order Paxillosida; family Luidiidae; genus Luidia; species Luidia sarsii. The sequence continues at coordinate 2,297 of OX465102.1, forward strand.
AAAAACCGAAAACAACGCCCAAACTACAGTCCACCCCCACGAAATTTGGCAGCCCCCCATCGCCCCCCCCCCAATGAAAAAAATCCTGGCTACGCCGCTGTAGTCACGGCCCCACACTCATCCGGGTTTTTTTTTTTGGGGGGGGGGAACAGAGTGGGGTAGCGGCGCAAAGGTAGCACACTCAGAATCCACTCAGTGATGAAGAGACATTACAGCTCCACACGAAGTAAAAAATCCTCAGTATCATAGTAGCACACGACAAATCCATAAAATAACAGCATCAGTGGAACGACAATTAATTGAGACCTCAACTGGGAAACACATGGCAGCAAGAAGTTAGGATAAAACCGGATTTCCTGCCAAAGTTTACAAGCCAATTTAAAAAAAGGTGGCAGCCGATCAACAGCGCCCTCAACTCCAATTGCAATTTACAAAAACATTCAATAAGAATGTGTGTACGATGACGATTTGATCAAGCGAGACTTGTACATAGTTTTTTTTTCATTCTCATCGTGTTTTCTACAAATCAAGGTGCGTTGTGGATCGGCCATCGTCAGATACCTTTCTCTTAGGGTAGAGGTATGAAAATGCTGCTTTTGTTTGTTGATAAGTGTATCCTCCAGTTACCGGTTTTCGACGATATAAGGACGTACTTTTCTTCAGAGTCCTTGTTTAAAAGAGCTGAGCCCAAGTGGACAGTGCCAGATCGTTGCAGCCCTTCATACAGCAAAATGACCAAACTACTCTGTAATATAATTTTTACTCTGTGCTTACTTTCTAACATTCCATAGAAAGTTCCTCTGACGTTCCACGGAGGAATTTCTAGAGCTCTTACCCCCATTTTCACTTTACCCATTTGCGTTTGTCACATTAGCTTCGTTCTTAAATCCCGTTCAGTTCGTGTTAGGTTTACATTCGTTTGACTGCTATCCGCGGAGCTACTTCAATCGTCTATTACAGTATTTGTCAGCACGCCGAAGTCCACACCCCGTAAAGCTTCGCAAAAGCGTACGGCCCCTTCGGTTACTGGGGAGGGAGCCGGCAAGGGATCGGCCCAGAAGAGACGAGGACGCGCACGCACCGTCGTCGATGTCCTGCCAGCACCTGAACGGACACCTTCTGCGTCTGCTCCTCCACCTCCAGTTTTGGAGGTCAACCACTCGGCGACAGCTTCCCCGACACTCACCGCTGTGGCAGGAGGTGAGTTAGTCCACTTCCTGGACTGTTATCGTATACGCCGGCGCGCCGCACACAACAGAAAACCGCAACCCCATATACTGTGCACATAGTATACGGAACAGCCAGCTCGAAAACAGTCCAGTCACTCTTGGCAGTTTCCCCCGAAATTTCGGGGGAGCGCATATTCCGCCCACAATTTTTCATAACTGCACTGCTGATTCGTGATTGGATATTGCGTATGTCCATCAGAGTTTCACCATGACGTCATCCTGGGGGTTTAAGTCAACAGCGCCCTCCTGTCCGACCGTGACATGCTGGCTTCCTGCCACATGCGTATGCATTATTATCGACTACCTCTCTACACATGTATTTCTCTTCCTCCATGGTATTAAATATTGCTCCTTTCTGAATTTGTGTGATTAATAAAATCTGAAAATCGCAATCATACGCAATTCTAAACCTGATGCCTGATCATGTCTTCGAAATCTGACGTTCAGCAGTTCAAACAGGAAGATATCAGCGATGCTCTGGACCATTTATCGCGCATTTTCAGTCTTCCTGACGGCTTGAAAAGTGAACAGCGAAAGGCATTGACTCTCTTCCTGCAAGGACATGACTTGTTTATAAGCCTTCCGACAGGCTTTGGTAAGAGCGTCATTTTCCAAGGTGCTCATCTTTGTATGGATTTCCTTCGTGCCAAAAATGAGGATCCCGATGTTGCCAGGTCCGTTGTCATTGTTGTTATGCCTTTGAAGTCGCTTGTTGCGGATCAGTTACAGAAGGCATCAAATCTTCACATCGAAGTAGCCGATTTATCGGGCGGATTGACGGACACAATCCAAGAGGGACTACACGCCGGAAAATATTCCCTCATCCTTGCAAGTCCAGAAACACTACTGGAAGATGGTCGTGAGATTTTTAATATCCCATCAGTACGAGAGAACCTGTGTGGCATTTTCGTCGATGAAGGTCACTGCGTTGCTAAATGGTAGGCCTACTGTTTGTTGTTAATGCTTAACATGCAAAATCCCAGAGCTAATTACTTCGCATTGTAAAAGGGCCTACCTGCAAAGTTCCCTGTCATTATTGTGCCTCCTGTCCTGAGTCCTATTCCGACGCTATTTTCAGCCTTCTTTTAAAAGAATTAATTAACGTTTTTTTCCTTTACATGTGTATACATGCATAATGGCTTGCATATACTGTCTTTACAAAAATAAAAATTGATGTACAAAGAAAAAATAGTAAAAAAAAAGGAGTAAAATTTACACCCCTGGGTTTTACACACACACAAAAACTGACACAGTGGTTGACTAGGTTTTCTTTGTTAAGTTAAATTAATAGTTACTTAGATAATTTCCACTTCTCAGAATCAGATAACATAGGTACTCATACAATTTGTGCCCTTTTATTTGAAAAACAAGCAATACTTGGCTTTACTAAAAAATTACACCACTATTTTGTTCATTTGCAGGGGTAGCTCATCAAGAGAGACGAAGGCATTTCGTGAAGCCTATGGAAGACTTGGGGAGCTCCGTTCAAAGGTGAAATCGAGTGTGCCAGTCATTGCCATGACTGCTACAGCAACACAAGATGTCAGGCAGCGGGTTGTTGAGAGTCTGGGCCTCCGTAACTACATCTTGATATCAAGATCACCTGAGAGAGCAAACATCAAGCATGTTGTCATGTCAACAAAATCCAAGGACTTTGAACGGATTTCTAAGGACATGGTGGAGGAAATTCTGACACTTGGATCAGACTGTGCACGGACTATCATATATTGTCAGTCGAGGGGAGTCGTGAGCGACTTATACGCAGTCTTCATGGAGCTGTTACCTGCAAGTTTACACAAGCACGTGGAAATGTTTCATACCAACACTGAAGAAGATGTCCAGACTAAGATTGTTGAGAGCCTTACGACAGATGACGGAGACATCAAAGTTTTGATAGCAACAATTGCCTTTGGTATGGGAGTGGATGTCAGGAGAGTCTATCGTACAATTCTTTTTGGACGCCCAGTGGCGATGGATGATTACATGCAACTAACTGGAAGGATAGGTCGAGACAACAAGCCAAGCATTGCTATTACTATCCGTTATCCTGGAGACCTGGCTGGTAGAGTGATGACATCTGCCATGAAGGAGTTTTTCGAGGGGCAGCAGTGCAGGAGGCAAGTTGTGAGGAAAGTGTTTGGTCAACCAGATTGTGCACATGCCACAAGTTTCCAACACCTATGCTGTGACATATGCCACCAGACATGTACCTGTGATGGTGAGGGATGTGCTGAGGATATTTCTCCATTTGAAAAGGTCCTCTCCAAGGCTGTGGTGGGAAATTCGCTTAATCATAGTGAGGAATTACCTGTGGACATCCCAACTACAGCTCAAAGGGACAAGTTGGAGCGAGAACTTGAACAATACAGGAATAACATCATAGAGGATAATGAACACCTGTACTGCGGACCAGACATAGCGTCCGGTTTTCCTGAGTCTACCCAAGAGCAAATTTTAAATGATTGCAATGTCAGATTTTCATTTGCATCATTTGTGGCTCGTTATAATTTCCCAAGTCAACAAATAGCAACGGATGTGTGGGAAATTTTGTGTTCTTGCCTTGACAGAGAATCAGGAGGTACATCACTGGACACTTGGAATCCAGACTCAGAAGAAAGTGAAACAGAAGAATCTTATTCAGAGTCTGAATATCAAGAAATTCAGAACCCATCCGACAGTGACTACTGAACTGTGCATGTTTGAATTTTCAGCAGATCAATTGTACAGGTCTCACATACAAAGTTTACTTTTTATTATTGTTTTTTCTGATGAATGACGGAATTGGAAAAAAGAAGTATTTTTTAAACAAACATCAGTCACTATGTCATTGACTTGGACTTGGGAAATTAGATTTCATATTTTAGTCTGAAATCAGATTGTTGTCTTTTTTTACCAAATACAGATTTTTCCCCTTGAAATGTTTTTAATTGTACAAGTTCAAGTTTCCTTTGAGGTATTCAATTACCTTCTGTGGCACTTACTTGGATCATGTATGCGGTGCATGAACTACTATACTCGGTATTACATGTAACACAGACCAATATTTTCAGATTTCTTCTTCTTTTTTTCTTTCTTTTTCTTTTGCTTTATTGCCAGTCTCAAATTATTACAGGGGCACATATTCCAATGAAAATCTTAGATGTTGTAATCTTGTTATATATGTTCTTGAGATGTTAACAGTAAAGTCACACTTGGTTAATTTGGGCCATAAGTAAATTCAATATTCTGCATCTGTTTTTGCCACTTGCAAAGTATTTTTGCAGTCATGTGCTTTTGTGGGAGAGGAAATGTTTTCATTTATTTTACTGTAACCATTATATTGTGCTGCATGTAATGTTCAGGAAAATAATGTTCTCCTTTCCCTTATTGTACCAGTGTTGTTGAGTTGGTCCCTATTGTTTAATCCCTTACTTCCTGTCTTACTGGTCCTCATGTTACTACACTGTTCAGTGACTTTCCCATGGTCCTTGTGTTATTTAATCATGGTATCTAGGCCTAGAGGATTAGAGCTATGTGCTAATTGTGCTTACAAGTTTTGTGTTGAGGTTCAATTCAGTCATGAGGACAGCTCAGTAGTTTATTTAGTGAGAAGAGCAAATGAGGCTTGGTGCATAGAGTAAGGAATGCTGGGTGCATACTCCATACTTTATCTGTGTTTTGATTTTCTGGTATTGATTTTAATTTGCTACTTATTGCTGAGTTGTGGTCAGTTCTTTTTTTCCTTGTAAATATCTGTTGTTCTGTTTGATTTTCACTTTTTCTTTTTCTTTTTTTAAAGTTCATGTTTTATGTTACCGGTATGTTACTTTTTTTCTAACTTCTCCAGAGTGTCGCTTTCCCTGTTACACATTGAAGAACTGTTTGAATCTGGACATACAGTGACTCTCATATTGATTTCCCTTTGTTTAGTTTGTCAGATTTATTTTTATTATGCATGAAGTACCAAGATTTTTACTGGAAGCTGGAAAGACAATCTGAAGAAATATACTAGTGAAATAAATAACATTTGCACTTTAAACTAAATGTGTTGATGTTAATACAGTGTTTGGAGTTAGGAGGGCCTGACGTTTCGGTCCTAGCAGGACCTTTATCAAAGGCTAAGATACAGGTCCTGCTAGGATCAAAACGGCAGGCCATCCTTACTCCTATCATTTGGTATATTTCAGGTCTATTTTGGCTGATAAGTAGTTAACAGATATACAAGGTGTAATACTGACAAACACATTATTATTATTACGCTTATTGATATTGAGTAAGTAGAAAATGATTTTGGTAAAAATTACGTACGTTATTCTCTTTCTTGAGTATGTGTGGTTCTGCAAGGAACCAGGGAACACTTGATGTTTCTGACCGGTATATATCTGTCCATCTACAGAGACTGCAGTATTTTGACTACGAGGAAGCTTGTATGTTGTTGAGAGGGATCAAGATGTTGAAGTCAGAATCCTCCAGTGTCCTGAAGACAGACAGCGTACTGTTCTGAATCATCAAGGTGTGTTCCTGGGTCTTTTCAGAACCACACATACTCGAGAAAGAGAATACACATACATGGTGTTAACTGCAATCATTTAATAGTCATCTATTTCCATTCACCATGAAAGCCTTCAAATCTTATCTCATATCTAAAAATCTTCAAATCTTACTCACCAATACTGAGTAAATTCTGCAACTTATTCTAGTTCCTGTAATAAATTAGCCTTTGACTGAACAGTTCATGAAGTGTCATGCAGTTTCATGTTGCTTTCATTATTGTTAAAATTTTCGGAAACATTTACAATAAAACTGGTGCTCGTATTTAATGTTCAAAGTTTATGATGGGGGAAGCTTGCAACATACTGGTATATGCCAGAAATATGTGTAATGTTGTACTCATTAGCATATTTTCAGTATCCTGGTTAAGAATGTTCAGTATTTCAAGTTCCTATTAAAGTCAATCTTTAGTTTTTGGTGATCAAAGGTAGAAACTTAAAAGTGAGGAAAAATAAATTGTAACAGAAAAGGACCTAATGCAATACCCGTTTCACAGATGTCACAATTACTTTTTTAACTATAACTTTTTTTTAAAACCTCTATAAATTTTCACTTACATGTAAGAGTAACAAAAAACTGTTTCTTAACTGATTTCAAATTGAACACGAGAAATATGTACAAATATGTGTGTTCCAGATAAAAAGTCACTGAGAGGGTTGATATACTTCACTTTTGTTGAATGAGGTTTAAATTGATTTTGCCTACAGAGGGTTTTCATGGTACTCTGGATATACTTGTGAAGATCAGGAACTTTAAGTACACCAAAAGCTAACAGGACAATTTGGGAAAGCCGAATGTCGTCGTCCTGGCATCTCACCAAACAAATTTTCCTGATGCAAGTCCACTGCCAATGCTGCTACATCATTTCTGCCAGTCGATGTTCGTTTAGATGAAGCTTTCCTTACTTCCAGTTGCCTGTCGACTTTGGCAAGGAGTTCATGAACAGTTTGGGCAGATCTACTTACTCTCTCAACACTGTCTTGAGTAATCTTGCCTCGAAGTCCACGTGCATGTTCTTTAAACACCCTATTGTGATGCTCCATTACACGATCAAGTTCAACATTGCATTTTGGCTTGCCTCTTGTGTTGATGAACCTGTTCCACACAAGGTCATATGAGAGACGGGGGGACAAAAGATACTTGATCTGTGCAAGAAGACGCAGGGTGTGGTAGCCGTACTTTGTTTTCTTTGCAGCCTTGAAGTGGAGGAGAAAGTACTTGTACAGCCTGACAATTCTCTCTCCATCTCCCATTTGACGTGCATCAGTGAAATCCAAGGCTAACATGCACATGCCCAATGCACATCTCGTGTAATTGATAACCCTATCTTGTTGATGGTTTTCTGGTATTGGAACAGTGGCTACTGGAGTAGAAAGCCCACGATGCTTTGCCTTTTCATGACTTAGTAACGTTTTCCTTGTTGCAAATGTCTGTTTACAATACTGGCAACTCCATGAGGTTTCAAGAGATGAGAACTCTTGAGTGTAGGGGATCATGTACTTATCAACAAAACATTCCATTGTTTTCTCTGCGAATGCCTTCTGATGATGGTGCAGCTCAAGATCGAATGTGTTCTTAGTGGGTTCAGCCTCGAGATCTTCAAGCCCAAAGAAATCCATAGCTGCAGAAATAACTAGAGCAGTTGTATATTTCTCAATAAGGTCAGCGGCTGCATTGACGTTCTTCATGGGATCAGTTGTGACATTCCTAGCTTCTAGGAAGTTTCGAGCAGAGTACAGGGTCCCTTTGTCACCAGAGGATGCCGGATCATACAGCTGCTTCCAAATGACCTATATTAAGAAAAAGAAAAAATAGAGAAAAACTTTCACATATAAACAAAAAGTTCCATTTTAGAGAGTGGATAGTGGAATTTTGTTTTTTAATCTTGATACACCTTAGGATGGTGACCCTGACCTTAAACAGGGTTTCTCATTCAGGGTTTCATTCCCTATACTGTATTTACTCACATAATGCATGTACATGTATATTATGTGAGTAACTACAATAAATGGCTTTCAAATGAGTTCACCTGTTTTAATCTGTAAATTGATAATATGTGGGCTATATTTCCCACTCTGAATCTTTTGATTGATTACAGCAGCAGCAGACAGACTGCTTGGCAGATGAACAACACAAAAAGTTTGAGAAGGGATTGCCCGGGTTTGCCAAGTATCATGATCTGTGCAAGTACAGAAACTTTATAAATACATGCATAAGAAACAGTTGAGTGTCTTAAATTTGTGTTTTGTATTGTTTTCAAGACTTTGAACAAACTAGTGCACTATCTAGTGCACTAATTTTATTTATGTAGAACTGACATAATTTATGGTCCATCAACTTGCTTCATACCTGGTAATAGTTAGCAAGTGCATGAAAATCTGCAATGACGGGCATTAGTCCTTCCAGCCTCTGACTAGGTGTGCTGGAGTTGCGCTGCTCCTCAACACACTTTGATTCTCTCTCACAGGTGAGCAGGTCTCCGGCACTCAGAATGGTAGTGAGTCTATCTGTACTATGTCCAGGCGAGTACTGATGCATGTGGTGCATTATGTTGTATATACCCTCTGTGGTATTTTCATTTTCCATGAGAACTCCCAAGTTAACCTAAAAAGAAATGACAACAAAAGAAAACAACAAAAGTAACTTCTAGCTGATAAATTACATTATAAGACAAAGTGAACCAATAAGTGGAAAAAAATCACATTCCATTTTAAACATGTGTCTAGTGATTTTTTTATTTTAATCCTATACTGAAGTTTATCTTAACAGAGATATACATGTAAAAGGAAAATGCTATGAGTGCTAATGAAATCCACTTTTCCACTGAAAGGAAGCTTAGAGGACAGATATTTAATAATCAATATTTACCACTTCTGACTTCTGAGACATCTCTCTCATGTGATGATGTGGAACATTGCTTGGGAGGGCATCCATCGTAGCCTTTAAAGAAGAATGAAACCCAGAGAAAATAGTTGGCTTATCTCTTTGGTTGATAAAACCAACCTACAATTACCCATGTGCAACTCACCTACGAGTTTCATAAAGAGGGAAAAATCATGGAATTCGGTGGTCGAATTCGCGTTCCCTCAACCCGCCATGCTTTCGAAATTCCCGGAAGGTCACTGCGGGGGTATGACATCACGGCGGAGACGACCCTGTCTGATTGGTCAGTTAGGCTTGTTCAATCATTTTAATTTAAACTACAAATATTAATCAACATTTAAAAAAGAATTATACCTCAATGTGTGAGAAAATAATCTTATAATCCTTTGCAGATTTATTGTTTTTCGCTTTGGTCATTATTTGAATTATTCTTGGGGATTGCGTATAGTCTTGATCTACAAACACTTTCACGGCTTCCTGATTGCATACATCGCACGGACTGTACACTGTACATGTACATGTACAGTGCACGTACAATGTACACGTTGTGTACTACATGTAATGTACAGTACATGTACACACTACTACTGTACTGTACACGTGTACAATGTACACGTTGTCCTACTTGTAATGTACTACTGTACACGTGTACATTACGTTGGTATCTGTAACAAAATAAACGCTGCGCAATTTTGGTTCTGTTTTCTTGATCTTCGCCGAATGGCGCCCTGTAATAACAGCTAAACAAGTAGGCCTAAAATAACTTATACACCAGGGGCTGAGTTTAATAAAGGTCCGACAACTATGACTGGGAGCCCACTGTGTCCGGCTTTTGTTTCAGCTCGCGTAATTTTAATAGGAAAATACGAGAAATGATTCAAGAGATGGTCGATGTTTTGGAGAGATTTCAGTTGTACACGTTAGCGAAGCTGTGTGGAGCTTAGTGGGGGTCAGGGGTCATGCACTTCCCAGCGTATGCTATGCACACAATAGCGCTGGGTGACAGGAGTTGCGGTCAGCGACCAGGGAATAAACAGTGTGGGCGACTGGAGTCGCGTTCCGATAACGTGTAAATTAGGCCTAGCTCCATGTTCTTGTTGCAGCACAAATAAAAATACGGCACGGTACGTATATCCCCCCTTCTTCCTCCATGGTAATTGGTACAATACATGTATATCCATGGAGTTTACCCTCCATGAGTTACAGATAAGCGGTCTGCGAGAAAGACTAGGCAGAACGTGCATGTGAGAAAAATCACGCTAGGACCGAAACGAAAACATACATCAAAAGTCGATCGTATCATACAGGAAAAACATCAAAATTAACTCAGCTTTCTGGATTCCAATGCGGCAATTCCTGAAGCTGTCGATGAACGTGATGCCACCGCTGGTTGATGTGAAAATACTGAAGGAACGGCATGTTCTTTCAGTATATTTCTCGGCTTCGAGCCGGTGAGTTTGGCCCGCAAGTCAACCTCGATCCCAACTCCTCCGTGAAGTGATCGCTACAAATCACGTCATTTCGACTATATTTGTAGCCGACATTGAGAAATTTTTCTACTTTTATGACCGCAGCCCACTTCCCAAACAACTCAGATCTCTTGGCCTTGTTAGGAACTGCATGGACAGATTTCCCTAGCTTTTTTCCGCTGGCATTGTTACAACCAAAAGCCTGGCAGTACACTATCGTTCATGCTCGCGGGTGTATACAAACTGCACGCAGTATACATGTGTTGTGTACACACATGTTACTTGTAGGGATACGTCCGTCCTGGCCCATGCGGGGGTAGCCCGTCGACAGATCCCTGACCAAACAGGATGTTGTTTGGGAGGGAAATTATGATGCCACTTGACTTGTCGCCCGTCGTCATTGCGTTGGAAGCGGCTGCCCTTGGCTGCGGTCTTGCCGGTATTGTGGGGAAGTACGTATCTCGGCGGCTACTTGTGAAAGCTTACAAACACGATGAAATTCACGGTCTCGAGCACCCTTTCCAAGCTAGACAGCATTAGCGATGTGATATCCCCCGAGGAGTTCCGGCTCGTGCTCGACGAGATGGAAAAATACCGTCGAATGAAAGAGGTAATTCGAGGTGAATCCCGCAAGGTCTACGCCGCTGGAGGGGATGAGGTGGCACAAAACGAGCTCATGGCCCAGGCTGGGCCTCCATAATGAAAGAACTTGCCGCATCGAAAAAAATTGCGGTTGTTTCGCTCTGTTCCATCGCGAACGTCGCCCAACCCCGTATAATACCGCGGGATGGAGCATGGACCCCGCCCCAATCGCGGTAGCCCGTTGAATAATCCGCTTTAGTAACTTATCCATCCCCCATTCTTTGTGTACGTGCGAGGGTCCATATCAAGATGCAGAATTCATCTAATTTTACCCCAACTTGTGTACGTGAGATCGTCTTCACCTACACACTGAACAAACTCAATTTTACACCAATTCTACAAAGAGCACGAAATACACACAACGTACGTAGGGGTTTGGTTTTTGCGAGGCCTCTGGGAGCCGAGAAACAGGGAAAAACGGATGAGAGGCCACAAAGAAAACTGTCCCAGAACCCCCACTGTGTATACTACTAGCCGGATTGTAAGGGGCATGGCCGTTGGCGGCGGGCTTTTGGATTTCGTTGTCAGCGAGTAAAGAGTGCAGCACACTGAATCCCGCCGAGAAAAAAAATGAAACTGAAAAGGTGCTCCCAGGAATCAAACAACCTACACGTTCCCAGACGAGCGGTGTTTTTTTTTTTTTTTTTACACAAGGCCACCTGCATTGCGTATAACACGTCCTCAAGTCTAAAAATTTTAATAGTCAAATCGGGTTGCAAAGGGCTCTGCCTTTTAGCGCCGGGCTTGTGGACTTCGTTGTTATCGGCTAAAGATTGAAGCCCACTAAACCTACTTCCACGGCCCGTTTTTACGAAAAACAAACAAACACCCCCCCCCCCCGATTAAAAAAAATCAATAAGAATGACCGAACAAAGTGACTTCACGTACGTTGAGTACGTACGTTGAGTCTCGCAATGTCGGTGGAAATTTATCCTTGAAACTTTACTAGTGTAGAGAACAAATCAAAAGCGAAACGTATTTTTCCATTGACGCATCCTGTACCAAAATTAAGGAATCTGTATGTCATACGTATTGAGGGTGCTATTCCGGCCCAATGGTCATGCTTCCGCCAGAATATTTGGGTGTCATTCCTCACGAGCATACCTAAAACTAGTCCGCGTTATTGGGAGATTTCGGTCGCACAGTCAATTTTGCTGATTTCGATTTGGTAATATTACGAGCACTTTTCAGTGAAAGATTGCTGCTGAAAATAGCAAAATATAGGGGTTGGCGAATCCGAGTCATTGATTTTTTTTTAAATTAAGTCGGGAGCGGATTAATTCCAAAACAACGGGTATGGGTAGGGTTGGGGTAGATTTCTCGGTAAGATGTCAGCCGAGACGATAATGAGCAAAGTGCGGCAACTCGTGTGCAGCCGTGCAAGGCCAAATTACCGCGTAGATTTTTGGAAGAACCCTTCTACTTCTAAAGATAATAGGGCCACAATTCAAGCCCCTAATGTTCCAAATTACACGCGAAATAGAATATTGAACAACCGGGTCGTCGTAAGCTTGACTTATTCTACAATGTATCAGTTAATTAGCCTCCAAAGAAAAACCTCTAATTAAAAAAAAAAGGTTGTGTGTCCACACATGACAATCAGCTCGGCGGAGCCATGTAGGGTGGAATTAGTTTGCTGCACCCTGTTACTTTGTGTTGGCCATGTTCATTTATTTTTTGTTTTGGTTAAAGGCGGTACACAACAGTGGAAAGGTAAAACGTTGGCCGCAGGTTGTGTGTTAATCAATTAAACATTCAAGAAAAGCAATAGTGCGATGATTTTAGCTCAAATGGTAGGCCTAATCTGACGAAGTAGAACAAGACAAAACATCGTCATGGTATTCGCAATGGCCTGCAAGAAACGAAAAGATTCCGCTTGAATTTTAAACAGCGCCCTCAATGTTATCGACGAGTGATGTGTGTTCATAGTTCATACACACTGTATGTCTTCAAAACAGACCAAAATCACCTTTGACTTATATCACCTTTTCCGTCGAAAATTCACTATACGCTACTAGGCATTTTCTAGACAGCACGAAATATCCTTCTCTATTGGAAAAGTGATAGTATCCAGGAATTCGACTAAATCCTATTTAATTTTAGATCATCTGAAAGAGTTCAACAATCTACAGAGGATATAGTTCTTCCCGATTTAATTGGTTCTTCCAATCATCCAGCCTGACAAATAATATAGCGTTGATTGCATTTCAATTTTCGTTCAAAAATCACTTTACGCTAGCTACAGGGTATTTTACTTACAGCTCGAAATACTCCTCTGTCGGAAAAAAAAACAATTGTACCCTAGGCATTCAACTAAAACTAGGCATGACTCATCAAGTTAAAACAAATCTCATTTCATTTCCGATCAAAAGCTAGGTATTCCGTAAACTTTTTAACGGCTTCTCTACCCTTAAACATCTGATTATTGATAGTAACACGGCTGCGCCGTCCGGCCGGCAGAGGGCGCTACGCCTGCTTGGCGGTCGGCGCCCCGACTGGCGGTCCGTCGTCGAATGAGGTCACCCCATGCTCTCGGGGAAGGGTTGTCGGGGTGCAGAACACTAAATAGAGCTCCCATTGAAAGATGACGAGATCCACCGTACGACTGTGAATTCTGTAGCCGAAACATCTGGACATGCAGACACAGCCAGTTAGTGGACCAGATCAACACAGAGCAAGTTATTGACTTGTTGACACAGAGCTCAGTGGAACTGTGTTCTAAAAAGCTGCACTTGAACATCAGCAGACACACTCTCGACGTGGTAGTACACTCCGAGTCCAAGAACCGGCTGAGGAGTGTAGACTTGGCTGTCTCAGACACACTGTCATGTGACAAGTACATTGTGAGAGCAAGATATGAGACTAATTAGGCATATCAGTGATATCACTGTTCACGACAAATGTCTGTGCAGGTTGGTCTTTAATTAAATGGTTCTACCCAGACCTTGTCAACAAAAGGCAGGGGCAACACATTTGCAGATATATCACCACGAGTAACACTTGAAAGACATGGCCAAAAAAAAAGTAAGACAATCTAGGTTTAGGGATGGGTATATGATTATAGGGGTTGGGTCCGGATTAATTAGGGTTAGGGTGAGGATTGGGGTAAGGGTTAGAGTCAGGGCAAGGGATAGGGCCAGTTAGGGTTAGGCCTAGGTTAGGGTCAGGGTTAGGGGTAGGGTTAGGGTTAGGGTTAGAGTTAGAGTTAGAGTTAGGGTTAGGGTTAGGGTTGGGGTTGGGGTTAGGGCTAGGATTAGGGTTTGCTTAAACTGCAGGTAGCAGGATTAAAAGCACTCTCACATACCACTGGATATAGCTCTGATATTCACAATTCCCCTGACTGCATTTCTTCCCGGAAATGCTTGCAGTTTTGTGACACGAGAGAAATGGTCCATATTCACAGAAGTTGTGGCATAGGAGACTCACAATATTCCAGGGTACGTAGTACTACCTCTCCGTGTGATGTGAACCTTTTTATAAATACGCGATGTTGGGCCGGTATTGCTGCTTCACGAGCAAACATTCGTCAGTCCGTATCCATCACCGTCGTACGTACACGTATCCATGCCAAACACTGGCAGGTTTTTAATTCTCGGTTTTGGTTTTTTTCGGGGGGAGGGAGGGGCTGGCAGCTGCTCATTATGGGATCCACGCTGTCACTGCTCCTGACATAATCCTCGTTATGACATTAGTCTCCCCCAGCAACTTAAAAACACCCCTCAAAAAACCCCAACCCCCAAAAACAACAAACATGTTTCGTTTTACTATATAGTTGTATTGTATTATGCACTATTTACATTATAAATGCCAATATTTTCTTAAGAACGGTGTTTTAATTAATAAAAACTCACTTCACCTCATGTAAATGTCTGAAAACACTCCTCTAAGTGAGGCTCTGTCCTTACTTTGACTCCACGGATCGTTTGTAAACAATCCTGCCATTTTTAAATCACCCTCCAAAATGGACGCCATCCTTACTATAGGGTGCAGAACACTAAATAGAGCTCCCATTGAACACTGTACAAAAACACCCACTTTCAAAGCCAATTATCCCATGCCCAAAAGTCTCACAGTTCTTGTAGCTATACTTAAAATTGTAGTTCGGACCTTCATCTCTCAGATTCTTTTCAATTTTAGTGCCCTTAGCCGATTAGATTTTTTGCTAATTACCCCCAGAAAAAAACACCCCCAAAATGTCTAGTCGTCCAAGCCGAATTTCTGCAAGGATTTTGAGATGGACCCCTCCACTTCTGCAGCCAAATAGGGCCACATTTAAAGCCAGATATGGTCCAAATTTCATACCAAATTGAAGAGTGAACCCCCAGGTTGTCTTAAGCTTCACTTGTTCTACAATGTATCAGTTAATTGGCCTCCAAAGACCCCTTATTAAAAAAAAGTTGTGGGTACACTCCTTATGATAATCAGCTCGGCGGAGCCATCTTGGATGGATTTTGTGTGCTGCACCCGTCGGGGTGCAGAATACTAAATCGAGCTCCCATTGAACACTTTACAAAAACACTTAAAAATACTTAAAAACACCAATTATCCCACGCCCAAAAGTCTCTCAGTTCTTGTAGCTATACTTAAAATTGTAGTTTGGACTTTCATCTCTCAGATTCTTTTCAATTTTAGTGCCCTTAGCCGATTAGACTTTTTGCTAATTACCCCCAGAAAAAAACACCCCCAAAATGTGTAGTCGTCCAAGCCAAATTTCTGCAAGGATTTTGGGATGGACCCCTCCACTTCCGCAGCCAAATAGGGCCACATTTCAAGCCAGATATGGTCCACATTTCATACCAAATTGAAGAGTGAACCCCCAGGTTGTCTTGAGCCTCACTTGTTCTACAATGTATCAGTTAATTAGCCTCCAAAGACCCCTTATTTTAAAAAAAAAAAGTTTTGGTTTCACACTTTATCATAATCAGATCGGCGGAGCCATCTTGAATGGATTTTGTGTGCTGCACCCTATAAGGGGGCTAAAATTGAGCTCAAGATGTGGCAAATCTATCACTGATGCCAAATGTGAAAAAATAATTGAAAAATATGATTGCGTTTGCAGTGAGAGAAAATCTAAGGGCCTACTACCCATGCCTTTGTACACAGTCTGACAAGAGAAACCCTGCATAGCACTGTGCACACTTTGGGGACAAGTCACAAGTGACATCAAAATCCCCCCCCCAAAAAAAATTGTTCATATGTCATATTTTTGATGTTACAATCTTCCCAACATTACAAACTGTCAAGTTAACCAGAAGGAGGGGACAGATAGTATCACAAACCTGTAAAAAGATAGAGAGAAGGATGGGGGAGAAGGGGGGGGGGAGCTGTTACTTTCTCTTCCAACATTTGTCACCACATATTCACATTAAGTTTTATTTTGCACTTGTCTTGGAAAAGGGTTTCCAATACACGGCTTCTTTTTTGAAGCCGTGGGAGACCACCTGCACAAAGGTCGGCCGAATACTCCTAACACTTACCAGGGAGGAGTACAAACACCAGGCGGCGGATACCAACAACAGAATCGCGGAGGCCTACAAAACCTCAAGAGCGGAAATCGAAAGCAGATTCGACAACCCAAGGGAGCATCAGACAGCAACGGGCCTCTTCAACTCATTCGCACATTCAAGACCGCGAGGAGTCAAGAGGAAACACAACAAGTAAGCCGGCTACCCACCTGTGATTTAAAAACCAACGGTCCTTTTCAGGACCACCACTTTTTCAAGAAAGAGAGTATTGCAACACTGTCTATCTATTACCAACCAATTTACGATATATCCTCCCAAACGGGGAAGCATATTGTAAACAAACCCTAATTAAACATGGCAATTAAAACGCAAATTCCACAAATCTTGCAAAAAATATACTCAGCCAAAAAAAGCATCCCCTCCCGCCACAGCTCCAATCCCAGAGCAATATCAACCAGTCTACTGACTACCTTAGCGGAGAAAAGTGACAAATACATGTAACCAATTTTTGTAGTTGATCCCTTAATGTTTGTAAATATACCTTGTAGTCCCTTTGTCTTAAGCAGTGCAAGGCACCCTGCAGAGCTGCTGTTACCATGGTGACACCCTTGTGCAGTGATCTGGGGTGTAGTAGCAGGCACAGTGCCACAGTAGCCCCCCCCCCCACATAAGTCCTGTGGACACATTCCACAGTCACTTTGCAGCCAGCTCTTGACCACTACACACCAAGCCAGCCAGAGTCAGCCATGATGTAGTAGTTCGTACAGTGATTTCATGTGAGTAGAACCAAGTACAGACCATCATCCCTTCCCCTTTATATAACCTTGTAAAAGTTAATTGTGTTGAAGTCAATAAGTTAGTTCCTTACTCTTACTAGTCTTAGATTTGTTTTGCATAACTTTCTTTCCCTTGTGAGTCTTTCCATAGAATAAGGCCACATTGGACCATGTTATAGGGCAAGATTGCTCTAAGACTGGATTTACACACTGTAGTTGGATTTAGTTGGATTGCTATATTTTACAGTACTTTAAATAAGATGGAGCCATTTAATGTCCAGTGGAGAAGCTGTATATGCTTCTTGGGTATTTCATGCACAGGCATGTTGTCCTAGATTGAAGACCTGTGTGTTCCTTTTTAAGTTGACTCTTTGCTGGACTCCCCTGATGCTGGTGGCCCCTCTGGCCATACTGTGTTTGTAGCAGTAAGGCAGGTGGAGTACACAGCCATGCATGTGTGCATGTAGTGTGGGTGTTAACCACTGATAAGAGATCAGCTGAGGTATGCACACTGTCCCTGGTCTTAGCCTTGGACCAGTGTGGGCTGTCACTGTACCCTATCCGGGAGTGAGAGTAGCCACCTGCTGTAGTATAGGTCTATCTGATCCTTGATGGTCAATGCCTTCTATGGCATGTGGGCTTCTTATGAATGCATAGCCCAGTGCATTGTGTACAGTTTGCTTAGTGGGCCAGCTATTCTCATGTCTTTCTCTTTAATCCCAAACCTGCTTTTATATTGTATTAATCACTTGTTATGTTTCTTTATTTGTGTACAGGCTGCACCAGTGAGCCAACCCTTTTCTTTTGTTTTGTTTTTGTTCTGTATAATAAAATCTTGTTGCCTGAGTCCCTGAGCTCTCACATACATAACAAACCTATCCAATGTAACCCTTTCTCCAATTGAGAAAATTGCATTAGGAAAAGGTCTAAGTTATGTTCCAACTCCGTCTAAACCAACCAGGACAACTCTATTGAGTGACATAATCACATTCGAAAAACGAATGAGAACCGCATATATCATGCACCATAAACCTACTCTGAATCACCGTTCAAACCCCCCTCTAACTGGCATCCAAAAACCACACCGAGCAATACGCTCAACAACTATTTGGAAGCCACGAAAGCCGATCTAGCCCATATTCGTCTGAGAAATCGGAAACTGCATATAACCAGGTTAGAAACCTCTGCTCTCCGCAACCTCAAAAGCAACTCCGAAATCGTCATCAAACCCTATGACAAAGGGAGAGGAATTTGCATAACGAATCTATCCGATTATTTGCAAGTTGGATACAAGCACCTTGAATCCCAAGTCCCAACATTACATGGAACTAAGTCAGGATATTACCCCTGCGACCATCAGGCATGGTCCATTACACCCTGACTAAAATGTACAACCAGAATTATATTGATGCTCACACACTGACCTATCTGGACGCTTTGAAATACCACTGTACCTGCCCGACAATGTATTTTCCACCGAAAATACACAAACAGCCCCCAAGCGGGCAACCCTTCGTCGGGAGACCAATCATAAGTGGATGCTCAAGTCCAACGGCCAAAATATCAGAATATATTGATCACTTTCTCTTGCCCATAGTTACCGCACAACCAACCTATGTCCGTGACACGACGGATATCTTGCGAAAACTAGAAGAGAAAACCTTTCCCAAAAATATTCTGATTACGAGTTTCGATGTGGTATCTATGTATACTAATAACCATCAAGAAGAGGCCATCCAATGCGTATGCAAAGCCCTCGACCGAACCAATTACTCCTATGGTATCACAAAACCACCTCTCAATTACATCCGAGAACTCCTGGAACTCATCCTCGGAAGAACTCATCAATTCGGGAACAAATTCTTCCTCCAGCAAATCGGTTGTGCAATGGGCTCAACAGCAAGCCCTGAGATCTGTGAAAATCTTGTGTGAAGCAGAACACATCCTGACCTGGTGGCGATATAGAGATGACATCCTTGTCATCTACGACGGCGTTCTTGAGGACTTCCAAAACCTCATCAACAAAATGAACCGTATGCACCCCACTCTAAAATTCACCTACGAAGCCTCCACAACCTCCGTAAACTACCTGGACCTAACCATTTTCAAAGGTGATCGTTTCCGATCAACGCGTATACTGGACACCAAAGTCTACAGAAAACCCACGGAAACCTTCCAATATCTACATAGAAACTCTTTCCACCCCCACATGTATTCAACGCATTCATAAACGGAGAATGTCTCCGATATGCAAGGAATACGAGCAATCGGGAAGATTTCAAAAACACGGTCCAGACATGCACGGAAAAATTACTTGACAGAGGCTATACAAAACCCGAGATCGAGCTTATCACAAGCAAAGTATCTCCCGAAAACCGATCCCAATTGGTTCACAAACCCCTTACCAAAACCCCAACAACCAAACCACCCCTGGTGTTCAGCACCACCTACAACCCAGCGGTTAACCACCGTGACTTGCGACGAGCAATCAACAAGTATTGGTGGCACATCCAAAGCAATGCAAAACTCAGGGAGATATTCCCAAACCCACCCCTCATTGCTTACAAAAAATCCCAAAATATACGGGAAATGATAATACGGGCAAAACTCCCCTTGTCTAAACAAACACCCATCCCAGACAATTCTGGTTTCGTTGAGGAACCAGATGAAACGCTGGACACGCTGCTCTCCTTACTAGAGGAGCAAGTCACCCGATAACCAACCTAACCTGTCACAACACATACCGAGATGAACGGATCTGCCAAGATCACTACTGCAACTGACGAGTGCCCAGAGGCGCGAAAACATGTTCTTGCAACACCATGGGATCTGCAAAGTGTCCCTAGTCTCAATACCCTTGCGAGCACCGCTCTGATGTTATGGCCTGCTATATTAACCAACCGTAGCCAATGCATATTGCAAGGTCCTTCCTTGCTTTATGGTTAAACCGGCTAAAACCCACTATGGAATATAGCAAAGAACACAGAAAGTGGTCCTAAAATGTTTCAGGCATTTTTTGTTCCACGGGTCACCAGAGAGGCAGCGTCACTGAATGGGAAAACACCATCCTCTTTACAAACACATATGGAACATTTTTACAGCAATTTCTACCTGCAAAGGTATTGCTTTGTCCCTAGAATTGGTGAAAGGGGGTCTTGGGATGGGCGGAGCTTGTTGCTTGGCAACGATAAAAGTTTACATTTAGCCAGTATAGCATGGTCAGTGTGTTCCCTGAACAGGTGGATTCTATTCCCAAGTTGCCCTTTGGATGTTGGGGGGGGGGGGGTTGGTGTTGGGGATGGGGGGTAGTGCAATCACTTGCAATGACATCACAAACCCTGTAAATGCCTTCCTTTTAAGGACAATAATTAGGACAACTTGAAGGGGTGCTTTCCTGACGTCATGAATGGGCCCTAATTACTTGGAAACAAAAACTTCCAACCCATTAATATTCATTACACTTATCAGCAAAATACTATAAAGGTGAGAGTTTTCTTCCTAGAGGAGCAGAAACAATTTGCGAACCTCAAAAGACCTCTCTCACTGCAGCAACACTCAACGCAGCAATTGCCTAAAGATGGGTAGAGTGAGACGGGGCATTTACAAGATGCAGAAAACTTGGTTCAAGCCAAACAACCAACTGGCACCTGAACCAGGCACGCCAAGCAACCGACAGGCACCTGAACCTGGCACACCCTGCAGCACAACACCCACAAGATACGTCAGGCCGACACATCAGCAATTGCATCTAGCAACTCTCAGAGATGAACGAGGAGAATTCTGCCATGACACGGCAAACATTGCACGAGAGGACTGCAGGAATGTGATGTTGCTTCGCCCCAAAACTGCAGAGATTACTCCAGTTGACGAGATCCAGCTCAAGACTGTGAAGCCTATAGCCGCAACATCTGGGCAGCCATAGCCGGTGAGTGGATCAGATCAACATGAAGGAAGTTATCGATTTGTTGACATAGACTTAGCCGTGGAACTTGGTATCCAAGCTGCAGTTGAACATCAGCAGACACACCCTCACTGTGACGGCCAACTCAGAATCCAAGCCCAGGCTGAACAGCGTAGAGGCTTGGCAGTCTCAGAGGCACTGTCATGTGACAAGTGTGACTACAAAACACGGACAAAGTGAAGTACCTCGTGGGAGCAAGAGGCGGGGAAGGAGCACTGCTGTTCCAAATATGTCCCTGCAGATTGGTCTTCACAACACCGGTATTGCAACCGCAGGTGCGAGGAGACTGTTGGCAGCGATGGGCACAGCGGTCCCATCCAGAACTGGTCTGCAGAGAGATGCAAACAAATGTGCAGACATCATCAGGACTGAAAACATCACAGACATGCCACATAAAAGAAAACTGACTAAAGACATTCACGAGCTCCAGGGCTTTGAGCGGGACAGCCCCATCGCAGTGGAAATCGACCGGCAATACAACAATCCCCTCCGCAACTGTAGAAAGAGCACCCCATTTGTTCCTGCAACGCAGACGAGGGACAGAACATGCGAAAATGTGACTTCGGCCAAGTTTGTTGTCATGTACCATCACGAAAGCAAACTATGCAGAAGCTCGGACCACGAACGAGCAGCCAACTCTGCAAAAAGGAGTGAACGTCCTCAGCATGCTGCTAAGAACTGTACGGCCACAAGACCGGCACATTTCAACATAGGAGACGAGAAGGAGGGAGGAGTGCAAACGGCTACCAAGCTGCTGAACTGTGAAGAACCGCTGCGGGTCAACAGAGTATAACCACCGATGCAGACGGCTGCCTTGCACAGGGCTTGAACTCCATTATGAAGCAGGACACTGGTAGAGACGTGGATACTTTCCTCGACCCATCGCATCTCAACCGATCCCTCTGTGCTGCAATAAGTCGAGCAAACTTTAGCAGGCATATGTTTCCCGGTAACACGAAAACAGAGCGCAGTAAGACCCAAGACCGCTTTGCAGACGATGTAAGTCATAGGGTTGAAGCTGAAGCAAAGCAAATACTTATTAAGTGCAAAGGAATTGGTGTTACTAAAATCCATAGACTGGCAGCAAGGGCAATTGATGCAATTCCAGATTGTTATATGGGAGACAATAAAAATTGCCTTACCCATTCACAAGTTTGTCGGGGGAAATATAAATACCCGTACCTCTCCCGCTATGTCCAGCGTAGACTGATTATTACTCAATCTGATGCCAAGAAGTGATCATGAAAAAGCGTATAAGTAGTGAGGCAATGATGAAAAGTAGGTTCCAAACAAGCACGCAAAAAAACGAATCAATAAACCATGCCTCTTCTGTTACAAACCCTAAAGGGACACTGACTTTCTCGAGAAATGGGGCTCCAAGAGACCACAGTGCCATCCACCTCGTTAACAATGGTCATGCAAATTCTATCATAAAGAAATGTAATGCTGCTGGATGTTCAATACCTGCTAGTTCTCCTCCAGCAACTGCCCTTGCTGCAATTGATAAAGAGCAAGCATATCACAGGAAAAGGGCAAAGGGGAGACACTACAAAAGGAGACGATCACAGTGTCGAGTCGAGCGATTCCACAATTATTATGCCAAGAGTAAATCATACAATCCGGGCCAACTTGATCCCAAATCAAGCAGCATCAGCTGTACAAGAATCAACGACGAAGGTATCAAAATCCACAAGGAACATAATTATAGTAGAATGTCTCAAAAGTGAACTTAAAAGGGCTAGGGTTAGGGTAAGGGTTGGGCTTAGGGTTAGGGTTGGGCTAAGGGTTAGGGTTGGGCTTAGGGTTAGGGTTAGGGTTTGGTCCATTTGCAGGTTGCAGGGTTAAAAGAAACTCACAAGTTTCATAGGATGCATGGCCTGTAATCCCCATGCCCTTTACACTTCTGCCTCTTGCAGGTTTTTCTTGCATTATTTATGCAATGAGGCTCGAGTGAGAGGTGGTGGATATTCACGCACAACGAGTTGTGGCATAGGTGGCTCACATCATACTCCTGCCTGTCCTGGGGTATTAAACTACCAGTATGTATGATGTAAGCCAACCTATGAACACGCATCGTTGTGCGGGAATGGCTGCCTGGCATGCGGACATTCATTATGCCTTATCCACCACCCCTCTGTCTCTTGCTCCATCGGATAATCCGTGCCAAACACGGCATTCTGTTCCGTGCTTAGTCTTATATTTCTTTCTGATGGCAGCGGTCACTCTTGCAATCCATTGGCAATCCACCTTGTTACTGTCTCTGACTGAGTCTGACTGAAGTTATCCGATTTAACTTGGTAGTAGAAGTCTCCCAAGCAACATAATTTTTTTTTAAACGCCAACGTTTGTTTCATTTATATTATAATTGTATTAAATTATGCCTTGTTTACATTGTAAATGCTGTATTTCTCTAAAGAGTGGTTAATTAATTAAAAAATGTGAATTTACCTCATAAGAATGCCTCCAAAAACTCTCTTCTGTGCTCGTCTCAAGTCTATGGATGTTTGTAAACAAACCGGCCATTTTTAAATCACCCTCCAAAATGGCCGCCTGGGCGCCACCATCCTTGCAGAACACTAAATTGAGCTCCCATTGAACATTGTACAAACACTCGCTTTCAAAACCAATTATCCCACGCCCAAAAGTCTCTCAGTTCTTGTAGCTATACTTAAAATTGTAGTTTGGACTTTCATCTCTCAGATTCTTTTCAATTTTAGTGCCCTTAGGCGATTAGATTTTTTGCTAATTACCCCCAGAAAAAAACACCCCCAAAATGTGTAGTCGTCCAAGCCAAATTTCTGCAAGGATTTTGGGATGGACCCCTCCACTTCCGCAGCCAAATAGGGCCACATTTCAAGCCAGATATGGTCCACATTTCATACCAAATTAAAGAGTGAACCCCCAGGTTGTCTTGAGTTTCACTTGTTCTGCAATGTATCAGTTAATTAGCCTCCAAAGACCCCTTATTAAAAAAAAGTTGTGGGTACACACTTTATGATCATCAGCTCGGCGGAGCCATCTTGGATGGATTTTGTGTGCTGCACCCGTCAGGTGCAGATCACTAAACCGAGCTCCCATTGAGCACTGTACAAAAACACTCACTTTCAAAGCCATTATCCCACACTCAGAGGTATCTTATAATTCTTGTAGCCATACTGAAAATTGTTGTTTGGACCTTCATCTCTCAGATTCTTTTAAATTTTAGTGCCCATAGGCAATTAGATTCGTTGCTAATTACTCCCAGAAAAAACACCCCCACAAAAAAATTAATTGTCCAAGCCTAATTTCTGCAAGGAAAGGATGGACCTCTCCAAATTACATACCAAATTGAAGAGTGAAGCCCCAAGTTGTCTTTTAGTTGTCTAAAACAATCTACAGAGGATGTAGTTCTTCCCGATTTAATTTGTTCTTCCAATCATCCAGCCTGACAAATAATATAGCGTTGACTGCTTTTCAATTTTCGTTCAAAAATCACTTTACGCTAGTGTAACAAAATGCACTTTAAGACGCCCCCCTATGGTCGAGGGCGCACAATAGGCCTTTTCCAGTTGTGTATATTATTGTTATTTAAATAAGGTTATGTTATTGAAATAAGGGTGCCCCGGCACGCGGCGGACACAACGTACCGGTATATAAGACCGAAGCAGGCAATAGGGCGTGGGTTATTCTTCGTTCTTTGCGTTTCCTTATGTTGTTCTCCTTTCTTTTGGGGGGGCCTTAATTTTGTATGTTCCTTTGGGACTGCTGTGTTAGCCTCCAGCCTTGTGCCTGCACCGGTCTTCTATGCTTGTAAGTGTCCGTCGACCTAATTTGTATACTTTATATTCTTTAATGTTGCTCCACATTTATCCCTGTATTTTACATATTAATTCTGTTTCATTGAGAATACCCGGGCGGCGCCTCCCGAAATTTGCTTGCTTGACGATCCTTTATTTTCCTTTCCCTCAACGTCAGTCTTATTTACCCGTTTCATAATTGTCCCCTGTATTTGGTTGAAGTGGCACGAATTGGTCCATTCGGACCAATTGCTGTGCCTCGCCCTATTCGGCCCGTTACATATTTTGGTGGCAGCGGTGGGATCTAATTTAAAAAAAAAAAAAATTGCAAATGATATGTCAAGCAGGCAGATTCCCGGGATAAACCTTTTAGATATGGAGCATGTTCATTTAGAAAGGTCGACACCACTTGCATTTCATGTTAGATCCATTAAGGATGAGATAGCCCAATTGGAGGCTGAAATTAGTAACATTTATGACGAAGTTGTGCAGGTCGCGGCTGGAGGACCACGACATTCCCTTAGCCATAGTGTTGGACCACAAATTCCTCCGGTTTATGACCCCACGGCAAATAATGAATCTCATGGGCGTAATACTGGTGTAGCTTATGTAGACAGGTCCAGGCAGCGACTTCCTGGCAATTTTGACGGGACCAGTAATTTTAAAGATTGGATAGTTCATTTTGATTTGTGTTCTCAAGTGAATAACTGGGAGGATGGCGATAAAGTGTTACAACTTGCTGTTAGCTTAAGAGGGGAAGCACTAAAGCTCTATCGCAACATTTCTGATACCTATAAAAATTACTATGCTTTTGTTGTTGGCGAATTACGCTCTCGATTCAGTCCAGCACATAGTAAACTATTTGCACCGCGGCGTTCTTCTCGGGCTCAGACTTCTACATGTATGAGATATGGGCGAAAAGATTTGGGAGTAGAAACCCGAGCCCGAACGCTGCTCTGAAAAGGGGGTGGGTGGGTGGGGGAAAAGGAGAAAGTGCCCACCTGTAACATGCGCTGCAATAGCTCCCGCTCTTACCCCATCCTCCGATCCACCAGAATCGCGACTGATGTATCATCTGTCGCCCTCAACGTCCGCCGCGATGCAAATAGTAAACCGCAGCGTTCTTCTCGGGCTCAGACTTCTACAAGTATGAGATATGGGCGAAAAGATTTTCCGCTCCAACCCTAGCTAGGCCAATGCTGGCTTAGAATCTGCCACCCGCACTCCCCCATTTCTCACCCATCCCTCATTGCAAAATGCAGCGTTCGACGCCACTAGCTAGAGAAAGGTCTATCTCTGTCTTTTGACGCATGACTATTCCTGTTGAGTCCGAAAAGCAGGCTCTGCCTTAAATCCCGAGTTGAGCAGTTGGTAGACATGTCCCGCAAGATCTGCCCTGGATGCCTGGCCGTCATCCTCCACATCCACTGCTTCTTGGAGCATCCGGACAGTGCTGCAACGCCTCGTGACACGCTCGATTTCGGTGTAATGTTTAAACATCCGAGATGTTGCCCATCCGCAGTGGTCCATTATCTGCTGCTCCGTCGCTCCCAAAAGCCTCAGAGTTACGGCAACTCTTGCCCTACCTCCGTGTGCTCTGACGAAACCGAGAAGTATAGTTTCAAACGATTGTTCGGACCATTGCCAACGAAAGGCTTGTTGGCCAAGGAACGGCGATCCGGCGTCGATGGGCGGAAGAGACTACCCCCTTGCAAGTCAAACCCGTTGCTGCTAGCTAGATTCACCATCTCGTCCACTGCCCTGACTGGATCCATCTCCCAATTATCCAGCTTCGGGATGATGATGAGGGCTGAATTGCCCTCCCTTATCGTCTTGCCAATGGTGTGATGAAAAAGCAAATCTCTACCATCAATCCTCGTCGCCTCACAAGTCCTTGTGCGGCCCAAGTCCGCAGCTCGATCGCCTGCCAACCACATGCAGAGAAAAAATGCGAGGTCCCTGTAGAGGACGTACCGCTTGATGAAGCTTAGTTCTTCTGCGTCGATAAGAAGCTGGATGCGCCCCCGAATCTCACCCACTAACCATCGTAGCTTGCCGGAGAAGATTGGCACCGCTTGCCTTGGTGACACATGTGCTTCCGCCTGTTCCAAACGGATGGCCTTCAAATACCGTTTCACTCGATCCGATATGCACGGTGTCACAGTTTGATTTAATGTGTTTGGCGGTAGCCATAAGTTGTATGGTTGTTGTCCTTTCTTTATATGTAAATCCGTAAGTAGTCATATAGGCAGTGATTTGAATGGGAGTAACCTCACGGGAGTTAAGGTACCTTGGCAGCTGAACCCAACTCTGAATAAAGGCCATTGTTATTTAGTAGTGGGAGTCTTGAATCTTCTAGGAGGTATAACAATAATGGGAATGTAGATGCGGGATTGTGGTTAGCTAATGAATAGGTACTGGCTCAGGGCTGGGCCACGATTCTGCCAGGCAGAAATAGTTGTCATGCCAGTAGCCCGAGTATAAAAGTGAGGGATGGGCGTTGGCTGGGCACTTGGAGGCAAGACCAGGACCGACACCACACCAAGGCAGTTAGGCCGGTGTACCCCATATGTAGCCGAGATGGTCGGGGAATGCTGATGCATGTAGCCTCAGAAAATTGAACTGAGGTTCCGCAACTTGGTTGTGCCAACGGGGAATGGAACCCCACAGCCAATTCTAGTTGCACCGACGGGGAATGGAACCCCGGAGCGGATCAAGTGGGTGCGGCCTTGCCTCTTCGTCACCCCGTCCCCAACCTACGCAAACCGAAGCAAGTCATGAAGCAAGTCATGGAGCGAGTCGTGGAGCAAGTGGACGCCGACTGACGGAGCAGACACCCTCGTCAGGCCGTGCATGGGACGGCCAATGACCGGAAGGGCGTCACCCGTGGCCCCATCAGCAGGGACAGCCAGGAACACCTGCGAACACTCTCCATCCTCCAACACTGCTTCGGACGCGTAGACCGTCGTCGAACTTTACGTTGCGTGGGCCCACTTCCGTTTAGTTCATGTAAAGTATTCTACGTTATCCTATTTTATACTTTGAGTCCTGTAGTGTCCTAATGTAGCATTAAATTATTTGTTGAATATACTATAGAATTGACTAACGTCTCCCTATACTGTCCGAGTTGTGTCGTCGTGCGGGGCCATAGCACTAGCACCCTTCCAGGAACCTCCTGAACGAGGAGGGTCTTGTGACACACGGGTTCCCCGTCTTGGCCTTCGGGCTCCACGGTAGCCTTCTGCCGGCTGCGTTAAAGTACGCTCTCAATTGTCCAATGTAGGAATCTACGGTCCCCGCTGCTAAATGCCGCTTACATCCACATTCCTGATGTCCCCTCTTGCCTACGAAACGACATCCAAGTATGTGAACTTGAGTCTTCCCTCTCGAGTCCCTGTCTATCAAAAATTTGACCACATCCTCCGGAGATGCCCCCTCGCTCCTGCTGCCTTCAGTTTAGTAACCGGAACCGTGATTTTTCTGTAGGAAAATATCCGGACTTCCAACCAAACTGTTTTTCTGCTTGTCATAAGGGCGGCGATCCAATCTCCCGTCATGCTCTTCTAACCTTGCTCGAACTGCTGCGAAGAGATAATAGAGAACATTATATGATTCCTTCGCTCGCATATTCTCGTATAGTTATGTTTGCCCTGGCGATGCCGGCGGCGAGGAGATGGGACCTTCCTCCGGATGAACGCGAATTTCCTCGTGCCTGCCGCAAATGGACCTCAGAAACATCTCCAAACGCCGATGCAGTTTCAAACTGCCCCACACCGTGAGATGTACCTGATCCTGCAAATCGCGCTGACAAATGTGGTCATTTGACAGAAAATGCCAGCAAGACTCGGAGCTTAGCTCTCTCAATGCCGAATTGGCCGACGCCACCCTACGGTTAATGACAGCGCTCCGAGTCTGACATATCCCTGATAGTACGAAGCGAATGCCCGGATACTGGCCGCTCAATCGGTTCGACGCCACTTTGAAAACCCTTAAAAGGTTATCGACTTCTGCACCGCCTCTTGTTCTGCTGATGTCGTTTATACCGCCATGTAAAACCACCAGGTCAAACTTCTGTGCTCTGCACGCTGCCGCCAAAGTCCTGCAAAGAGCCTCCGTCCTCGCCCCGCCAGTGACATCCATTTTAACTTCATGAAAGAAGGCCAGACAAACTTGACCACACCCTTGAACATAGAATCTGAAATAATCGCCACTGACATCTGACGAGGGACGTCGCTCGGGACATCCGGCATTTTGGGCGCTGGGGGAAAATAACACTTGCACGCCCAAAGCTCAAATGCAAACCCTTTGCCATTGGGCACGTAACCACTCTTAGAGGGCACCTCGAGAACTGCTGTCTGATCTATCTCACTTAGACGCCTAGCTTTCTGAATGAAGGAATGTAAATGTGGCCACCAAGACCTCGGATGTGGATGCTTCGGAACGACCAGTGTGACAACTACATCTCCCCACTCCCGAAACAGCCGGATGACAGATGCGATGAGGACGAAAGGGGGAAATGCATACAAAACTTCTCCTCGTGGACAAGGCTGGCAAAAGATGTTCACTCCTGATGTTCCAGGGACTGGGTCCCTAGAGAAGAATTTCAGAGGATGTCCATCCTTCCCTCTGCACATTCGACGGGAGAGCCATCAGATCCCATGTAAAGCCCGAGCTCCCTCCGAATTCCTGCTGCAGGAGCCGCCATAGCGCCGGTGAAAGTCGCGAGTCCGCCATGGACACTGCTCTTGAAGGCACATCTGCCCTGTTACTGCAAGATGGGACCCACTGAAGTCGTAGGTCGAAATTGGCCTCCAGCGTAAGGGCGAATACAAGTCTTAGGACTCCCGCAAGGGCTGGAGACCTCGTCTTTAGGCCTGACCAGGCATGGAATAAACCTTCAGAATCAACCTGAACATCAACCCTTCTGTCCCATAGGTGGTCCATCACAGAGATCAGGGTGAAGTAGAGGGCTAAAGCTTCCTTATAACAAATATCCTGCGACTTTTGAATCTCCCTGGGCCAATAATCCCCAAAGGTGACGTCCCCCTGCCTTTCCGACAGAACTCCACCCCATCTGTAGCCAGACGCATCCGAGCTGAGCTGCAGGTGCAAATGATGTTCCTGCCTCCATGGTATCGGCTGCGATATTGAATCAATAAACCGCCAGAAGGAAACCTCCTCGCGCACTGAATGTGTTAGCGGCGAAGGTGCAACGTCATCCAATCGGGACGTGAAATTACAACACTCCCTTACAAACAGACGGGCAGCCGGGAATGCCAATGTGAAACTCTGGCATTTTCCAATGAATCGCTGCATGGTCTTCAAACACGCCTTGTCTTGTCTTGGTTAAGATACCCTCTCTCAATATGGCAAAAGTCTTCTTCTTCTTATCGGGTATCCAAAAGGACATAGAATCCGAGGAAATACCGAGTCCCAAATGGACCATGCTAGAAACCGGCTTAAGTTGGCTCTTCTTGATGTTGACAAAATAACCCAGCTGCGACTGCATGTAGCAGACGACATACAAAGCCCTTGATGCCCTCTCGTAAGCTCCAACTCCAACATCCTGAAAGCGAAGCGCGAAAGATATGAAATCAATTCAGCTTAGCTCAGCCGCGTACCTAGCTGTGCCTCTCCCACGAAGCGGTCGTCAATCCATACTTCCGTATGAATGGGCCCCTCCAAATTACAAAGCAAATTGAAGAGTGAACCCCCAGGTTATCTTAACATGCAAACTGTGGCAATCTTTTGACCTTTACCAATGTTGTATAGGGCCTTTATTCCAGAAAAGCAATCCTGCGAAGATGTTACCTCAAATGGTAGGCCTAATCTGACAAAGTATAACGAGACAAAATATCGTCATGGTTTTCGCACCGGCCTGTAAGATACGAAAAAATTCCGCTTGAATTTTAAACAGCGCCAACAATGTTATCGAGGAGTGATATGTGTTCATACACACTGTATGTCTTCAAAACAGACCAAAATCACCATTGACCCATATCACGTTTTCCGTCGGAAGTTCACTTTCCAGACAGCACGAAATATCCTACTCTTTTGGAAAAGAGTGTTTTCAGGAATCCGACTAAATCCTATCAATTTAAATTTATATCATCTGAAAGAGTACAACAATCTACAGAGGATATAGTTCTTCCCGATTTAATTGGTTCTTCCAATCATCCAGCCTGACAAATAATATAGCATTGACTGCAATCCCATTTTTCGTTAAAAAATCACTTTACGCTAGCTACAGGGTATTTTACTTACAGCTCGAAATACTCTGTCGGAAAAAAGCAATTGTACCCTAGGCATTCGACTAAAACTTATTAAATTCGATGAATATCAAAGAGTACACCGGAGGGTATAGGTGTTCCTGATTTGATTGATGCAGCCAATCACTAGGCATGACTTATCAAGTTAAAACAAATCTCATTTCCGATCAAAAACTAGGTATTCCGTAGACTTTTTAATGGCATCTCTACTCTTTAATATCTGATATTGATAGTTAAACGGCTGCGCCGACTGGCCGGCAGAGGGCGCTACGCCTGCTGGGCGGTCGGCGCCCCGGCTTGCGGTCCGTCGTCGAGAGAGGTCGCCCCATGCTCGCGGGGAGGGTTTTCGGGTGCAGATCACTAAACCGAGCTCCCATTAAGCACTACAAAAAAACCTCTTTCAAAGCCATTATCCCACCCCCAGAAGTCTCTCATATTACTAAATTTATAATTTTTATTATAATACTAAAAATTGTTGTTTGGACCTTCATCTCGCATATTCTTTTTAATTTTAGTGCTCATAGGTAATTAGATTCTTGCTAATTACCCCCAGAAAAACCACCCCACAATGTATAGCCGTCCAAGCCTAATTTCGGCAAGGAAAGGGTGGGCCCCTCCAAATTACAAAGCAAATTGAAGAGTGAACCCCCAGGTTGTCTTAACATGCAAACTGTGGCAATCTTTTGACCTTTACTAATGTTGTATAGGGCCTCTATTCCAGAAAAGCAATCCTGCGAAGATGTTACCTCACATGGTAGGCCTAATCTGACAAAGTAAAACGACAAAATATCGTCATGGTTTTCGCACCGGCCTGTAAGATACGAAAAAATTCCGCTTGAATTTTAAACAGCGCCAACAATGTTATCGAGGAGTGATATGTGTTCATACACACTGTATGTCTTCAAAACAGACCAAAATCACCATTGACCCATATCACGTTTTCCGTCGGAAGTTCACTTTCCAGACAGCACGAACTATCCTACTCTTTTGGAAAAGAGGGTGTATCCAGGAATTTGACTAAATCCTATCAATTTAAATTTATATCATCTGAAAGAGTACAACAATCTACAGAGGATATAGTTCTTCCCGATTTAATTGGTTCTTCCAATCATCCAGCCTGACAAATAATATAGCATTGACTGCAATCCCATTTTTCGTTAAAAAATCACTTTACGCTAGCTACAGGGTATTTTACTTACAGCTCGAAATACTCCTCTGTCGGGAAAAAAGCAATTGTACCCTAGGCATTGGACTAACACTTATTAATTTGATGAATATCAAAGAGTACACTGGAGGGTATTGGTGTTCCCGATTTGATTGATGCAGCCAATCACTAGGCATGACTCATCAAGTTAAAACAATTCTCATTTCCGATCAAAAACTAGGTATTCCGTAGACTTTTTAATGGCATCTCTACTCTTTAACATCTGATTATTGATAGTTAAACGGCTGCGCCGACTGGCCGGCAGAGGGCGCTACGCCTGCTGGGCGGTCGGCGCCCCGGTTGGCGGTCCGTCGTCGAGAGAGGTTGCCCCATGCTCGCGGGGAGGGTTTTCGGGTGCAGATCACTAAACCGAGCTCCCATTGAGCACTGTACGAATACGCCCCCTTTCAAAGCCATTATCCCACACTCAGAAGTCTCTTATAATTCTTGTAGCCATACCGAAAAGAATCTCAGATTCTTTAAAATTGTAGTGCCCATAGGCAATTAGATTCGTTGCTAATTACCCCCAGAAAAAACACCCCCACAAATTGTATAGCCGTCCAAGCCTAATTTCTGCAAGGAAAGGACGGACCTCTCCAAATTACATAACATGCAAACTGTGGCAATCTTTTGACCTTACTAATGTTGTATAGGGCCTTTATTCCAGAAAAGCAATCCTGCGAAGATTTCACCTCAAATGGTAGGCCTAATCAGACAAAGTAGAACAAGACAATTGTTTTCGCTCCGGCATATTAGAAACGAAAAAATTCCGCTGGAATTTTAAACAGCGCCCTCGAAGTTATCGAGGAGTGATGTGTGTTCATACACACTATGTCTTCAAAACAGACCAAAATCACCTTTGACTTAAATCACCTTTTCCGTCAAAAGTTCACTATACGCTACAAGGCATTTTCTAGACAGCACGAAATAGCCATTTTATCTCTAAAGATAAAATAATTTATACTCGGCACGGGGATGTTGGTTAAAACCCCTATGGGTAATTAACCAAGCGAGATCGGCAACCGGAAACTTGTGGTATGCACCACCCAAGGTCCGTGTATTAAAGGCTGGCGCCAGCTGGACACGGCCAGTCAGTTGCAGTCTTCAGCAGCATACAGACCAGACAGAAATTTTGCTTTTGCTTTTGTGCAATTCACTGAAGTGCCACAGTGAATTTTTTCAGCTGCTCTTCTTTTCCACAGGCGGCAACCTTTTCCCCTTTACTTAGTTTTTCCAGCCGCTCTGCAGTTCCACAGGCGGCCACCTTTCCCCCCGTTCTTTTACCCTGTCGAGCGAGTTTTTGTCAGTTCTTGTGTTGGCACTATGCCGAAATCGCAACCAAGTTGCGTGCGATCACGACGGAATCCTGACCCTGGTCATTCTTCCACGTCGACCGGGCCCCCTACTATCGTAGCCAACGGCGGGGTCGCCCACGTAAATCCACGGGAGCGACCATTCGCGCAAGAAAGGATGTGGCTACTACGGCTCCGGCACCTCCGCCTGTGGCTTTTCCAGCTCCGGCTCCTACAACACGGGCTCCTCCAGCTCTGGAAGTTAATCGTGCCTCTGAAGGTCCGTTAGAGATGTCCGCGGACGGGGGTGAGTTTATCTCCAATGATGATGTTGGGGTTTCTTCAATCCCGGGGCCGGCCGCCGCGAGTGGTGAGGGGGTTGTTTATACACGGCCGGTCCCCATTTTCTCAGTAACCTCCTCGCTGGGGTATCACGTCCCAACATAAGTTAAGGATAAGATTTGGTCAGGGGCGTACGTTGATTTAGCTTTGCTAATCAACGACGCTGCACATGGGGTGGTACGTCAAGGGGAGCACCAATCCCATTTAATGTTGGCGTTGGATGGCGATAGAGTGGTTCTACGCCCACCCGGCCCCGGGCGAAAGCGAATCGATTCGTTCGACAAGTGGCAGTCCGCGTTCCACACCTTCATGACTATTTATCTGTATAAGCACATGAGCAGGTACGCCGAACTGTACTGCGAGGTAGTGAGAACGGCGGCCGTCCAATTTGCCGGGTTCGGGTGGCGCGTGTACGACGAGCAGTTTCGCCTGAAACTGGAGCTCATGCCATCTCGGTCTTGGGCCGAGCTTTGGGTGACCGTGACAGGTGTTTCTTCGACTCCCCCTACCTCGCGCCAGTCCCCTTCCATGTTCCCATCCCGCCAAAATAGGCTCGGACTTTGTTTTGCTTTTAATTCAAGTCAGGGATGTAATTACGTGGGGTGTAGGTTTTTGCACGCTTGCAAAACCTGCTCGCGTTCGGGACATGGTGCCTTTCGATGCACCGGTTCATCGAAATCGGCAGCAACTCGGGCGGAGGCTTCCCCCAAACACCTTTGGTACCGGCAATCAGACGACGCCTGCCTCGGTCCCCCATCCTGGAAAAGGGCACTCCTTTCGGCATTCCAACGCCAATTAAGCATTCTGTTTTAACCGCCTGGCTTGCACTTTATCCAAATGTCGCGGGTGCTAGACTTTTAAGCGACGGTTTTGCCTTTGGTTTTTCTCTAAATTATCACAGGCCGCGTGCGCCACGTGACTCTGGATGCTTAATGTCTGCATCCCAACACCCCAGGCGGTTAAAGACAAACTTTATGAAGAAAAACGTTTAGGTAGAATTGCTGGGCCGTTCCGAGGGTCCTGTCCAGACGATTCAGTATCTTGGTTTAGAAATTGATGCTGTTTGTAAGCAAATACGGGTACCTCCCAGTAAAGTGTCAGCAACTTGCCAACAGATCCATGACTTATTAAGTAAACGAAAGGCCACTCTAGTGGTCCTTCAGTCATTGCCCGGTTCCCTTAAATTTCTGTGCAAGGCCATTGCTCCCGGGCGGACGTTTTTGCGCCGGCTCATTGCGCTCAGTTGCGGCTTGAAAAAAAAACAGCACACGGTTCGTATTTCCAAAGGCGCAAGGCTTGATTGATTAATGTGGTTACAATTTCTGATTAAATTTAATGGTGTATCTGCATTTCTAGTCGGCTATGGGAAACGAACGACGTGTTTGACTTGTTTACAGACGCGGCAGCCGGTGTAGGGTTCGGGGCATACTTTGGGGGGAAATGGCTTCAAGGAAGGTGGTCAGTAGTATAAGAGGAGCTGAATTCACCCCGATTGGTGGTGCGAATAAGGTGGTGCAAAGAGATGGTGCAAAGAGGTGGTGTTACCTTCCTCCCTGACCGTGTGTTTTTGTTTAATAATTGCGACAAGGCAGGCGGGGGTAAATAAAGGTCGAAACGGGTGCCTAAAACCAACCGGAACTCACCAGAACATTCCTTATGTGGTCGATCATTGTTGGACATCGTGAGATCTAACATAATACAATAACAATAAACACACATCATGAGAATAGATCTCAACAATTCAAATACCATTAATTTTGATGTATAACAAGAATCACGTAAATGAAATCGCACTGGCGACTCAACCTTAATCCATAGCAACTTGACCATGTGCATGGTGAGTTAACAAAATAAACACAGTTTTATTTTACACTCCATTATGTATTATTCATTATTCAAGTATTGTTGTCTGCATTATAGAGGAAAATGTGTTACCTTGTGGGCCTGTAGAGGGTGAGCTAAACTTTGGCTATGACATGTAAGAACTTCATACATGTAGATTGATACTAGATACGGTCTTTAGAATGACACATGCAGTAAAGACTAAAGTAACAAGGATCATATGTAGTTTTGCAAGGCATTATGGGAGATTGGAAAATCACACAGAATTTCTAGAATTTACTATGAATATTAAAGATAACTTGTTTAGAAAGCAATTAAAGGTTTACATCCAAAAACAACCTCTCAATTAGTACCCAGACAAATTTTGGCAAACTGATCACATGAACAAAAACAAAATTGTAGCCTCCATAGAGAGCACATGTAAACAAACAGCACAAGGCCTATGCATATAGTATATAATGTGTGTGTATATTTATATATGTATGTATATATATATATATATATATATATTTAGGGTTAGGGTTATATATATATACTCAAATATATATATATAGTATATATAGAGTACAGTGTGTATAATGGTTGTGAGCCTATGGATGTCAAGCAATTATTACGGTCTTCAAAGCAATAATCTTCTATTGGTTTTTTTTTATCATTTCGATTTTTCGGTAAGTGGACAAAACATATTGGTTGCATCCGCTAGAGGCCTTGTTGCCAAACAACGCAGACACAACCGCTTCAGACGCAGTCCCCAGTGTACACCTTTACCCCCACTAACACTTGTCAACCTTTCCTCTTCTTCTCTAACTGACGCCGAGCATACGTTACTTTCCAAGGGCTTGAACTTTTGTCCAACTCCCCCCAAAGTTGACCAAGTAATGCTCAGTCAAGATCTCAATGAGTATTACCGCAGACTTCGTCTGACTGAGTTTTTCTTCGATTCTGGCTCCCGTAAAGAAGAACCTTTCCGAGTAAAAAGCACCTGGGTCCCCCCAAGAACCGTGTTCCAGCCCTTGAAACGTATGTGCAAGCAGTCAGTTCTCAAGTTTCCAACTCCTCTCATCTTACCCGTAAGCCCCACGACAATCTCCCTAGGGAAGAAAGAACGTCTTGCTCTCAACACTACGTTCCCGCGGTGACATCATTATCAAGCCAGCAGATAAAGGGTCAGCCGTAGTAATCATGGATCGCCACAAATATATTAATGAAGCCAATCGCCAACTTAACAATCCCCAGCACTATAAATGTCTGGACTCGAACCCCACTGGCAAATTTTCAGAGCAAATTCATGAAGTTTTGGATGACATGCGATCACGTGATCATTTGAGTAAAAAAGCTCACAGATTTCTATCACCGATCAATTGTAGAACTGCCAGATTCTACCTTCTCCCAAAAATTCACAAGACCAACAACCCAGGCAGACCAATCATCTCTGGCAATGGTTTACCTACGGAACACATATCTCTTTTCATTGACTCTTTTCTCAAACCCTTGGTTCCCCAAAACCCCTCATACGTCCATGACACTCCCGACTTTCTGCGAAATATGGAAAGTGTCAAGGATCAAATTCCTACCACTGCCATAATTGGTACTATTGACGTTTACTCTCTATACACTAACATCCCCCAGGAAGAAGGCATTCAAGCTTGCTCCTGGGCCCTGGCCAAAGGAAAACAGTCTTCTCCACCCATCTCCGACATAACGACCCTCATGAGGCTAGTGCTGGCCAAGAATAATTTCTCCTTTCTTGGCAAGCACTATCTTCAAGTGCATGGCTCCTTCCTTTGCTTGCCTCTTCATGGGTGAACTTGAGGAACGCATGCTCAGTGAGGCTCCATGCCGTCCCTGGATTTGGTGGAGATACATAGATGACGTGTTCTTCATTTAGACTAGGGCCGGTAGCAGCTTGAATGCTTTCTTTGACCACATCAATTCCTTCCATAGGACTATCAAATTTACATTCAGCAGACCCACTTTCTGGACGTCACCGTCCGGAAAGACCTCAATACTCGCACTACTGACTTGTATTCTAAGCACACCGACACTCATCAATATCTCCATTCCTCCAGTTGTCACCCCAGACGCTGTATGACTAGTATAGCTTACAGCCAGGCCCTCAGGTTGAGGCGCATATGTTCCAATGAGTCTGACTTTCGCCGCCATACACGTGTATTGGCCAGTAACTTAGTTGCTAGAGGCTATAGTTCTCGCCAAGTGAAGAACTCCATTGCTAAAGTCTATTCCATTCCCAGAAGTTCGGCACTAAAACAAAAGCCACCAGGTCCCAAGGACAAGCCCAAGGTTCCCATAGTTACTTCTCTTCCTCCTCCCAGGAAGATAACTAAGGAAAACCACCATATTCTCCAAACTTCAGATCGTCTGGCTGATGCCTTTCTAAATTCGCCTGTTTTGGCTTTCATGCGCCCCCGTAACCTGCGTGATTTAATTGTCCGAGCAGAAGTTCCCCCTTTGGACTCTCACCTACAACTAAATTTGGTACATTTAAGTGTACCTCGAAATGCATTGTTTGCAAGACACATGTCAAGGAAATAGACTCTTTTAATGGACATTCTTCTGGAACTACCCACACGACCTATAATGGCTGTATCACGTGCACTACCTCCAACATCATATACCTCATCTCTTGTAGAGTTTGTAATATTCAGTATGTTGGCGAGACCAAAAACACTCTCAAAAAACGGATCTATGGCCATAGGTCTACTATCAAAGCCGGTAAAATGGACACCCCTGTTTGGTATCACTTCAATCTCCCTGATCATTCGATATCAGATATGAGTGTACTGGGCATAGAATCACTTGGTCACCGTAGTAATGCTGTCCGTCTTAGCCGTGAGAAAATGTGGATGAAGCGTCTTCGGACTATTCAACCACATGGTCTCAACATCCAGGAGGGTAATGACTAATGTAACACTTAATCTTAGCTTGGGACGAGGACGCTAGAACTCTCGGCCTAGGTTGGTCAGTGTTACTTGGGCGGTAGTCCGAGACCGAGCACCACAAATAAGAAAAAAGAGAGACTCCGAACACCAAGATTTGGTTGATGGGGGTTTTATTCAAAACCGGACTAAGTTGAATGCAGGAGTCACAGGAGACTAGATCGCAAGGATCTAACTCAAGGGTTGGCCATCAGCAGGCGGAGGTGAAGAGAAGAATTCTTACTTGGAAGGGGATGGGGACCTTTCTTTTATACAAGAATAATGGGGACCAGATTGGAATGGGGGAATACCTAAAAAGGACTTGTTTCTATCATTTACTGAATATGCAATTATAGTTAAATTATTAAATGTTGAACAAGGGACGGGGTTGGATGAGAAACTATAGGGGACTGAATAATGAATAATGGATGATAAGGTGGTTTTCCTAATAGAGGCATGTTTTTGTCTTGGACACTCTTTCTTAGAACAGTGACCATACCCATGATGTCATATGAGACCTTGAGATGCCTATGGGGTTGGTCACTACCGGACTTGGTCCTCAGGGGCATGGCTGGGGTGAACATTGGGGACTGGAATTAGGGCTTACATTACTTCCACCTTTGAAAAAGAAAATGTCCTCATTTTCAGAAATAGACAAAAAAAATTAACCATATCACAAAATGTAAGATTAATGTCTTGTTATACAATGGAAAAATGAAGGACACTTTGAACACAAAATAATGGTGAGATTCTTGTAAACAACTAAAATAGGCATGGACACAGTGAATTTGAATTGATTGTAATGGACGCGCTTGAGTATGCTATTGGGATTCTGGCAATCCACAATGGAGTACGTGACAGATTGGTGGTCGTCTGACGAATGGAGAGAAACAATTCTAAATGGGCCTTTCCATCGAGGTGCAAGTTTCACACGAGAGCTTGCGGGATCATCAAGCCAGACAAGATCACCGGTATTAAAAGGAATTGAATTTAGTTTTTCTGTCATCCTGGGATTTTTGGGACGCAGTGGCTCGTTCCTGAGAGCAGGCTACTTGATCAAAAGCAGATTTAAGACGGGTTTGAAGGGAAGTAGCATAAGACTCAGGAGTTAGATAGGCAGTGGAAGCAGGGGAAGCAACTATTACATTGGCAAGATAGAATGGTGAAAAGCCAGTGGAGGAATGAACGGTAGAGTTATAGGCAAATTGGACTTGATGTAAAACATCGTCCCATTCACCAGGGGTTGAAAGAAGGTATTTGGAAAGTTGGTCTTTAAGGCTACGATTAAAACGCTCTACTAATCCATCCGACTGGGGATGGTAGGGGGTCGTTCGGGTTTTATTTATGCCAAGTAGACTACATAAGGTGTGAATTAGGGCACAGTCGAACTGGCGACCCTGGTCCGTATGGAGGATTTCCGGAATACCATGCTCACAAATGTATTTGTCAAACAGGCATTTGGCGACTGTTTGTGCGGTCTGGTCATGGAGGGGAAAGAGGTTGACATTTAGTGAATTGGTCCATGACAACCAATATATATCGATTTCTCTTAGATGTGATGGGAAGTTCAGTGATATCAGCGAAAATGCGCTGAAAGGGTCTTTCTGCCTGATTGACTTGCATAGGGGCCTTGTGTCTTGGAGTGGGGTTGCGACGGGACTCGCATTCACGGCAAGTGCGACAATATGTCTCAATGTCACGGCGTATATACGGCCAATAACAGACATACAGCGAACGTTGGAAAGTCTTCTGAGCGCTGAAATGACCAGCTAACTTATTACCATGGAGATGGGCCAACACCATGGATTGGAGGGACTGAGGGATGATAACTTGTTGTGCGTGGGATTTACCACGAACGGGCTGTGACCTCCGACACAATACACCATCAATCACGGCTAGCTTGGGGAAATCCAGCCAAAGTCGACGTGTGGTGCGCGAGATAGCTTACGTAATTGTGAGCGAAGGGGGCAGTTGCCAGTAGCAACCCAAGTAAGGACCTCTTGTATGTCGGGGTCATTTTGTTGGGCCAACTTAACATCACAACCTAAATCAGCAATGATGACAGAGCATGAACTGCTGATTTCAGACTTACTGTGTGGAGAAGCAGTATTGTCTGGAGCAAGGGCAGGAACCTTGTGTTCCAATGAAATGGGAGTATCAGTATGTGCCATGTGACAAGTAGAAATAGGGGCAGGCAATGTTGGGGAAGGTGTACTGGGTACGGAAACTGCGTGTGGGGCAGGGGGCATGTCGGTAGTACTTGGAGTACTTTCACTGTCAGTAACAGCAGAGGGGAGCCTAGAGAGTGCATCTGCATTACCATGGCGAATGCCATCACGATGTGTGATGAGCCAGTCGTAGGGGTCTAGCTCAAGAGCCCATCGTGAACGACGGCCTGTACGGTCATTGTGAATAGGCAGTTTACGCAACCCAACAAGAGGCTTATGGTCCGTTACAATTCTGAATGATGTGCTTGTTAGATAATGCCGGAAGTGTCGAACTGACCAGACA
The DNA here is from genome assembly GCA_949987565.1 of Luidia sarsii. Lineage (NCBI taxonomy): Eukaryota > Metazoa > Echinodermata > Asteroidea > Paxillosida > Luidiidae > Luidia > Luidia sarsii. The sequence goes on from OX465102.1 coordinate 43,424, forward strand.
ATTGCCCAGAGTTCACGGTCATAAGTGGACCATCGCTTCTCTGTGGCAGTGAGAACATGACTGGCATAAGCAATGACACGTTCGTGACCATTGTGAATCTGTGAAAGGACTGAGCCAACTGCAGAGTTGGAAGCATCAGTGTATAGTATGAAAGGGTTAGTAACATCCGGGTATGCCATGATGGGGGCGTGTACAAGTGCATCACGGAGAGTGGTGAAAGCATTCATACACTCGGAAGTCCAATGAAAAGGAACCTCTTTCTGAGTGAGGCGATTGAGGGGTGCAGCAATGTGGGCAAATTTCTGGATAAAACGACGATAATAGGAACATAACCCTAGGAATGAGCGAACCTCGGTAGCATTACGGGGAAGGGGCCAATCACGAACGCGATCGGTATTTGCTGGGTCGGGGAGAATTCCATTTTTCGAAACAAAATGGCCTAAGAATCTTACTTGTGTGTGGAGAAAGTGACACTTACTGGGTTTTAGTTTGAGGTTGGACTTCTGGAAGCGGAAGAGAACTTCTTCCAGGTTAGTCATATGATCGGAAAAAGATTTCCCAACCACAATGACATCGTCAAGATAGACGAGACAAGTGGACCAGTGAAGTCCATGGAGAACTAATTCCATAAGGCGTTGGAAAGTGGGAGGCGCATTGGTTAAACCCATCGGCATGACTTTAAACTGATACAGACCATCGCCCGTTGTAAACGCGGTCTTTTCAGTGTCAGATGGATGAACAGCTACTTGCCAGTAACCACTAGATAGATCAACAGTGGAGAAAAACACTGATCCAGAAAGGGCGTCCAGAGTAGTGCTAGGCGACTATTGATTTTCAAGAGTCGATTAGTCGTTGGCGTAATAGTCGCAAAAAGTCGACTAGTCGACCATTGTTTAGTACACGCGTTTTTATTGTATAACTATACTCGTGTACATGTACATGTACAGTACATGTGTGACGGAACGAGCCGTCAGTATCATACCTGGGAGGCAACCCTGAATGATTCTTTTTTCAGAGGGCCAAGGGCGCCCTCTAGCGCGTAGTTTATAGGATCTTAGGTCCACAGTACTGTTAGCTAGTGATACTGGTCAGTTGCGGGCGAGCCACCGATGAGTATGCATCGTGTGTGAGGTAGTGTGCGTCCGAGCAACTCCAGCACGCGAGAGGTTGACCGTGGGAGTGATTGAACCTCCACCCGGCCGGGACGGGAGGTTGTACCATGCAGCGGGTGTGCTCGTCGCGTGCAGCTAGCAGTCTACAGTTGAGCCAGACTTCCGTGCGGTTAGATTTGGGTGAGTGACTGCTGAGCGTAAGCAGGGAAGCAGAGGGTTGAAACAACCTTTAGAGGTTTAGCCGGGGGCGATAACCCTCAACCTATTGTGTAACATTGTAAACCTCCCTATAGTGGAGCCATGAAGAGGTTGAAGAATAATTATATACAGGCCTAGCATTGAAGAAGTCTTCCTAACTTGGTAGTTCGCCGTTCGTGACATTCCCCCCGTCTTGTGTGTGTAACCGCTCACGCATACGGGAGGCGAGTAAATATTTTTGTGGAAGAGGAAAGGGAAGAAACGCCACAAATGGTGTCAGAAGTGGGATGGTAAGGATTTTCTGAAATTTGGTCGCCTAACCACATTCGAAGGTACACCTGGTTACACTAGCGTTCCGAAGGTTTCTTCAGGGAGGAGATAATTGTGAGGTTTACTTAGCCATGAGTGGGCCACGAGGTAGCGACATCACTCAGTACGGTCGAGGGGATGTCGCTGCGAGAGAAATTGAACAGTTCGAAGATGGAAAATCAGCTCTTGCAGTGGGAAAAAGGCCAGCTATCCAAGAGGATTGCTGAGTTGGAGGCTGTTGCGAGCGAGTCACGGCAAAGGGTTACGGAGGTTTCCCTTGTTGCGGGTGACCGAACCATTCCTGAGAGAGGAAGACGCGTAACATGTGAGGTTGACTCTGAGGTTGAGTTTAGGCTACCCGAGGAGACATCTGGTTATGTTTCCTATGAGGAACGGCCTTTGATAAGTTTTGGCAACAAGCCTGGGATAGTTCCTACTGGAAGAGGAACGGAATCTAAGTGTAGGGAGGATTTCCCTCCGATAACCCCTAGCCAAAAGGGGGCAGCTATGGTTTCCACACCAGTAGCTCCCACTCATGGAGTGTGGAGGTCCATCGGAAAGGTGCAGGAGACGTCGAGGTCGATCGAACCCGATCATATCGAAAGGTCAGAATTGAACGGGAGAGGTTCATCGAGTAAAAACCCATTTAAGGTTATGCCATTGCCAGTGAGGTTTTGAGTTTTGCAACTAAACCTCCCATCTCGAGTCGTAAGGACTCAATTGTTGAGGTTGACCCGGAGCATGTCGGTCCGTGGCCAATGGGGCGGCAACCGAGGTTTATAGGTGATCAGGTTGAGACTAACCCTCTTTGCAGTACACATCACCGCCCGAACATTGTGCCGGATAGGTACAGTGGCAAGATCATGTGGAATGAATATTTCCAGCATTTTGAGTCTTGCCGAGCCGTTAACAATTGGTCTGATGTGCAGGCTGCCAAATACCTGGCTGCTAGCCTGCAAGGCAGTGCATTGAGGTTGCTAGGGGATCATACCCTGGGCGGTCACCAGCACTCATACCGAGAGCTGGTGGGGTTGTTAGCAAGGAGGTTCGGGCCTACTAGACAGGCAGAGAACTACCTTGTGGAACTGAGATATCGCCGTCAAGCCCCGAAAGAGAACTTGCAAGAGCTTGGACAGGCGATCCAAGAATTGGCAGTGAAGGCCTATCCCGAGATACCAGTCAGACAGTACGGGAGGGAATCTTCCGATCCAGACCGACTGGTCTTGATGAAGCTGTAAGAGCTGCAGTAGAAACACAGTTTCGAGAAGGTCGAACAGCAAAGGAAGCTTGACAATAAGCCTGCCAAACTGGCAAGGCCAGTTGACAATGGATCTGAGCAACGATTCCGAGAGCTAGAAGAGAAGGCTGATATCCAAGCGGAAAAGCTGGATACAGTTGTGGAACTTTTGTCGAAGCTGACTAAACAAGTTCAGAAACCTTCCAAGAGTTCGGCAAAGTTTGGCAAGGGTGAAGGAAGTGAGCTGAAATGCTACAACTGCGGTAAAGCAGGTCACTTCGCTAGGGATTGTCTGGAACCTCGCAAGAGGAGTAGTCAGAAGCAGGGAAACGCCAGCCAGCCGACCGGTGGACCCACGGGCAGGCTGGGGGGTCAATCGGGTCCAAGAAGAGACGAATGTCCGAGCGCGAAGAGCGAACAGTGATGGTCAAGACGCAGATGTCTAAACCACGCTGTGGTGTGTATGTAGATGGTGTCGTGAGAGGGACGAAATGTCTTTTCTTAGTTGACACCGGGTCATCCGACACATTAATAAACAGCTCGGTTTATTACGATCTCGCTAAGGAGCGAAGGCCCGTTCTAGAAACGGTAGGAGTAGATGTGAGACAAGTTGATGGCACTCCATTGACAGTACTGGGAGCAGCTTGGGTAGAATTACAGGTCGGAAAGACAACTTCCCCAGTAAAAGCTGTGTTTACTGATATGGACTGCTCTGGAATATTAGGCATGGATTTCCTATTGCCTACGAATGGAAGCTTAGATTTCCAGGCTCTTGAGTTGAGACTGAACGGCGAGAAGATAAGGTGCACGAGTAGTGCTGGTCAGCCGTTTGTTGGCCGAGTTGTGGTGACTGAAACCATTACAGTTTCGCCTGGCCATGAAGTCGTGGTACCGGGTACCGTTGCCAGAGTATGCGCGTTGGCCGATGGGCCGGCTGTCATTGAACCTATTGAAGGTGGAGGAGAACTTGCTGAGAGAGGGTTTGTACTAGCCAGGCACGAGAGAAGATTCTTCCGGTTCGAATCTTCAACCCTGGCCGGGAGAAAAGCGTTGTCCGGAAAGGAACAACTGTCGGCCGAATTTCACCTGTAGAGGTTGATGAGGGTCACCAAGAGGTTGACGGTACAAGAGTTGAGGCAAACCTCCCTGACCATATGCAAGAATTGTTCAACCAGAGCAAGGAAAATGTGACGACAGAATATCATGGGGAAATCCTGAAGTGTCTGCTTGACTTCCAAGACGTTTTCTCTAAAGGCGATGGAGACATTGGCCGAACAGATGTGGTGAAACACCATATCGACACAGGAAATGCGAGACCTATTAAGGAGAGGCCTCGGCGACAGCCCCTGTGCAACCAGATGGAAATAATGAGGCAGGTGACAGATCTCGAAAATAGAGGTGTCATCGTGCCATCAGATAGTCCATGGGCGGCAAATGTCGTGCTTGTCAAGAAGAAAGATGGAACAAAGAGGTTCTGTGTGGATTACAGGGCACTAAATGCTGTTACTATCAAGGATGCATATCCAGTGCCGAGAATAGATGAGACGCTCGATGCTCTCTCTGGAGCCACATGGTTTTCGACGCTGGATTTAGCGTCCGATCTGGCAAGTAAGCTTTGGACGACGATGCCAGTCAAAAATCTGCTTTCGTTGTGCGGAATGGATTATATAGGTGGAAATGCATGCCATTCGGGCTTTGCAATGCTCCTGCCACCTTTGAAAGGCTGATGGAAAAGGTTTTCTCAGGCCTGCAATGGGACATTCTGTTGATTTATTTAGATGACGTAATTGTCTTCGGTAAAAGTGTCCCAGAGGAAATACAGCGTCTTAGGACAGTCTTCTCCAAGCTGCGAAATGCCGGGCTGAAATTGAAGCCGAGCAAGATGGAATCGCAGTAGACCCTGGGAAAGTTCAGGCTGTGGCTGATTGGCCCGTGCCGGTGAATGTCAAGGAAGTGCGAAGCTTTGTGGGTCTGGCTTCCTACTATAGGAAGTACATTGGTACTGAATTGGCGGGTCCACTGCATGTCTTGACCCGAAAAGCCAAGAAGTTTGAATGGAATGGCTCGTGCCAGGAATCATTCGACGCATTGAAGCAGAGGCTTCTGAGCGCACCGATTTTGGCGTATCTCATGCCGGATGTTGGCTACATCCTAGATGTAGATGCAAGCGGGGATGCACTAGGGGCTGTACTGTCTCAGCAACAGGACGGTGCTGAGAAAGTTGTCGCCTATGCAAGCAGAAGGCTAAGCAAGGCGGAGAAAAATTATTGTGTTACGCGGAGAGAGCTTTTAGCAGTAGTAACCTACCTGAAATACTTCAAACAGTATTTGTATGGCCAGAACACAAGAGTGCGGACCGACCATGCAGCCCTGAAATGGTTGATGCGATTCAAAAACCCCGAGGGTCAGCTCGCCAGATGGCTGGAAGTAATTTCCGAGTACGATGTTGCAATTGAACATAGACCTGGAAAACAGCACGCTAATGCTGATGGTCTGTCTAGAAGGCCGTGTAAACAATGTGGTCGAGACGAGATGGCTGAAACTACTGGGGAGTCGCAAGAATCTGAAGAACTTACTTCAGAGACTCCAGAACCTGTCGTGAGAGGTGTTACCACCCAGCCGAATATATCTCGGGAAGTCATGCGGAAAGCACAAGTTGCAGATGAGACCTTGTGTTGGGTCTTAGAGGCAAAAGATAAAGGAAACAATCGTCCAGCCTAGAACAGTGTTTCCAATATCCCTGCCGTCGGTAAGGCATTCTGGTCACTTTGGGATCAGCTAGCGGTAAGGGATGAGGTGTTGGTCAGACGATGGGAATCTGATGATGGCAAGTACTTCAGATGGCGGTTGGTCTTGCCCGGAGAGTTTCGAAATGAAATTCTGACCGAGCTACACGGTGGTAAGCTTAGTGGCCACTTTGGCGTAAACAAAACACTCACCAAGGTGAAATACAGATACTATTGGCCAAGGATGACCGCGGATGTGAGGTCATTCATACGTAAGTGTGACATGTGTGCACGGAGGAAGTCACCAGCGAAAAAGCGACGGTCACCCTTACAGCAATACCAAGTAGGTGTGCCAATGGAGAGAGTTGCTCTCGACTTGCTTGGGCCACTGCCGGTCACCGACAGTGGCAATAAGTGGATCATGGTCGTGGGGGACTACTATTCCAAGTGGATGGAGTCTTACCCACTTCCAGATGCAACTGCTACAACGGTTGCGACCAAATTCGTCCGAGAATTTGTGTGCAGGTTTGGTGTGCCGAAGGAACTGCATTCCAACCAAGGTGCAAACTTTGAGTCAGCGGTTTTCAGCGAGATGTGCAGGCTTTTGGGAATCCAAAAGACGAGAACCACGGCATACAACCCCAAGTCAGATGGCATGGTGGAGCGGTTTAATAAAACCCTCATCAATGTTGTTTCCATGCTGATTGACGATAAACGTAGGCAGAGGGACTGGGATGAATATCTCCCATATGCTACGTTTGCGTACAGATGTACACCACAGGACTCAACTTGAGAATCTCCTAACCTAATGATGTTAGGTAGGGAGGTTATGTTGCCAATAGATTTTGTAACTGAGAGTCCAGACGTTCCAAGCGGTGTCAGGACCGATTTCGCGGTAGAACTGCGTCATCAAATGCAGCGAGCTCATGATAGGGCCCGAGAATGCCTGCGGAAGAGCGCACGAAGGCAGAAACAGCAATATGACAGGAAAGCAGTTCAGAGTGGGTTGCAGGAGGGACAATTTGCCTGGTTGTACAACCCAGCAATGAAAAGGGATTGCGTCCTAAACTCCAGCTTCGTTGGGGAGGGCCATATCTAATTCTTGACAAGCTGTCGGACGTAACTTTCCGAATTCAGCTGAAAAGAGACAGCAAGCCTCGCGTGGTCCATTCAGACCGACTAAAACCCTACTTGGGTGAGAATATTGAGCCGTGGAGTCAACGACCGAACCGTGATATTTCGACAAGTCCAGAGGTCGGAGAGTTATGCAATGTCACGGAACGTAACGAAACCGAAGAGGCAAGCTTGCCAGAACAGGAAAGCCTCGGGAAAAGGGATGAGGAACACTCCCAAGAGGAAGTCTTGACGACAGGGGTGGGCGAAGATGGTGAAAGACCAAGACGGTACCCCAAAAGGCAGCACCGGGTGCCAGCCAGATATCGATAGTGATAATAAACAGTTTACCAAAGCCTGAGGCTATAAGGTAGTAATTGTTTCTTGGTTTTTGTTTGTTCTTCCTGATACAGGAAGCTGCTGATTTCAGCATCCCGCAGAAGGCTGGAACGACGAAGGGAGGGAATGTTTTCTGCAGCGTCTGTGGCCAAGGCTTCGAACAGAAGCAAGGTCTGTGGCGACACAAGAAGCTTCTCCATGGTCCAGCGGCACACTTCTTCTGCGGGAGGTGCCATTACCATTTCAACAGGCATGATAATCTCCGGCGTCATTACCGGCAGAGCCACCAGGAATTCATGGCTGAGGTAGTAGATGCGATAGAGAGAAGAGATTCCAGTCAACTATCGGGGTCGATCAACCGACGGTTGCGGAGGTGAGAGGCGCCATCGGCTCCGACATCTGCAGCTGTTGTGGGGACGCCGAAGCAGCAGCCGAGTGGGAGTCATGTCCCAGTGATGAAGAAGCCGGTTGGGGATGCAACCCCACCGAGGGGGGATGCCAGCGGAGATGCGGCCATGATAAGCCTTTCTCCAACCCCTATATCGCCACTGGTTGCCCCGAGGTCGCCAGTTGTGACCCCCATACGCCTGAGTGGAAAGCCACGCGGCTTCCTAGGTATGCTGAGACGAGCCACACCCTCCGAAGAAAGCTCTCCATCACCAAGATCACTTCCAAGCCCGGAGGTGCCAACTCAACCGGACAAGCGTGAAGAGGTGCGCCCTGAGACGACCGGAGAGAGGAGGAACCTCCGCGTAGTCATCCGGGAGAGGGTTATCCGCCAGGTATTCGCCGAGGGCATCTGCATCGAGCGTCAGGACAACGTGAAGACGTCATCCAAGTATCTCGACGTTGACTGGCCTCGCATCGAAGCGCCGAACATTTAGGGACCTCTTAAAGTGGCATCTCAAGCAGTACAGCTTTGCATGTGATTCTTGTAATTATTGTTTGTGTTCATATAATTATCCAAATATTGATCTTTGTGGTGAAAGACTTGCAGTGCTGCTATTGTCCGTGTGCTAAGTAACGCATTTTTGCGAGGCACTGGTTCTGAGGTTTAAAACACCAAATTCGAATTGGTAGACCTCAAATAAGTGCGAGCAGCGGTTTCTTGAGGTTTAGTAGAAAAGGAAAAAAAAAAGAGGAGGTTAATAGTTGTGTGATTTAAAGAGGTTTATAGTTGTTTTATTTGAAGAGGTTGGTATATTTCCATGGTTATACATTAAGTAATCCTGTTTATGTAGATTTCTATGGTTAAGCTTATTAAAACGGGGACGTTTCAAGCTTAGCTTGGGCCTGTGTGACGGAACGAGCCGCCAGTATCATGCCTGGGAGGCAACCCTGAATGATTGTTTGTTCAGAGGGCCAAGGCGCACTCTAGTGCGTAGTTTATAGGATCTTAGGTCCACAGTACTGTTAGCTAGTGATACTGGTCAGTTGCGGGCGAGCCACCGATGAGTATGCATCGTGTGTGAGGCAGTGTGCGTCCGAGCAACTCCAGCACGCGAGAGGTTGACCGTGGGAGTGAGTGAACCTCCACGCGGCCGGGACGGGAGGTTGTACCATGCAGCGGGTGTGCTCGTCGCGTGCAGCTAGCAGTCTACAGTTGAGCCAGACTTCCGTGCGGTTAGATTTGAGTGAGTGAGGAACGGCTAGAAGACAGGAACGGCTAGAAGACAGGAACGGCTAGAAGACAGGAACGACTAGAAGACAGGGACGGCTAGAAGAGCAGAACGGCGAGGAGGCAGGGACGGCTAGAAGATGTGGACGAAAGGGTGCAGAGCAGGACGACGAAGATTGGGACAGCTTGAAGACTGGAAGATACAGACAGGAACAGCAGGAGAAACAGGAACTGGAAGACGAACCGCAGGAGAGACTGGAAACGTTGTAGGAAACGTTGGACAAAGTCTCACGGAGCTTGCAGGAGGTGACAAACCCGTGGATTGTGCTGGTGGTGCACAGGGCAGGAGATGCGCCAGAAACAGAAGTACTCGGCGGAGGGCGACGATGGCACAGGCGGCCTAGAAAAATCACTACCGCTGCCACCAGTTGTAACACTTAATCTTGGCTTGGGACGAGGACGCTAGAACTCTCGGCCTAGGTTGGTCAGTGTTACTTGGGCGGTAGTCCGAGACCGAGCACCACAAATAAGAAAAAGGAGAGACTCCGAACACCAAGATTTGGTTGATGGTTTTTTTTTCAAAACCGGACTAAAAGTTGGATGCAGGAGTCACAGAAGACTAGATCGCAAGGGTTGGCCATCAGCAGGCGGAGGTGAAGAGAAGAATTCTTACTTGGAAGGGGATGGGGACCTTTCTTTTATACAAGAATAATGGGGACTTGTTTCTATCATTTACTGAATATGCAATTATAGTTAAATTATTAAATGTTGAACAAGGGACGGGGTTGGATGAGAAACTATAGGGGACTGAATAATGGATGATAATGTGGTTTTCCTAATAGAGGCATGTTTTTGTCTTGGACACTTTCTTAGAACAGTGACCATACCCATGATGTCATACGAGACCTTGAAATGCCTATGGGGTTGGTCACTACCGGACTTGGTCCACAGCGGCATGGCTGGGGTGAACATTGGGGACTGGAATTAGGGCTTACACTAACACCATGCAGCTTTCTGATAATCCTTCTTTTGTGTTCAGTCCTTCACACTTCTCTCTTTGATCTTTCCCCCTCTTCTCACTAATCCCTACCCTACTCCTTGCCCTTCCCTTTGTCCTCTGTTTCTCATCCGTGTCCTATTCACTCCCCCGCCCCTTCCTTCGTGTACATGTATCTGTTTTGTCCTTGTCACTCTGCCTTTGAGAAGGGTCCTGCTAGGATCGAAACGTCAGGCTCACTAAATTTTAAGATTTACATTTTGGTAATTTTACTCAGTAAGCAGTTTGCAACATTTTTGTATATCACCTTCAGACAAATAAATGGATAGACAACTTATCATAATAAGTTTATTTTTTTGGCCAAATGCACCCTCCTGATGATGAGCCCAAAACCTCTCCATTGTGCATAGCAAGCGGATAACGGGACACAAATGCAAGGCTGGAGACTTGCATTTTTAAGCTCAACAATGACTACTTGCTCCACAGATTTGTTTTTCTTTCATTTTTCATACATGAGAAGTCTCATTTTGGCTTTGCTCATCGTGTCTGTCATCTTTGAGGGGAATTCAAGGAAAGGAGCTGCTGGGAGAAGAACTATCAAAGATGAAGTTGGATTTTTCATTGACAGACAACGGGTAAGTGGATGTTACATTTCCATTTAAAATCGAAACAAAATTCTTTCTATCTCTGTTTCTTTAATATTCTTATTTTTTTTCCGGAAAAAGTCAATCTTCTCAGTATAAAGAAAATTTGAAAAAAATATATAATTGAAGTTTAAGAGACGTATTTTTTTCTTTCTTTGTGAAGTTTTTGTTGGAATCATTTCAGTGGTTTTGAATCAAAATGCCAAAGAGTGGCATACTCTCAAATACTCTTATATTGTGCTTGTCAGGTCAAAGATCTAATTTGGAATTGCCTTCATCAACTATAGTGATTCTGCACACCTTCCAAATGAATTTTGTGTATTGAAATGGAAGGTGCAGCATTTGTCAAAACAACAAAATGACGAAATTATCTTTTTCGTTATGCAGGATATCATCAACATGTATCACTGAGCAGTGCGAGTCATCTAGAATCTAACAATGCCTACGTCATCGTGGAGAACCAGGCCATACCGCAGCCATCAATCCTAAAGGCAATTGACGTATGCTACAAAGCGCACTATGTATTAGATTGTGAATATCAACGGCAGTGCAAAGGTGCATGGACTTTCTTTGAAAAATGCGTCTATAAACCAGGAGTCAAAACGGGCTTACCTTGGCCACAAACATGTTCTATAACTGCAGCAGACGTGCATACAGTATTTTTTTACGGATGCAAGGCAATTTGGGACTAGCAGTGGGCGTAGTTGTTTGATTTAAATTAAAACTAAGCTCAGGATTATACTTTGTTAAATACATTACTTTTTTGGTTCTTTTTGTGAGAAATTATGAAAGTCTTGAAGGGAAGTCTTACTTATTTACACATAGAGAGGAAGAAAAAGTACCTTTTGATTTTCGGAAAAATCAATTTTTGTAACATCTGCTATTCCTTTGTTTCCTTTGTTTGACTTTATCTGCTTAATCTCTTTAAAAAATTGTTCCGAGTTCGTATAAAAAAATGAAGAAAAAAACATTTCTTTATATTTCCAAGCGAATTGTTTTAAAATATTTGAGAAGAGATTAAGATATTTGCAAGACAGATTTTAAAGCCCTTTGCTGTTGCTTTTTCTCTTAAAAATTTGAAAGAGACTTTTAAACTTTTGAGGGTAAGAAGTGTATATACAGCGTGTGTTCAAACAGATTATAACATCTGACATATCTCCTCAAGACTTTCAAAGTTTCTTACAAATAAAATAAAAACTGTTTATTTATTTGAGACAACTTATTCTTTCCTTATTTTTTTCTTCAATTTGAAAAAAACCTGTATGTTTTGTATAGTTGAAATTATTTTTTGCCATTCCGTTGACCTGCTACCGACATTCGGATAATCCTTTCGGGCTTTTGGACGTTATGGTCGGTTGGGCACATTCTTATAGAAACCAATATGTGACCCGGCACAGCATAATGAGGAATAACCCCACTTTTGAGATTTTGAGGTTTTCTAATGATGTGAAAGAGTATACCATTAACTTTCAAATTTCCCCCCCCAAAAAAATAAAAAAATTGATTTGTAATCAAATTATGAAGAAACTTTAACTTCAGGCGTTGTTTACTCAAAAAGTGTTTTGGTGGGATATTCCTCATGTCGTTGTGCCGGGCACATATAAGCTCTGAGCATTTGTTGTTCGTGCAGCATGGATCCAGCGTCTCCCTGAACCACACCAACGCCCCTCGCCTTGCTGGATGCTGTCGTGGCCTTGGAGACCCGTCCGGCCGCCGGTGCTGAGACGTTGACTGCCCTGCTTGATGGTCCTACGGGAGACGCTGGCCGCCCATGTTCAATGGCCTACGGGAGGCGTTGGCCCATGCCTGCACTGCATATGGATCGGGCACTAACCGGAGCGGGCCTAACCCGTTAAGCGAGGTATTATGTTATCTTCACTTGTGATGTGTTTCCGCCTACCATTAGTTGCTGACCTCGGTTCACTAAGAGAGAGAGAGAGACAAAATCTTTTATGGAGTCATTATTAACCAACTGTTGGAAAAAATCCCCATTTTATGGTAAGATTCAGTCCGAACTATTGAGCTTTTTCAGAAGTTTATTGCCCAACGTATTATGGCGAGATTTTACCAACAAAGTACGCCAACCAACAGTTGGGAAGTACTGAATGGCCAACTTTTGGGTAATTCGTTTGCTTAATTATTTAGTGAACACTTTGCCCAACGACCGTTGGGTAATAATTGCCCAACAGTACATGTTGACTATTGACTATTGAACCAACGTTGGACAATAAGTTGGGCATTTTTTTGCCCAACGTTCTTACAGTGTATAAGGCCCTCTAACTCCATTAGATTAGATTTGTTGTCTGTCACTCTTCTGTATACATCAAATACAAACTTAATATTTATTTCAATGTCATGAAATTAATCACCTGAAAACAAGTTAAAAAAATAAGATTGATAACATGAGTCTATAATTACTAACTTGAGTTATTAACAATTATTAAAAGTTATTAACTATAGTTATTAACAATTATTTGATCCAAACTAAATCCTGTAAGAAGCAACAACTTATGAACAGCATTTAACAGATATGAAATCAAGATTCACCTGAACAAGTTCCACGTGCAAGACTTTGCCCAGATGTAGACCGACAACACTGTAGCTGCCATATTTTGCCGAGTGGCCCATCGAATCTGCACGCATGTCCATACCCAAAAAAGCTGTATTATCACTCGCTTGTAGGTTTGACAACATGGACTCTTGTTCCCTGTGCCAGATATCAACAATGGCTGGCTGGAGAAATCTGAAGTGCACAAAGAGGGAATGCAGATCAAACTAATGTTATCATTATGGGAAGAGGCTATTTTTTCACTCCCTATTTTTTTTTTGAAGGGGGATCAAATATTCATTTTCCCAAAGCAAAGTTCATCAAGTAGACATAATGTACAAGTAGATTGGTTTTCTGTCTGGCTGTATTGGAAGACTTGTAAACCTGCAAAGGCCGAAATTGTTGATGCCTTTTTTAAACTAACCTTTGTTGGTGGCTGAAGAATGTGCGATTTGAAATCATGGCAACATTAATTGAGGTCAGGACTTGCAAGGAATTTACTAATGCATACACCCGATATAAGAATTTATGTGTACATCAGAATATTGCCAGCAGGACCGGATGCAACATCTCTGGATGACTTCAACCAGCATTCCTCCATATGGTCTATGTATTGTCCTCCTTGATGGTTCTGCACACTTGGCACACCTAGTGAAGAGCTGCAGGAGTCTGCTTTCAAACACCAAGTATTTCTTTTCATCAAGTGGCCCAACATCCCTTTCAGGGTCTTCATCTGTTCTGAAAAATTATTAGGGCATACAAAGAACAGTTAACATTCATCAGTTACTGTGAAGCAGGTAAGCAATCCTACCCCTCCCCTCTGAAAGAGGAATGGAAAAAGTAATAAAGAGGCAATGAACAAATTGTTCAAAAAGTATAGGAAGGACATACTCGGGGTCAAGGTCAGAACTTGGGGTGCTGGACGGTTCATAATCTTCACTGCTAGAGCTTTTCTCCTCTTCATCCACTTCCATAACGTCATCGAGGAGGATGGCAGTGTCTGGCACTGGTAGCAGGGACTGTTTCTTTGGTACCTTTACAATTTCACACTGCACTGTTTTTGAGGATCGACAGTGAACTCCCTAAACATCTGTCAATAATAATAATGATAATGCTAACAATGATGGTTTCCTCATTTTTCAGTTATTTACCAGGCATCGTTTTTAAAGTAGACTAAATATTAAGAATAAGCACTGGTAGCATACCCTTGAGCCGGCTAAACCACTTATTTTTTGTTTGGGTGGGCCTTGACCGTACAAAGACAGTTTTAGGAGGTTTCCTGGGCCACACATCTATTTTGACAACATCCAGCTGGATGCTGAGCTTGATGGGGCGAGTTTGGGTTGAAGCATCACTGCCAGGTTGCTCCTGTAAATTGTGCAAATTTAAAAACAGAAATGAGGGAAAAATTAACAATTTATTTATAAATGTAATCCAAGTTCAAAATTTAGTGGGCCTGACGTTTCGATCCTAGCAGGACCTTTCTCAAACGCAGAGTAATCCAAGCTGTTTAAAGAGTCTTGTGTTAAGTTTACACAAGTGTTGAACACAACTGTCTGTAAAAATCCCCCGAGCATCCAAAGTTACTGAAAAGCTAACTTATTCAACAAGTTCTTAACAATTTAACATATTTCAATTAAATAGCCTATACACCAGAATTGAAATTGAATGAATTGATGATACATTGAATTAACTTTTTTGTTTTATGTATTATTTTTATTGGGAAAATGGGATACTTCTTGCACGCATCTTTAAGAAAATGGATTTCACGTGATTGACACTGAGCAAAGGAGTACATACATGTACCAAAGAATCTTGCACATCATCAGTAGATAGCTGAGGTTCTGTTGCGGCACAAAACTCCTGCTCCACTTCTGCAAGTACCTGGCATGTTTTGAAGATGCAATCAATGCAAATTTAATCACATGTTGGACCGGCTTCCTCATTAACTAAATGCATGCATAATCATAAGTAAAACTTAGGACTACTTAAAAACAGAGTAAAAGAATTTTTACAATGGCCAAATCTTTATGCAAATTAGAAGCAGACTAGTGTTCACTCATCATGGATAAAGTTCCTAGTACATAGGCCTATAAGGGGGCAATAACTTGCAGACTTGGAAGTTTCGAGAGTACGTTAGGTTTAACCACATCAATCATGATAGTGGGGCAGCATAGCTGACCAATTGTGCACTTTGTGATACAAGCATCAAATTTGGCACAAATGTACATTGACACATGGCGAACATTTTCAGATATTGAGCCACTCGGAATTCTCCCTTCATGTCCGCCATTTTGGAATTCAAAATGGCCGCCATTTGAAATCTTCATTTTCGATTATCAGCGGGTCTAATGCTGCTACTGACTCGATTCTGGTGTCTAAATGTATGTTTTGGGGGGCAAGGAATCCAATGGTAACAATCTGAACTGCGTATTTTAGACCAATGAACTGCCATATTGGATTTCAAGATGGCCGCCATTTGAAATCTTCATTTTTGATTATCAGCGGGTATCATGCTGCTATTGACTCGATTCTGGTGTGTAAATGTATGTTTTGGGGTGCAAGGAATCCATTGGTAAAAATCTGCATTGTGTATATTTGTTACCAATGAGCCGCCATATTGGATTTCAAAATGGCCGCCACTTGAATTCTATATGTGCGATTACCTCTGGGTAAATTTTTTTATAGTACATTATTTGCTGGTATGCATTTTTCAAAAGATGAGATGAGTAAATAAATTTGTGGACTTACTTCATGTGCAGTCCCCTTCACACACACAGAGGGCTGTGCACTTAAGGGCAGCCTTCTTGCACTTGCAGCGCCTCACACACCCTTTCCGGCACTTGCAAGAAACCAGCTCAACGCAGGTGTGAGCTGCCTCAGGTAGCCTGGTCCAGTATGGTGTGTACTGTCCTCCAATCATTGACCAACCCCAGTTGGTTGGTGGTGGGAGTTCTGGTGCTGGCAGCAGTATCTGACCCCACACATGTCCACCTTGATATACTGCCCTGTTGACATGTTCCGCCAAAGCTGCCTTCGTTGGAGGGATCAGCTGTACATTGTTCTTCCTTGCGAAGAGTTTCCTTCTGGCCTTGTCAATGTCCGTGCATTTGCTGGTTCGATCATATAACAGGATCACGAACCTTTCGATGATACACATTACATCATTTGGTATGCCACTTGGTGCAGAGGACAGCTGTATCAGCGCCTCAGTTAAATCTGGCAGTACCGTCCAGACTGCCCATGCGGTCTTCTTGCCATGTCTAGCAAAGCTTGACACAGTATCGCATCCAGTGAGAGCGTGGAACATTGGCAGTGCACGAGCCTTCTCTGGTCCCAGTCCAGCTGCTATTTCATGTGCTGCTAGATATCGGAAACATCGGCCTGTTCCAAATGCCAGCCATAATTTGTCTCCTGGTTGCAATTCCTGTACCACGGACACTGCCAGCACCACAACATCGGTGTCCACAGTCCGGATGACTATTGAATGGTGTCCATGCTTAGCTGCGTGAGATGCATGCAGCAACATCCGACTGTCAGCCTCTTCATGATTACATGGGGCGAGTGAGGTCAGATCTGGTAGCACTGCCTCTCCATCAGTAATGACGAGTTGCTTGTCCTCCTGGTCAAACCATTCCAAGAGAGCTGTCGAGAGGAACTTAAACAGTTCGGTCTTGTTGCTGTCCACTCGTAGGAAGTTCTGCCAGTTTCCTGGCATGGATGCGGCGGCCACCACACGTCTCCGCACGCCTTGTCCCCGCTTTGCACGTGTACTACCTTTCAGTGAAACAGCAAGGTAAGTATCCCAGATCAGATCCAGGCGTGACACTGTTTGCAGCTTAGCAGATACATATGGAATGAAGATCTGATGTGTGTACTCTTCAAAGGTCTTTGATGCAGCCGGCTTCAGCATCTGGACGATAGCTGCTCCATCAAGCACTATACAGGTAGTGGCAGGAGTCTCTGTCTTAGCGTCAGAGATTTCTTCCAGACATGTGATGAGATCACTCTTGGTACCAGTGATGAGGTGTCCACCATCGGACAGTGCAGGAGGACATGCCTGGTTCTCATGACGAAAGAACTCCTCAAGGTTTCCATCCCTTGTCTGGCAGCCAATGTACAGGCGTGCGAAGAGTTCACGGTCATTCTTGACGGAGATGAGCTGTTGCTGACTTTTGCTCTGGCTTCTTGGAGTTGAAGTGCTGAACACTTTCAGCTTGTTACGAGGTATGGGGTCGTCCACTGCCTTTGTTCTGTCCAAAAGACACTCCCTGGTGAAAGCCTCGAACTGCTCTTGGCCAATCTTCTTGGCATTCATGACGGTCTTCACGGCAGCAGGACCCGCAATGTCCTTTGAATCCAGTTTTACTAGATCCTGGCTCTCCTCCTCGAATGGGTTCCCTATCTCCTCTATTACACCGACAAGAGAGCGGACATCTGTCACAAATGAGGCCTGTACACTTGGAGTTTGATCATGATGGCGTGTGTCTGCTGTTTGCCGTCTACAGTATTGGTTCCCGTCTTGGAATTCTTCGATCACCCTAGCAACTTCTGGTCCTGCAACCATCCAGCGACGAAGGGCACTAGGGTTGTCAGTAAGCCCAACTGCGCCGCCGTCTCCTTTGATGCGGGCATTGTTCTGCTCATGTGCATGGTCAAGAGGGATCGAAGAGAACACCCTCTGCGTTTTCTTAACTGTGAAGTGACCTTCGTTGAATTTGTTGGCTACGTTTGGGTGTTTGGTAGTTAGCTCGGCCATGTCCTTCAGGTGCACTGGTATCCACCTAGTATAGTGGGTATGATCTAGTGCGTGAAACCAAGGGGCCAGCTCTGTCAGAGCATCGAGGTACATCGCAAACGATCCCTGCCTGAGAGAACGCACATATACTTGAACCAACAATTCTAGTTCCAGCACAGTTGCCCAGTAACGAAACTGGGGGATGTTGTCTCGTCTCTGGCAACACCAGTCTTCAAATGCGGGAAGGTCTTCTGCATCTCTGGTTTCTCCCAAACAGAAACGGTCGTAGGCATGGTGTTGCAGGATGTATAGTGCTGCTGCAGTCACTTGATGTGCTCTTCTTGTGCGCAAGACATGAGATGCTCGCAAAAATGAGTCTGCTGTCCCTGCTGTGGCAATCTCAGCTTGCACCAGTGCTTGCACCCAACCACTTTCTTTCAGCCAGTCACCAAGTGTCTTCAGTGCCGCCATCTCGATGTGGAGACCACCAAACATCACCACTATGTGGTCTTCACCATACCTATCTGGCCACTTCCACTGTATCTGCTTGGCCAAAGCAAACAGTGGCTGATCGAAGGTGATCACTGGTGTCTGCCCAGGATTCAAGTGTTCTACAGCATTCTTCACAACGTTCATTGAATGGCGGATCATGGCCACAGTGTGAGCGCTTTCCATGAAGAGTGGGAGCAGCGACGTGGGGCAGATGACTCCAGCATTCGGTGGCTGTCGGCTAGCGTGAAATGCGGCCCAAGATGTGTTTTCATTGTCTACTGTACCAGTTTTATCTTCTATGACCTGTTTTACTTTGCCTAGCCATTGGTATTGTTCATCAGTCTGCTGTTGGAAGTTGCCTCTGGCCAATGACTCCACTCTAGCAGCTGGGACAGGTGACCTCTTGATGCTGCTAGTGATGGGGGGTACGTCAGTATAATAGTGCGGCAAAGGGGCGACAGTCTTGGACCGTGCATCTCCAGATTCTCCAGCAACGACGATGCTCCGATTCACTCCTTCACCAGTGTAAGAAGGATGTTGTATGAGGGAGATACCGGTACCGTGGAAGGAGTCTTTTGATGTTGTTGCACTGGGGTTGTGATCTATGTTGTCAACAGCGGCAGTTGTAAACACTTCACCACGCAACTTTGGAGGGCAGACCAATTGTTCTCTGTGAAACTGTTTGCAGACATGGTTGCCCATCTGTGCTGAGAGCTGGAGCACTCTGTCATACGAGATGCTTAGGCCAAGGTGTGAAAGTCTGTCGACTAATTTTTTTTTGCGTGTATGAGCATGCAACATCATCCCTATGTATGTTGGAAGTGGGGTCTCTTGTGCAACACTGTGCCTGACACAGGTGGACGATGTGGTGCCACGAGTTCGCTTGTGTTTGACGCTGTTGAACTTCAGTATCTGTGCTGCGGTAATTGCTGCAGGGTTAGTGTCTTCCGCCTGGTCCTTGATGCTGGGTCCCTCGAGAATCATTCTGACTAGTGCAAGCAGCAATGGTGGCACAGATTCTTCTTGACATCCTTCATGGAATCCTATGAAGGGCTTGGCTTCTCCAAACATATGACGGCGGACAATGTGTGCAGCACGTGCAAGATGGACTGCGTCACTATCACTGTCCAGTTCGCAGGCTTTGTCAAGAGCAGAACCGAGATCTTCAAATGCCATCAATATGTCTCTCCCCTTGGTGTGTGCTCGCATGTCAGGAAACTGAGATAGCAGTCTCTGCTTTAGCCGTGTGGAGTGGACTCTCGTATCGAGCTGCACTCCGAGCTGTTCCATTCTCGACTGATAGAGGTGGACAAGATCGGCCAATCTAAATACTGGTGCTGTCTCCTCATCTTGTCTTGTTTCTTCGATGTAGAGGACGAGTTCAGCAAAGACTACTGCTGACATTGCTCTTTCTTGGTCCTGTGGTCCTGTTGACTGGACCGATCTTGCGTGGTTGTAAAGTTCTATCAAGCACCGCAGGTGATACCGGGCGTCCAACGCAATCATATCCCCGCAACTGAGACGGCCAAGCAGTTCTGTATCGCCAAGAAGGGTTGCACAGGCACGGACCCGTCTGTCCATTTCGAATGTTGCAGCTTTCCGAAGACCTTGAGTCCCCGCAGGTTGTCCACAGAAGAAACAAGTTTCTGTAACCTTCTCTGTACTCGAACGTGAATGCGCCCTGGTGCGTTTGCATAAAGATTCTTCCTCATCTCTCTGACCTTCTTTCTTGAGTGTTCTCTTTTGAGCTCTATGTAGTTTGGTGTTGTTGTACTGGAGTTTGCACGTATGGTGATATTGTGCGCCGTGTGCAACCATCGCAGCTTCTATGCCATGGCCATCATCAAGTCTTTCCAATTGGAGTGATCCTGGAAGCTCTCCAAGTTCATTGAATTTGATCAAGTTCTCTGCAAGTGAACTGTATCCACTACCAATGTCTTTTCTCTTAGACTGTTCAGGTTTGGTCAGTGTCTCGTTCTTGTCCTTTTGACATATGATGCATAACCTCCAGTCAGTAGTGGTGAGCTGTTGTGATGTTGATGAAGTTCGCTCAGCATGAGCTAGTCTAAACCTCTTGGACATGGTGATCGATCGAACTGTCTCCAGTAGAACTACCAGCACCGTAAGTCTACATGCATGCATCACGATGAGCGTGAAAAGACACAATGTATCATTTATGTAATCATAAATGCCGCGAAAACTACTACTACAACTACACCGAGGGGAACCGCAGAGTCACCCGTTTGATGTCCGCCGCCCCGGATGCTCCGGACTCGGATGGGCGTTCCGCGGGCTTCACGGCGTCCCTTCATCACTGCCCCGACAGGAAGGAAGTCGCCGGGGGGGGGATCGCAGGGTCACCTGTCTGATGTCCGCCGCCCGACGTGCTCCACCAAACGCGGACTCCGGCGAGCAGGATAAAACTGGTTCTGCAGCGTCCAATCTCCAGTTGCCATTTAGACACCAAAATCGAGCCAATAACGACCCAATAATTAGACCCACTGATAATAGAAAATTTAGATTTCAAATGGCGATCATTTTGAAATCCAATATGGCGGCTCAGTGGTAAAAAAATACACAATGCAGACTGTTACCATTGGATTCCTTACCCCCTAAAAGATACATTTAGACACCAGAATCGAGTCAATAGCAGCATGATACCCGCTGATAATCAAAAATGAAGATTTCAAATGGCGGCCATCTTGAAATCCAATATGGCGGTTCATTGGTATAAGATACGCAGTTCAGATTGTTACCATTGGATCCCTTGCCCCCCAAAACATACATTTAGACACCAGAATCGAGTCAGTAGCAGCATTAGACCCGCTGATAATCGAAAATGAAGATTTCAAATGGCGGCCATTTTGAATTCCAAAATGGCGGATATGAAGGGAGAATTCCGAGTGGCTCAATATCTGAAAATGTTCGCCATGTGTCAATGTACATTTGTGCCAATTTTTATGCTTGTATCACAAAGTGCCCAATCCTCTTGAATATTTGAGCTAAGCTGCCCCACTATGATACTTTACTGTTCAAGCCCAATTTTCAGATGTCGCAGTTTCGAATTTAAGGTGCAATTTCATAACTTTAAAATCGCACGCCAAGAATCAAACCGATGTATTATGAAGGTTATTCTATCAGTTTAGAGCTAGAGGCTCATAACAAAGAGGTTTGGTCACGCTGTGTGGAGAAACTCCGGTGATCGTCCAAGTGCGCCACATTAATATTAGAGATTCACCACATACGCACATACAGGTCACGGCAGGAAAAATGAAAGGATCTTGTTCACCCTATGCAAACTTTAAAAAAAAATTCAATAACTATCGAAACGTGTTTAGGCCTATGGTGTTGATTAATGTTCATGCTTATTTGCTTACCCGGGCCTTTTCTCGTTTGTGGAAGGCTCCTCCTTACCGTCTGCCACGCAACGCATTAGCATAGCCGGTGACACTGGCATTACTATGCGACGGGCCCCCGACAGATTGGGCTGGATCACGGCAGACCTCTGACTGCCCTGTTGTACTTGTACTGGTTGAAGCGGCAGAGGACGTGGCAACCAACCCCGTCAATGCTGGGGGTTTCAGGGTTGGGACCGATCCTTCCTTGAGCTTGAACCGAGCTTCGAGTCCAAGACCTTTCTTAAGTTTGTAGGTACCATCCACGCAGTCTTCGGAAAAGTGTGCGGAACAAACTTTGGAGTAGTCCGAAAGGTGGAAATCCGATCTCGTCGTACTAACAAATCGAATCAACTGTCTACGAATGGCTGGATTTCGGGGGAAAGACAACCAGAATACGTCTTGGTTTCTACCCGCTTTTCTTGTACAGCCACCAACAACACACGAAATAGGCATGTGAAATAATTTGAAATGAAATTGGAGACGTTTTGAGACGATCGATCAGCAGGTGCGAGGTTGCGAACTTTTGCACGTGTACATCTAGGCCTGTGCATGCAGCGCAGCGCACGCCCAGCCGTACACAGCTAGTTTAGCTCGTTACACATGGCAACGGCACAACAAAAGGGGTACAAACAATGACGTGTCCGGGGTCAATGAATACATTATGACGTCACCTTAGCGTTTTGCTTTGGCTGTGTTTTCGTCGATGGAAGTGTGGGTTTTCGACGGCTTTTTCCACGGCGGAAAATGGCACATCGGGGTTAAATCTTTTCGTTATTAAGTCTGTATACTCTTAATTGTTGGGAAATAATGGGTTTTGTAAAATTGGAGCAGCAGTGCAGCTGTACTTTAACGTCCATAGGACGTTGCTGAACGTCTCAAAAAATCAAAATGTCCACAGACAATCGTTGCTGTACGTACAACTTTAAAATTTGAGCTTGATGTCCATTTTATTTTATTTGTTTGTTTTGTGTACCAGAATGTCGATGGATTATGATAGAATAAAGAAAATCATCACGTGTTTTTGTTGTTTTACTTGTCTTTCATCATAAAAGAAATTTGTGAAGGCAAGATGACACTAGAAAAAGCCGTCTATCAAAATGGAAAAAAGTCAATATGTATACACTTACATTAACGCATGTTTTAATATGGAACGCAAGTGGGGTACAAGCGCAAGTGGAGCATATGTTTTATTCATGTCCCTATACGTCAAATGTTTTATTATTTATGACTCATACTCTACAGCAAGGGCTGGCCCCCTGATAGATCGTCCGAAACAGGTCTTCGTATATCCTTGGAGGAATAAGTCTTATTCCTCCATGGTACACGTGTATTCTTTACATGAACATGTACTGTCCTCGTCCTCCTCGTCCTCCTCCTCCTCCTCCTCCTCCTCCTCGTCCTCCTCGTCCTCCTCGTCCTCCTCGTCCTCCTCCTCCGCATCGAGACAACGCTGACGAGACCTCCCCAAAAGATCACTCCCGTCCACAGAGAAGCGCGGAGACCTCGAGTGACGAGTCAGTGGGCCTTCCCGCTGATGGCTCTTCTTCGCTGGGGGATGCGGAGGTGCTGACACCACTGCCGAGCACTTCGGAAGTGCTTTCCTGGCCAAGCTGGAGCAGTGACGAGGAGGAAGGAGACTGCCCGTGCAGTGCTGCGGGTAACCCTACGTTGAGTCGCCAACGCACACAAAGGACAATCAGACCACCTCGGAGGTATGGCGACTGGGACTGAACAAAGCAGGTTATCCTTAACTGCGTTGTTGGGGACAACAAACTTTTAAAATATGGGAGAATGTAGAGGGGTGGAACTTAACTTAGTTTAGCCAAGAGGTGTTTTTTTTATACAACAAGTTAAGCCCAAGTTAGGCTATTTTTTCTTCTTTCCATGTTTAGGATTATACCAAGTTAGCCAGCCATTTGTTTTCCCCCCTTTAGGCCCCCTATTTGCTTTTACCTGTTTATCCTTAAAAGGGGGGGGGGGGCAACAGTCAACCTCTTTTTCTTGTTAAGGAGTGTCAGGCCCCCCCCCCCTGTCTGTTGAGGGTGTCCTGACTTATCCAACCTACATGTAGCCCTCTCCTTGTGCTGGCCATGTGCTTTGGGCCATTGAGTAGCCAGGCAGCAGAAGGTGAACATCCTAAACCTTTGGACACGGACTGCCTCAACTTCTGATCTGCTCATAAATACTTGGTGAGTCTACTTTTGAGATTTCAGCACTTGTAACTTTTGGAGGGTTTTCCTATTAGGGGCATGTTTTTTTTGTCTTGGGCACTCCTTCTTAGAGTAGTGACCATACCCATGATGTCATAGGAGACCTTCACATACCAAAGGGGTTGGACACTACCGGACTTGGTTCACAGGGGCCCTGGCTGGGGTGGACATTAGGGGAAGGCTAAATATATATTATTTAAGGGACTTTAAGAGACTGGAGTGTTTAGTTACTTTCATAATTGAGACAGGGACTGAAATTAGGGCTTACATTAGTCTTGCCATTTTTTGTAGTTCAGGGAAGCAGTTGTACATGAGGGGATTATTTCTTTATTTAACCTCTAAAGTTCCCAGTTTTGGGCACACTTAAAGGAAATCCACTAGCAGCTGTATTTTGTTCTGGGCCATATAGTGTTTTTTTTTAATTGTTTACCACTACTAATATCCTTATTCCTAGACTACTTTCACTAGGCCTGGGACGAAATGTCGACTAACCGACATTTCGCGACCGGCAAAGACATTCGTCGAAATTTCGACATTCGTTTTCACGAAAGTCGACTTGTCGCGGTGGCGACTTGTCGGCGACCAGTCGACCCCCGTCGACCAGTCGACCCCCACGACAAGTCGACCTCCCACGGCACGGCACGAAATTTCGACCAGTCGAACTCCAACGGCACGGCACGGAATTTCGACCAGTCGAAATCCCACGGCACGGCACGGCACGAAATTTCGACCAGTCGAACTCCCACGGCACGGCACGGCATTGCACGGCATGCCGCGAAACACAGTGCAATCGGCCCATCGTATACAGTACTAACACAGCCTTCAGTGTAGCAAGGGGCGGTCGGTCGTTGGACTGTTCCATTTCATTTTAGGGGAGCATAATTATGTACGTGCTGTTTCGTCGTCCAATCAGACTACCGTTTCCACGCCAACATACGGAAATGTATTATTCATAGACCTTCCCAGTGTACCATTGGTTCTAATTCGGCCATTACATATTCATCAGAATTCGTTTTGGACACTGCCGTCCTCAGTGAACGTGTACTGACGGAGGTCTGGGAACACAAGTGCGATGACCTTTCCCACTTGCGCACCAGAGATCGGCAAAACTTTCTGTGTACATGGACATTATACTGATATAGTTTTCACCAGAATGTAATCACCTCGTAATGTGTTTTTTTTCTGTTGAAAAATAATGATTCATTTCCTTATTTTAACGCAAACTTTATTTGAAAAAAGGGTTTTGATAAAAAAAAAATGTATACAGACTTAAAGACTGTTTGCGCTGGACTTCTACTAAAAATAATCTGAAATGATACACGACACTATTGAAGACTGCTTTCTGAATATAAATGTCCCAATTTTCCAAATAAAAGAATACAGGCCCTCGACACCTCAAATTTCGTTGTCATTAATTTGACAAAGGTCCCGCTAGTCAAGCCCTGGGATCAAAACACGGGGATCAAAATCATTTTTCCTTCCGACAGTTCAGTTTGTTTATTTTACGAACTCACCGAAAGCACGACCAGATTGTACTATTTCTTCCAGAGGATAATTAACTGGTTGGTGAAAGCATAGCTCCATGGTGAAAGGTTGGAGTTGCTGTTTCTCCATAATATTCTGAAATGCCTAGAGACGAAACAACTCCCTGTTTGAGGTCCACATTTCTGGGAGGCTTTGCACGTAAGCAATATTGTAACACTAACACGTGCGCTGTAAAAACGGCCGCCATGACCATGATGAGTCCACCATTTCAGAATAAATGCCTTACAAAACATGAAAATGCGTGCATGACACAAAGCTATGCATGTAAGTCCTGTAAATCAATTAAATTCATTCAACAACCCTACAATGAAAATGGAAGTGTCCGTCTGGTCTTGTTGTGTTCGCTGCATACATTTGGTTTTTTGCATGGTATTCGTTTTATGTATAAGTACATGACCTTGGGTTGATCCAGTATATACATACCAGGGTGTGGGTTGCTCCCCTGTTTTGCTGAAGAGACTAACAATAAGCCATTTCGGAATCTCGCGCGCGCAAGGCATTATGGGAATATGTCAGGGGTCATTGTAGATAAACAATCGGGGTCGCCAATGGTTACACGCGTCATGCTTGCATATCTGCGACTGTGCGAATGCTTTCAGTACGTTCTCCGCTTCAGCTGTGATGCTTTAATTCACTTTACTCTCGAATATCTGTGGGAATGTCTTCAGAGGATTCGTCAACTTTATCATTAGATGTCATTGAACACTGGAACGTCAAGGCATTGAAGGATTTTCTTAGATTACGAGGTCGAAAACTCACCGGAAGAAAGAAGGAGCTTCAAGCGTTAGTTTATGCTGCTGCACAACTCAACGTGCCTCTGAAGGTCAACGAAGTTGTCGAGGACAAACATAGGTCTCTGCTGTATTCAGAACTCCTCCTTGTGAATAATGTGAACATTCCACATCCATTTGTTGATTTGAAAGACGGTTGGAAGTCAGAAGAGGCCGGGGTAAGACAATGGCCGCCGATTAGTTATTTTGAAATTGCCGAGTGGCTTCTGCAAGACGCCCCAGCCGTGTGTCGGCCAAGCCAGAGACAGTCTCCAAAAACTTTAAAAGACAGACTTTTGTCCGACTACAAAGAAGGCAAGGCGTACAGCTACTATGATAGCAAGTGGCTGAAGGAGATTTTCTTCCATTCAGTTTCTTCTGAAAGCAGTTATTGTATCCTGAAGGCTGAGTGCACACCATCCCAAAGTGTTCGAAGCACTCCGCACAAAGCGTGGGTTGTCGCCGAAAAGAAGACTGGGCGAATTCGCAGTGCATACTGTACATGTTTTGCAGGGTGAGTTGTTATTTGTTTTCTTCCGAAATACTATTTACACAGTATTATTGTCTCAAAATTTAGTGGGCCTGACGTTTCAATCCTAGCAGGACCTTTCTCAAACTCAAAGGCTATTTTAAGATTAAGAATATCATACAGTGGTGCCACTTCCCATGCCTTAAAACAAAAGAACTTTAAGTGATGGGAATGTTTAAAAATTGCTTTATAATAATGAAATTTGATGGTAAATCATGTCGCATAATTGTTCATCCTGAATTAATAGTTCATAGGATCCTTTCGGGGATTTTAGATGCTCAATGTGACTGTAGGGAAAATTAGTTGCACCTGTATTTCAACTTAGTGCATACATTTACACGTATCAAATTTGCATAATTGAATAATAATCTAATTAGCATATTCGACGTATAAATTACTAGTGAACTGTGGTGAAGACGTATTTTATAAGGAGAATATGCTAATTAGATTATTATTCAATTATGTAAATGAGATATATTGTTATGCAAATTTCTATTGTTATGTTAATTCCATTGTTAGGGTTAGGGTTTTCCCCACGCGTCAACTTAGGGTTAGCCAAAAGAGGTCCCTCATACTGCAGTATCCTATGGGACTTTCCCTACCGGTTTGTTATTGTTATTGTCGACTGTCGCCGTCAACTTCGACTGGCATGTAGTAGTTTCTCAAACGTAAACAAACCCTTGTTGATCAACAAACAAGGGCGCCCTCTATTGATATCGACTATCGTCAGCTAACGCTGACTCCCGGGGATGTCATCGGCTTCGCCGATTAGTAAGACCTTTTTTCTATAGACCCTCCTGTTTATTTTTGTCTCTCTGAACCTCAGGTTCTGTGCCCCTAACCCTAACAATAGAAATAACACACAATAACACAAGTATATATTTTCAGAGGTAATATTGTTTGGTTTTATTGAATCATTTCTTCACAGGTCTTCCATTCTTTATCTCTTTACTCCAATTTGATTTTTTTGGGTGCAGACTGGATCACGGACACGTGACAGACATCCGAGTCATCAGATGATATGTCAATGATGGGATATTCTATGCCATTTAAGATGTTGAACATCTCACTGAATGGTGGGTCAGATGCCACATTATCAGATACAGGCCTTACACTCTCCAGACCCTGGATGTCTTTACCGTGCACCCACTGCAGAAATGCTGCAGGGGTGTCCGGCACAACATCGTCTGAGGAAGTACTAGAATCCGGGATTGTTATTATCTCCGGATCGACCATTTCCACAATGCCCTCAATTTCACTGGCAGTGTTTGTCTCTGTAGTTTGTCCGTAAGACACTTTGAGTCGACTAGAAAGCTCCCTCCAAACCAAAGGATTCAGGTTCTCTTTAACGTTTTGTAAAAACGGAGCTGACACGAGATTATCATAAGTAATCATCCGGTTTTTTAGACATTGCTTCTCAGAAGGAGCAAGTCGCCAAACCGGATGATTACTTGTGATGATCACTGGAGTGCGTGGGAGGAAAGCCTCCGATTGATACTTGACCGGTATCATAGTCGGTTGTCCCTCAAAAATAATTTTAGCTTTCTCGATCACGCAGGGATCCAGGTAGGGTTCGTTCATGAGGATCATGCGTTTATTGACGCATTCCATCCACATGAACGAATACCTACCTGTTCCCTGCGTGACCTCGCCGGTATGTACAGCCAAATTTACCCAGGAATTAGTTAACCACGTCTTTCCCGCATTTGATTGACCGACTAACGCCAGCGTGTTGATTTTTGGCCTTTTAAGGTCCAAAATGTCTAGAAAATCGGTCAACAATTTCTTAACCTCAACATGCTGGTGAACGCACCAAGCTGTCACTAAATTGCATGACTCTCCAATTGATAGAAAGCCCGGTGGATGAATGCCGTGGGCAGCTTCCCAACGACGAAACAGTACATCCACCGAGCATTCCAAATTGGAGAGTACATGCAATTGTTTAGCTTTACGGAAACGATCGTGGAACGACGGGGCAAAATACATGCGTTCCAACCGACCGGCAACAATTGCGTCTTCATATTGCATGGCTCTTGTTAAAAAATCATTAACAGAGCGGGGATTATACTTGGCGATCAGTTCTTGGAGAAGCTGTATGTCGGACGCCCCGTCGCTAGCGCTGGGTCCATACTTCGGGCCACTCCTCTCCGCATGCTTCTGCACGGTCATCCGGGCAATTTCCTCCGGGGTGGCCTTGATCCTGAAGATATCGCAGCAGTCTTCCGGATCGATGGGGTAATTATCCCCAATGACTCGTCGTGGGGGACAACTGAGGTAGGTCATCATGTCCTTGGGATGTCGGACGCTTTGTTGTAACATTTCAAGGCAATTAGCCTTGAGGGAGTTGGACAAACATTTAGCACGGTAATTGTCATTCCATGCGCATGTCGTCTGGGCGATGGTATGGAGATGCGCGCCACGGACTGCGCACGGCACTCCGCCGTCAGCAGGCTCGTGCAACCAAATGCAATATTGGTAGTTACCCAAATGGGTCTTGAAATAACACACAATAACACAAGTATATATTTTCAGAGGTAATATTGTTTGGTTTTATTGAATCATTTCTTCACAGGTCTTCCATTCTTTATCTCTTTACTCCAATTTGATTTTTTTGGGTGCAGACTGGATCACGGACACGTGACAGACATCCGAGTCATCAGATGATATGTCAATGATGGGATATTCTATGCCATTTAAGATGTTGAACATCTCACTGAATGGTGGGTCAGATGCCACATTATCAGATACAGGCCTTACACTCTCCAGACCCTGGATGTCTTTACCGTGCACCCACTGCAGAAATGCTGCAGGGGTGTCCGGCACAACATCGTCTGAGGAAGTACTAGAATCCGGGATTGTTATTATCTCCGGATCGACCATTTCCACAATGCCCTCAATTTCACTGGCAGTGTTTGTCTCTGTAGTTTGTCCGTAAGACACTTTGAGTCGACTAGAAAGCTCCCTCCAAACCAAAGGATTCAGGTTCTCTTTAACGTTTTGTAAAAACGGAGCTGACACGAGATTATCATAAGTAATCATCCGGTTTTTTAGACATTGCTTCTCAGAAGGAGCAAGTCGCCAAACCGGATGATTACTTGTGATGATCACTGGAGTGCGTGGGAGGAAAGCCTCCGATTGATACTTGACCGGTATCATAGTCGGTTGTCCCTCAAAAATAATTTTAGCTTTCTCGATCACGCAGGGATCCAGGTAGGGTTCGTTCATGAGGATCATGCGTTTATTGACGCATTCCATCCACATGAACGAATACCTACCTGTTCCCTGCGTGACCTCGCCGGTATGTACAGCCAAATTTACCCAGGAATTAGTTAACCACGTCTTTCCCGCATTTGATTGACCGACTAACGCCAGCGTGTTGATTTTTGGCCTTTTAAGGTCCAAAATGTCTAGAAAATCGGTCAACAATTTCTTAACCTCAACATGCTGGTGAACGCACCAAGCTGTCACTAAATTGCATGACTCTCCAATTGATAGAAAGCCCGGTGGATGAATGCCGTGGCCAGCTTCCCAACGACGAAACAGTACATCCACCGAGCATTCCAAATTGGAGAGTACATGCAATTGTTTAGCTTTACGGAAACGATCGTGGAACGACGGGGCAAAATACATGCGTTCCAACCGACCGGCAACAATTGCGTCTTCATATTGCATGGCTCTTGTTAAAAAATCATTAACAGAGCGGGGATTATACTTGGCGATCAGTTCTTGGAGAAGCTGTATGTCGGACGCCCCGTCGCTAGCGCTGGGTCCATACTTCGGGCCACTCCTCTCCGCATGCTTCTGCACGGTCATCCGGGCAATTTCCTCCGGGGTGGCCTTGATCCTGAAGATATCGCAGCAGTCTTCCGGATCGATGGGGTAATTATCCCCAATGACTCGTCGTGGGGGACAACTGAGGTAGGTCATCATGTCCTTGGGATGTCGGACGCTTTGTTGTAACATTTCAAGGCAATTAGCCTTGAGGGAGTTGGACAAACATTTAGCACGGTAATTGTCATTCCATGCGCATGTCGTCTGGGCGATGGTATGGAGATGCGCGCCACGGACTGCGCACGGCACTCCGCCGTCAGCAGGCTCGTGCAACCAAATGCAATATTGGTAGTTACCCAAATGGGTCTTGAAATAACACACAATAACACAAGTATATATTTTCAGAG
This sequence comes from Luidia sarsii, assembly GCA_949987565.1. Lineage (NCBI taxonomy): Eukaryota > Metazoa > Echinodermata > Asteroidea > Paxillosida > Luidiidae > Luidia > Luidia sarsii. The sequence goes on from OX465102.1 coordinate 74,125, forward strand.
GTAATATTGTTTGGTTTTATTGAATCATTTCTTCACAGGTCTTCCATTCTTTATCTCTTTACTCCAATTTGATTTTTTTGGGTGCAGACTGGATCACGGACACGTGACAGACATCCGAGTCATCAGATGATATGTCAATGATGGGATATTCTATGCCATTTAAGATGTTGAACATCTCACTGAATGGTGGGTCAGATGCCACATTATCAGATACAGGCCTTACACTCTCCAGACCCTGGATGTCTTTACCGTTCACCCACTGCAGAAATGCTGCAGGGGTGTCCGGCACAACATCGTCTGAGGAAGTACTAGAATCCGGGATTGTTATTATCTCCGGATCGACCATTTCCACAATGCCCTCAATTTCACTGGCAGTGTTTGTCTCTGTAGTTTGTCCGTAAGACACTTTGAGTCGACTAGAAAGCTCCCTCCAAACCAAAGGATTCAGGTTCTCTTTAACGTTTTGTAAAAACGGAGCTTTTTTTAGACATTGCTTCTCAGAAGGAGCAAGTCGCCAAACCGGATGATTACTTGTGATGATCACTGGAGTGCGTGGGAGGAAAGCCTCCGATTGATACTTGACCGGTATCATAGTCGGTTGTCCCTCAAAAATAATTTTAGCTTTCTCGATCACGCAGGGATCCAGGTAGGGTTCGTTCATGAGGATCATGCGTTTATTGACGCATTCCATCCACATGAACGAATACCCACCTGTTCCCTGCGTGACCTCGCCGGTATGTACAGCCAAATTTACCCAGGAATTAGTTAACCACGTCTTTCCCGCATTTGATTGACCGACTAACGCCAGCGTGTTGATTTTTGGCCTTTTAAGGTCCAAAATGTCTAGAAAATCGGTCAACAATTTCTTAACCTCAACATGCTGGTGAACGCACCAAGCTGTCACTAAATTGCATGACTCTCCAATTGATAGAAAGCCCGGTGGATGAATGCCGTGGGCAGCTTCCCAACGACGAAACAGTACATCCACCGAGCATTCCAAATTGGAGAGTACATGCAATTGTTTAGCTTTACGGAAACGAGCGTGGAACGACGGGGCAAAATACATGCGTTCCAACCGACCGGCAACAATTGCGTCTTCATATTGCATGGCTCTTGTTAAAAAATCATTAACAGAGCGGGGATTATACTTGGCGATTAGTTCTTGGAGAAGCTGTATGTCGGACGCCCCGTCGCTAGCGCTGGGTCCATACTTCGGGCCACTCCTCTCCGCATGCTTCTGCACGGTCATCCGGGCAATTTCCTCCGGGGTGGCCTTGATCCTGAAGATATCGCAGCAGTCTTCCGGATCGATGGGGTAATTATCCCCAATGACTCGTCGTGGGGGACAACTGAGGTAGGTCATCATGTCCTTGGGATGTCGGACGCTTTGTTGTAACATTTCAAGGCAATTAGCCTTGAGGGAGTTGGACAAACATTTAGCACGGTAATTGTCATTCCATGCGCATGTCGTCTGGGCGATGGTATGGAGATGCGCGCCACGGACTGCGCACGGCACTCCGCCGTCAGCAGGCTCGTGCAACCAAATGCAATATTGGTAGTTACCCAAATGGGTCTTGATGAGGGGCATGGCTACCGAAGGATCGACGTCGGCGTGGGGGTTCAGGCGACGGATGATGACATGGCTGACATACGCACGGGTAGAGTACTCGCACGCCTTTAACACCCCCTGTCCTCTACGAATGTTGCGAACAACCCGCGGCACACGTTCGGCCATCTCGTTTACAATGGTTTGTTGAGCCATCTGTACACACAAATATACAAATCATTGAGATTACTAACAAATATAAATGGAGAGGGATGTATACAAATAGGCCGCCCGGAGCGTAGCGGAGGGCGGTGCTCTCACTCCACAAACCAGACAACTGCACACTCCTTGTCGTCAGCTAACGCTGACTCCCGGGGATGTCATCGGCTTCGCCGATTCGTAAGACCTTTTTTCTATAGACCCTCCTGTTTATTTTTGACTCTCTGAACCTCAGGTTCTGTGTCCCTAACCCTAGCACAACTAAAGAGAATGTACGTACAGTTAATAGGTGGAGAAAGCACGGAGCACAAGGAGAGTTGGAGGAAGCAGCTAGCAATGGCGGAGAGCAGGAACAGAGTGACGCGCTTTATGCACTGGGGCCCTAGTAGAACGCCGCGTCCTCTTGAACAATAGGCTATTGTACCTGGTAGTACAATACCTGCGGTTAGACCCACTTAACCCCATTCGAACGAGATGATTCATTCGGGGGCGGACGTGCTGCACGTCATTGTCCAGCTGCAACTAGTGTACCTATTGTGGAAAGTCTGTTCTGCTGTACATGCCGTATGTACACTTGGAGAGGAAATAAACGTCGACCACGATGCCGCCCCTGCGTTACCCGACAACGAACGATGAAACGGATGGGTTGACGGTGTTAGATTTCAATCCACAACACCAAACTCCGAACAACCAGTTGCTGTTAGCGGAATTGTTAGCTGATGCTCCCTCCGTAATAAAAGTTCATTACCAAAATGATGACGTCATCCCCATCGAACTACGACATCGGCTAAACTGGGTGAGACTACTGGATCAGCACTGGCAAGTAGACAATCGGGAAACCGAGGAAAACAAGGGCTGGAATTGGTTCAATCCGTGGAATAGAGACCATGTCTCCCCAGTCGATGAAATGCCTCTGTTTCTTGATGCTACCGAAACGGATAAACCATTTCTACCCTATCCGGTCCACTTGTTTGGATATAATTACTGTGGTCCAGGCACTAGAGACTTTCACCGTAAACCTATTAATCACCTGGACTCTTTATGTAGAATCCATGATTTAATGTATGCGGATGAATCCACTGAGACCGAGTATGCCGATAAAGTTTTTGTTTTCAATTTATTCTCCACGCCGGGAATAAGTGCCTTTATGATAAAGACGATATTTCAAACGAAGATCTTCTTTGATCACATGTTCCCTGGACTGAGTGACAGAGTGTTCCGCCCTAATCTAGGAGCGTTATATCATTTCAGTACCACTAATCAACTGACTCGTAAATACAGAACCGTGAGAAACTGCTGGTTTCATGCAACGGATTTCGAACCAGACACCACCTCTCTCCCCGAAGGAACTATTCATCGCATTTGTGGCCTCAATGGAACATTCTCAAAAATTAATAGGACTGGTAAAGCACTAGAGGAACAATGGTTATATTGGGATCCTGTGTTTAATCCTCACGGTCAGAATGAGTACATTGATCATCATCTGCATCGCTTAAGGGATAAACAACTGAATCGAGGAGACAAGTGGTTCTATCGAGCACAAGGACGAAAATTATTTCTATGGGATGTGGACTTCTGCACTATTCGAGATAAGCCTTACTCAGCCTGGTTGCCATCTCAAGCGGATGTGTACTACTATTATTGGAATTGGACTGGTGAAGCGACTTACCGCGACCAAAACACTCTTGACGAGCTGCGCGCAGAACATCGTCACGAGATGCCCAAATCTTATCCACGGGGTCACGATCCAATAGACCCTAACGTGACAAAGTATTTAGTGGGTAACTACTATTATACAAACAGACAGTTTGAAGGCAATGACAGCCATAGAAGTGATTGGGATATGATTCATCTGCCGCCCTCCAGGTATACGGGTCGTTACGCCGTGTTACAGAATTCTTTATTACAAGTGACGGATTACCAATGCAGCATGACCACCCCCCTTTTCGATTCTACAGGATTAGTACAAATAGGCAAACGAGCGGAAAGAACGTATGACGAGTTACCATGGAATTCCTTCACGGAAAAAGGAAAAGTGATTCCGAGTGGCTACGAGTACAGCACGTGGCACGAAGATGAATACTTATTAAATGAAGGTGGAATACCTGATAAATTGATTGATTCTTTTTATCGTCGGTCGACAGTAGTCAGGACGGCACAAGACATCTTCAACGGAGCACGTGATGACCGTGTAATAGACTTAGTGTCTAAAGGTATTCCGGATGTTTCGGTACCAGACGATTCGCATTTGGCTTCTAGACCTCATGACGTCATCGAAGGAGGACAACATGACGAGGAGAACCTGAAACCTATCCCCCCTGCTGGAACATTGGAACCTCCCGCAGACGGTAATAACCCTGATATGCTCGAGAGTCCCTCACACGACCTGACGCCTGCAGAGGAAGAACAACCCATCGTGTCATCCCACATCCCCAAGCCCACCGGCAAGGATTCCCAACCGCACAAGAAACCTAAATTAGACGTATTTCCACTCGGTCCAGGCGAGAAACCAGGTCCAATGGCTACATCTACGGAAACTGCCGAGAGCAGTCGGGAACAGGGAACTGCGGATAATCCTAAACATGCAGATATCGGAGGAGGATTTGATCTGGGTCAAGGACAAAGGTATTACGAGAAATCTTTTACTCATTACCTGGAGGTAGACAGAAACGAAGGCATCACAAAAGAGGGAGACAAATGGATGCTTAATCACGGCATGACCAGCATCCCATACCACTACATTCGGTGTAGTATGACACCTCACGACTTCGGCATGTTAAACATGGTGTATGGAGCTTGGAGAATAGACGAACAAGGATTTGAGATACACGACGTGGTTCCTATGATAGATGAAGTCGTGACAGTCGGAGGAGCCGCTAAACTAACGACGAACTTCTTGACACATTTGAATCATTTCGAGGTGTTTCACGACGAGGAGGACTACTTCGGTGGGAATCACCGTGTTATGCCTCCTGACGCGCAACCGCCTAACGAGAACTTTCAGGCCAGTGAACTACTTAACCGAGACGACATGCAACTACCGGTGGTGACTAAAGACGTGACTGACTTCGTGCAAAATTACATTTACGAACACACGATTCAGGATGTGAACACAGCTTCATTATCTTCCATGGAGAAGTGGGCAGTGGTTAATCTTAGACGAGGCAATAAGAATTATCGTAACCACCCTGTGAACAAGCCTTTCAGACATGTGTGGAAGAATACCAATCCTGGCTACTGGGCTACACAAATTCCATTCGAATTCATTGAGAACGAACGAACGACATAGGAAGAACATTAACCGGACATTTCAAGAATTGACGCCTTACGGAGACCATTCCGCCTACTTGCCCAATTACAAAATGCATACAAGATGGACGCCAACTAGAGGTCATCCTCCTATGCTTTATGTTTAACCTCCTACAGCATCGGGAGAGACGTACGAAAAGTGGGTCTACCAAGGACACCATATTGAATTCAGACAGATTTAATTCTTCTCCAAAAGTACCACACACAGATTCATCATACTTCATGTTAAAATGTTGACTAAAAACATCAACTTCATCAGGCAACTCATTGATCAACAAATATTCATGCATCACTGTAGAACTATTTGATATATAACTATACAACTGGTTGCCAGTATTCAATACAAAATCCATATCAAGAGGACACCATTCATTCATCATCTTCATGTGACTATACAGCACTGCACACAGACTGTTAGCAACACACTGCTTTCCACTATTGTTCCCAAACTTATGATTACCTTGATGGAAAGTACCTTGAACAACTCTCTGATCCTTGTCCTCCTGTGTAATTTGAGTACTTGATTCACCGCATAGAATTGTAGTTTTAGACACTTTAAGTTTGGGTATCTCGTATGATTTACTTCCGAGTGATAGGACTCTTTGCTTTTTTATGATAGTTGCATCTTCAGAACAATTTTCAGCCAACGCCTTTCTTTTCAGTTGAACTTTCTCTTTAACCTCAGACAGCACTTCCTTTGCTCTGCTTCTCAGTCTGTACCGTGGTTTCTGGTCAGTTTCTAAACTCACTGAACATTTTGCACTGTTCCCTTTAGCTTTTTTACACTTCACATTTTTGCTGCTATCTTCATTTCCATCACTCTTGTCTACAGCATTAACAGCTTTCTTATTCCTTAAAGAATAGCCTCCAGTTTGAGTCTTACTACCACCTGTTACATACATCATATGTGAACTTTGCTTAATCTCACCATGAATTACACCATCTCTCTTGTCATCTTCAATGGGATATTCTTCCTCAGTGTTCACCTTACACAAGATCACTCACCAACAGCATCTCAAACCGGTTGCTATCTGTGGGAATTCACTAGTAATTTATACGTTAGCCAAAAGAGGTCCCTCATACTACAGTATCCTATGGGACTTTCCCTACCGGTTTGTTATTGTTATTGTCGACTGTCGCCGTCAACTTCGACTGGCATGTAGTAGTTTCTCAAACGTAAACAAACCCTTGTTGATCAACAAACAAGGGCGCCCTCTATTGATATCGACTATCGTCAGCTAACGCTGACTCCCGGGGATGTCATCGGCTTCGCCGATTCGTAAGACCTTTTTTCTATAGACCCTCCTGTTTATTTTTGTCTCTCTGAACCTCAGGTTTATTGACTTTACACAAGGAGACAATGATTCCATTCTATTCGTACATATTATTTTATTTGTAGTGCCTTATTACAAGAAATTAAAGGAACAGTTACTCATATCTCCAGTATATACTGTATTAGCATTATCTTCTAAGGTGAAATTCTTTATCGCCTTATTTAAATCTAGATCTACCATAAATAAGTGTCCGTCTGTGCTGGCGGAAAGTACGCTTCCCCCAGTTTCGTTGTTCCCACATCCCCACTCCTGTAGACGTAGTCTCCCGCTATCTGCTCTACTGCATCCGGTACTGTTCCAGTCATGGGATGTGCTGTGGTACCACTGGCATCCACTACAGGCAGGTCTCTCGTGAATCCGAAGTGTGGAGCCATCCACGACCCCATCGTTGTTCCGTGGGGGACTGTGCTGACTTTCATGAAGTAGCTGATCTGCAGTTTGCACACGATCGGTATTGGATTGTCGTTGGCGTCCAGGTACACGGGCAACTTGACGAGTACTTCTTGACTCCCTTTTAGAGGAGGACCCTCCAGGCTTCCCATGTTCTTTCCTTGGTAGACCCACTTCTCGTACGTCTCTCCCGATGCTGTAGGAGGTTTAACATAAAGCATAGGAGGATGACCTCTAGTTGGCGTCCATCTTGTATGCATTTTGTAATTGGGCAAGTAGGCGGAATGGTCTCCGTAAGGCGTCAATTCTTGAAATGTCCGGTTAGCCACTTCCGAAACATTAATGTTCTTCCTATGTCGTTCGTTCTCAATGAATTCGAATGGAATTTGTGTAGCCCAGTAGCCAGGATTGGTATTCTTCCACACATGTCTGAAAGGCTTGTTCACAGGGTGGTTACGATAATTCTTATTGCCTCGTCTAAGATTAACCACTGCCCACTTCTCCATGGAAGATAATGAAGCTGTGTTCACATCCTGAATCGTGTGTTCGTAAATGTAATTTTGCACGAAGTCAGTCACGTCTTTAGTCACCACCGGTAGTTGCATGTCGTCTCGGTTAAGTAGTTCACTGGCCTGAAAGTTCTCGTTAGGCTGTTGCGCGTCAGGAGGCATAACACGGTGATTCCCACCGAAGTAGTCCTCCTCGTCGTGAAACACCTCGAAATGATTCAAATGTGTCAAGAAGTTCGTCGTTAGTTTAGCGGCTCCTCCGACTGTCACGACTTCATCTATCATAGGAACCACGTCGTGTATCTCAAATCCTTGTTCGTCTATTCTCCAAGCTCCATACACCATGTTTAACATGCCGAAGTCGTGAGGTGTCATACTACACCGAATGTAGTGGTATGGGATGCTGGTCATGCCGTGATTAAGCATCCATTTGTCTCCCTCTTTTGTGATGCCTTCGTTTCTGTCTACCTCCAGGTAATGAGTAAAAGATTTCTCGTAATACCTTTGTCCTTGACCCAGATCAAATCCTCCTCCGATATCTGCATGTTTAGGATTATCCGCAGTTCCCTGTTCCCGACTGCTCTCGGTAGTTTCCGTAGATGTAGCCATTGGACCTGGTTTCTCGCCTGGACCAAGTGGAAATACGTCTAATTTAGGTTTCTTGTGCGGTGGGGAATCCTTGCCGGTGGGCTTGGGGATGTGGGATGACACGATGGGTTGTTCTTCCTCTGCAGGCGTCAGGTCGTGTGAGGGACTCTCGAGCATATCAGGGTTATTACCGTCTGCGGGAGGTTCCAATGTTCCAGCAGGGGGGATAGGTTTCAGGTTCTCCTCGTCATGTTGTCCTCCTTCGATGACGTCATGAGGTCTAGAAGCCAAATGCGAATCGTCTGGTACCGAAACATCCGGAATACCTTTAGACACTAAGTCTATTACACGGTCATCACGTGCTCCGTTGAAGATGTCTTGTGCCGTCCTGACTACTGTCGACCGACGATAAAAAGAATCAATCAATTTATCAGGTATTCCACCTTCATTTAATAAGTATTCATCTTCGTGCCACGTGCTGTACTCGTAGCCACTCGGAATCACTTTTCCTTTTTCCGTGAAGGAATTCCATGGTAACTCGTCATACGTTCTTTCCGCTCGTTTGCCTATTTGTACTAATCCTGTAGAATCGAAAAGGGGGGTGGTCATGCTGCATTGGTAATCCGTCACTTGTAATAAAGAATTCTGTAACACGGCGTAACGACCCGTATACATGGAGGGCGGCAGATGAATCATATCCCAATCACTTCTATGGCTGTCATTGCCTTCAAACTGTCTGTTTGTATAATAGTAGTTACCCACTAAATACTTTGTCACGTTAGGGTCTATTGGATCGTGACCCCGTGGATAAGATTTGGGCATCTCGTGACGATGTTCTGCGCGCAGCTCGTCAAGAGTGTTTTGGTCGCGGTAAGTCGCTTCACCAGTCCAATTCCAATAATAGTAGTGCACATCCGCTTGAGATGGCAACCAGGCTGAGTAAGGCTTATCTCGAATAGTGTAGAAGTCCACATCCCATAGAAATAATTTTCGTCCTTGTGCTCGATAGAACCACTTGTCTCCTCGATTCAGTTGTTTATCCCTTAAGCGATGCAGATTATGATCAATGTACTCATTCTGACCGTGAGGATTAAACACAGGATCCCAATATAACCATTGTTCCTCTAGTGCTTTACCAGTCCTATTAATTTTTGAGAATGTTCCATTGAGGCCACAAATGCGATGAATAGTTCCTTCGGGGAGAGAGGTGGTGTCTGGTTCGAAATCCGTTGCATGAAACCAGCAGTTTCTCACGGTTCTGTATTTACGAGTCAGTTGATTAGTGGTACTGAAATGATATAACGCTCCTAGATTAGGGCGGAACACTCTGTCACTCAGTCCAGGGAACATGTGATCAAAGAAGATCTTCGTTTGAAATATCGTCTTTATCATAAAGGCACTTATTCCCGGCGTGGAGAATAAATTGAAAACAAAAACTTTATCGGCATACTCGGTCTCAGTGGATTCATCCGCATACATTAAATCATGGATTCTACATAAAGAGTCCAGGTGATTAATAGGTTAACGGTGAAAGTCTCTAGTGCCTGGACCACAGTAATTATATCCAAACAAGTGGACCGGATAGGGTAGAAATGGTTTATCCGTTTCGGTAGCATCAAGAAACAGAGGCATTTCATCGACTGGGGAGACATGGTCTCTATTCCACGGATTGAACCAATTCCAGCCCTTGTTTTCCTCGGTTTCCCGATTGTCTACTTGCCAGTGCTGATCCAGTAGTCTCACCCAGTTTAGCCGATGTCGTAGTTCGATGGGGATGACGTCATCATTTTGGTAATGAACTTTTATTACGGAGGGAGCATCAGCTAACAATTCCGCTAACAGCAACTGGTTGTTCGGAGTTTGGTGTTGTGGATTGAAATCTAACACCGTCAACCCATCCGTTTCATCGTTCGTTGTCGGGTAACGCAGGGGCGGCATCGTGGTCGACGTTTATTTCCTCTCCAAGTGTACATACGGCATGTACAGCAGAACAGACTTTCCACAATAGGTACACTAGTTGCAGCTGGACAATGACGTGCAGCACGTCCGCCCCCGAATGAATCATCTCGTTCGAATGGGGTTAAGTGGGTCTAACCGCAGGTATTGTACTACCAGGTACAATAGCCTATTGTTCAAGAGGACGCGGCGTTCTACTAGGGCCCCAGTGCATAAAGCGCGTCACTCTGTTTCTGCTCTCCGCCATTGCTAGCTGCTTCCTCCAACTCTCCTTGTGCTCCGTGCTTTCTCCACCTATTAACTGTAAGTACATTCTCTTTAGTTGTGCTAGGGTTAGGGACACAGAACCTGAGGTTCAGAGAGTCAAAAATAAACAGGAGGGTCTATAGAAAAAAGGTCTTACGAATCGGCGAAGCCGATGACATCCCCGGGAGTCAGCGTTAGCTGACGACAAGGAGTGTGCAGTTGTCTGGTTTGTGGAGTGAGAGCACCGCCCTCCGCTACGCTCCGGGCGGCCTATTTGTATACATCCCTCTCCATTTATATTTGTTAGTAATCTCAATGATTTGTATATTTGTGTGTACAGATGGCTCAACAAACCATTGTAAACGAGATGGCCGAACGTGTGCCGCGGGTTGTTCGCAACATTCGTAGAGGACAGGGGGTGTTAAAGGCGTGCGAGTACTCTACCCGTGCGTATGTCAGCCATGTCATCATCCGTCGCCTGAACCCCCACGCCGACGTCGATCCTTCGGTAGCCATGCCCCTCATCAAGACCCATTTGGGTAACTACCAATATTGCATTTGGTTGCACGAGCCTGCTGACGGCGGAGTGCCGTGCGCAGTCCGTGGCGCGCATCTCCATACCATCGCCCAAACGACATGCGCATGGAATGACAATTACCGTGCTAAATGTTTGTCCAACTCCCTCAAGGCTAATTGCCTTGAAATGTTACAACAAAGCGTCCGACATCCCAAGGACATGATGACCTACCTCAGTTGTCCCCCACGACGAGTCATTGGGGATAATTACCCCATCGATCCGGAAGACTGCTGCGATATCTTCAGGATCAAGGCCACCCCGGAGGAAATTGCCCGGATGACCGTGCAGAAGCATGCGGAGAGGAGTGGCCCGAAGTATGGACCCAGCGCTAGCGACGGGGCGTCCGACATACAGCTTCTCCAAGAACTGATCGCCAAGTATAATCCCCGCTCTGTTAATGATTTTTTAACAAGAGCCATGCAATATGAAGACGCAATTGTTGCCGGTCGGTTGGAACGCATGTATTTTGCCCCGTCGTTCCACGATCGTTTCCGTAAAGCTAAACAATTGCATGTACTCTCCAATTTGGAATGCTCGGTGGATGTACTGTTTCGTCGTTGGGAAGCTGCCCACGGCATTCATCCACCGGGCTTTCTATCAATTGGAGAGTCATGCAATTTAGTGACAGCTTGGTGCGTTCACCAGCATGTTGAGGTTAAGAAATTGTTGACCGATTTTCTAGACATTTTGGACCTTAAAAGGCCAAAAATCAACACGCTGGCGTTAGTCGGTCAATCAAATGCGGGAAAGACGTGGTTAACTAATTCCTGGGTAAATTTGGCTGTACATACCGGCGAGGTCACGCAGGGAACAGGTGGGTATTCGTTCATGTGGATGGAATGCGTCAATAAACGCATGATCCTCATGAACGAACCCTACCTGGATCCCTGCGTGATCGAGAAAGCTAAAATTATTTTTGAGGGACAACCGACTATGATACCGGTCAAGTATCAATCGGAGGCTTTCCTCCCACGCACTCCAGTGATCATCACAAGTAATCATCCGGTTTGGCGACTTGCTCCTTCTGAGAAGCAATGTCTAAAAAAAGCTCCGTTTTTAGAAAACGTTAAAGAGAACCTGAATCCTTTGGTTTGGAGGGAGCTTTCTAGTCGACTCAAAGTGTCTTACGGACAAACTACAGAGACAAACACTGCCAGTGAAATTGAGGGCATTGTGGAAATGGTCGATCCGGAGATAATAACAATCCCGGATTCTAGTACTTCCTCAGACGATGTTGTGCCGGACACCCCTGCAGCATTTCTGCAGTGGGTGCACGGTAAAGACATCCAGGGTCTGGAGAGTGTAAGGCCTGTATCTGATAATGTGGCATCTGACCCACCATTCAGTGAGATGTTCAACATCTTAAATGGCATAGAATATCCCATCATTGACATATCATCTGATGACTCGGATGTCTGTCACGTGTCCGTGATCCAGTCTGCACCCAAAAAAATCAAATTGGAGTAAAGAGATAAAGAATGGAAGACCTGTGAAGAAATTATTCAATAAAACCAAACAATATTACCTCTGAAAATATATACTTGTGTTATTGTGTGTTATTTCTATTGTTAGGGTTAGGGGCACAGAACCTGAGGTTCAGAGAGAAAACAATAAACAGGAGGGTCTATAGAAAAAAGGTCTTACGAATCGGCGAAGCCGATGACATCCCCGGGAGTCAGCGTTAGCTGACGATAGTCGATATCAATAGAGGGCGCCCTTGTTTGTTGATCAACAAGGGTTTGTTTACGTTTGAGAAACTACTACATGCCAGTCGAAGTTGACGGCGACAGTCGACAATAACAATAACAAACCGGTAGGGAAAGTCCCATAGGATACTGTAGTATGAGGGACCTCTTTTGGCTAACCCTAAGTTGACGCGTGGGGAAAACCCTAACCCTAACAATGAAATTAACATAACAATAGAAATTTGCATAACAATAGATCTCATTTACATAATTTGCATAATTGAATAATAATCTAATTAGCATATTGACTTTAATTAGATTGTCCACATTTGGCACACATCCTGGTTTGCTTGCCAAGATATGCTCAATATTTGCAAAACCCATACAGTTGACATGATAACAAATGTTACACCCTTCACATGTCACAGTTCTTTCCAAAGGTCTTGATGCTTGATCACATAGCCAACACTTCCTGACTTCAATTATTTGTCTATCGACTGTCTGACAACACTGCATTTCAACAGGCTTCACCTTATCACACAGCACTTCATTAATTCTGCTTTCTGTCTCTCTTGCAGTCTCATCATCTCTTCTTGTGTGACCAAATGGGATTTCCTTCAGCTTCTCCTGCATTTGTCCATCTTTTGTCACTCGCTGCTTGCTCGATTGAACACTCTTGCTGTCATTATACACCATACTATTACTAACCTTCTTTGTCCACCATGCATGTTTCAGTACCATATAGCCAGTTCTCTGTTGATGCTTCCACCTATTTGAAATGTCAATCACTCTCCTCTTCAATGGACATGGACACTTCTGCTTTGATGCAACTCTAAATACCAGTCTCACCTGCTGCTTGCTCGTCTTGCTCTTACGTCTCACCATATGGGTCATATCATGGCTCCTCTTGTGCCTGTGACTTACGTCATGCCTTCTTGTATGACATATCATCTTGCGACCTGTGCTAAGAGTCCTCTTGACACTCATCTATGTCTCCTATGGTGTATGTCATGGCTTCTCTGATGTCTCACCTCACAACTCCTGCAATGAATCTCATGACTCACCTCATGACTTACCCAGTTGCTCAATATATGGCTTCTCTCATCACTCATCAGACAGCTTTTCTTCTGGCTCATCTCAAGGCTTTTCATATTGCTTTTGCTTTCACTTTTCTTAATACATATTTTAAAACTCGGAGTAGTATTTTTCCACATGTATTTTTTGTCATTCAACATCTCAAGGCAATTCATCTCAAGGCAATTCATCTTCACATTTTTACTGCTCCTGATAGCAGGCACAAGTGCCTGCTTCTCAGCAGCGTCCTCAAGCAAGGGAGCTTGAGTCACAAGCCCGAAGGCTTGAGTGGAAAAGGAAAGGAAAGAGGAATAGAAGTGAACGGACATGAGAAGGAGATGAAGAATATGAGCTGAGATAGGAAAAGTTAGAAAGATGAGAAAGAAACATGCATCTGTTGGAGGAAGCAGGCATTCCTCCAGGCAGCTTCTCCCAGGACTCCCTCAGGAACTTCAGGTGGCTTGGCATTTTTCCTGCAACCAAATCACAAGAAAAACAAAAATATTTTACTTCTCAGTGCTCTGTACACCATTGTCAAAACTAGTTGACTGATTCAAAATGCTGTTCCATGGTTGCTTTGCATCATTTTCATTGTGGAAACTATTTGTTTCAATGTGTATAACAGTGCTTATACAACACACAGTTGCTTATTTAGAAAATATGTCTTGTTTACCACTCATTGTTTGATTACATCTATGACTTTTGCTTTTGTTTTCTGTTTATGTGGATTTCTTTTTTTTATTCAAAAAAGCGTCAACAAAACAAAAATATTGGATGTGCTCATTTGATTTCCAAAACATTTCTACATTAATGAGAAGTTACATTTTAGGTCAACATTGTTTTATACAGTGATGTGACTGTGTGGTACAAAGGAAAACCATTTGAGAACAAATCCCTATCTATAGCAGTTAAAGCACACGTTTCTTCCAAATGACATAATAATCAATAATCGACCTGCTGGTCAGGGGGAAAGGTTAATTCCTATATCATTCACATCCATCATTTCAAAGCACTAAGAATAAACAAAATACATTTGTATCTAACAGGGTAAAAATGTATCAAAAGCAATATTAATATCCAGCAACAGTGAAATGGTGTTGAGCAATTTCAGATATACTTTATTGTGTCACTTTAATTTTCAGTTCAATCTCCAAGATGCATGTTTAATGAGATAGGAAACAAACAGACAGAAGTGATTGTCACTTACATTGATCATTAACTTTATTCACAGTCATACAATCAGAAGTGAACATGAACATCTGTACATTCACTTACAAAAGCAGTAAGTCCCTCTGCATTTTTACAAATACACGCACAAAGACAAGAGGTCTCAGGTTCAAAATCCAGTCCAGTCAAAGATTTATTTGCCATAAATTATTTTCAATTTGTTCAATTGCTAAATAGCCTGTGTTTTCATTTATTTGTTTGACACGAAGCTGAATCCACTTAGTTTCATTTCCGAGCTGCTGTATCCTGGTTTACAACAATTGGTTGTTTGCATCCAAAAGAAAGCTGGGGTGTGATCCTTGGAGACAGACAGCAGTTAATAGTTGAGTGCTTCTGGCTGGCGCCCCACCTCAGCAAAGACTCGTTGACTCTTTGGGAAGACTGTCATCTAACTTAGGGCTAGGTAACTCAGATGGTAAAGCACTGGTACAATGCAAATCCAGAGGTCTCACAATCACATTCAAATCCTGGTCCAGTCAAAGTTTTCTTTTCCATTTTCATTGATAGTTCCACTTGTTCAAAGCAACACTTAAAAATTGTTTCAATAATTTAAAGTTAATGATGTAAATATCAGGATTGGAACACAATATGACTAATTCTGCGAGGGCAATTTCCAAGTACACTCACTTTATTAATAACAAAAATGTGGTTGGAAAGGTACCTAATTAAACTTTATAACCTCTGGAATTAGTCCTACATGTATATGTGCTCAAGTCAGCTTCTGAAGATCAATCATACAGTCACATTGCCTTAAGCATGCTACATGTGCTGCAACTCCACACAATTTCAAATCTACATTTTGCAATTACTGTACATATATATAATGCAGAATACCAGTAATCAGTATGACTATGACAGTATGACTAGTATGAGGATACCAATCCATGTGAGATCACATTGTAAACAAAACAGAAAAATATCAGCTTTTAATATCAGAGATCATTAAGGTTTACACACGACAACAGTAAACATCCTTTTTATAAGTTATAGTACTGTAAATGCTATTGACTAAGGTAGAGTAGTGGTACTTGAAACGCTCGACTGCGCAACTGGTACTGCGCAGGTCTCTCTCCATGCACAAACATTGGGAACCACGCTG
Organism: Luidia sarsii; assembly: GCA_949987565.1. Taxonomy (NCBI): domain Eukaryota; kingdom Metazoa; phylum Echinodermata; class Asteroidea; order Paxillosida; family Luidiidae; genus Luidia; species Luidia sarsii. The sequence goes on from OX465102.1 coordinate 89,884, forward strand.
TCACCATTTTGAACAGCATTAGTGCTAACCTATCCAAAACATTTTGTCCCCAATTGGTTATTTCAACAGCTAATCCATGCATAATTCTAAAGTTCCTTGACGGCACATGTCCATTTCAAACCTTAGCTAATAAAATGAAACGAAACAAAATGTAAACAACGAAGAAAAAATACTTCTACTTTTAAACCCAAACATTCCAAACCTACTTACGGCAGAGTCGTCTCGACAAGTTTTCTGAATAGACAGTACCCTTCTACACTGTGTATTACCAACAACTGTTAAAGACGGGATTTACGACTGCGTTGTTTTTCCACAAAACTCTTGACGCCGGAAGAGGGCGCTAGTATAAGAAAGTATGTTTTTCAGCTCAATAAGTTTGAGCGAGTACAGTAGTATTCGAGTGATGGTGCGGTGGCGTTCAACTAAAAGTAACTCACCTCAAATTACTTTCGTCTAATTTCACAGCATGTGGCAATGTCAAAAGATATAGAAAATGCTGAACAATTGAAGATCCTTCCTTCTGATTTTCACCAAGTTTCCATTCATTTTAACATACCAATTATTCAATTAAGATGAATAATACATTGTCACTCATCACATTGTTATTCTCACTGGTCCGTCTGCGATGAAAGTCCATTCAAATTAAAACATAGCCGAGGTTTTTTGGGCCCAATTCCAATGACCAGTAACATTCATTTGAGCATATTATTTTGGCAAACGGATCGAGACTTCCCCCCCCCCCATTTTTATCTATTGGGGATATGGTTTACTAACACCGTCAGGGGCCAAAATGACATGACGCAACCGTGACGTCATAAAAATGCGTGATTCTAAAGCACGTATAAGCCACTGGTCAATCTTCTGCAAATTTGGTGGGCAGTTAATTATAGCTACTGTGCTGTACATGCAAAATGTAATAGTTGGCAACGATTGAACACTGTTTCGAATTATAATTTTTTGAATATCGTTATTAAGTCCCGTAGACTTTATGCACAAAATGTGCGTGCTTTTTGGGGTTTTATTTTTGCTTAAAGAACCAGATACGGAAAAGCGTTATGTTCTGTTAGCCAACAGACATAAATCTCTAGTTAGCTTTTCCGCCGCGTAGCGGAAAAGCTATTGTTGTTGTTCTGATTTTTAGCTTTTCCGCCGCGTAGCGGAAAAGCTATTGTTGTTGTTCTGATTTTTTTTTAGCTTTTCCGTTCCATACGGAAAAGCTATTGTTGTTGTTCTGATTTTTTTTTTCTTCTTTTTCTGGTCGGAATAATCCCATAGACTTTGTACAGGGTTTTAGTAAGCGCCACTTTGGCCATTGAACACACTTGGATTTTTTTGAAACTTTGCAAATGTATAGAGCCCATGCTGAAGTTGTGCACAGTTGTCTTTAAAACTTCATGACGTCACCACGTGTCACGTGACAGCGCTTTAAAGGGGCAAATTTCAAACTCCAATGAAAGCAAAAGTACAAGTTCGTTTGGTTTCAATTTTGCAGTATATCTAAGTTGGGAAAAGGTGTATCCAAAAATTGCCCTCATTTGATCGTGACGTCATCTCATGAATATTAATGAGGTCATAAACTTTTAAGATTTTAACATTCAATTGAGCATATTTGGCCAACAGAGCAAGATATTTTTCATTTTTTCGATTATGTCTATTGGGGATGTAGTTTAGAAACACCCTCCGGGGCCAAAATGCCATGACGCAATCGTGACGTCATCAAAATGCGTGTTTTTAAAACGCATATTTGTCGAAGGTCAATCGTCTCGAAATTTGGTGGGCATTTAGCTATCGAGCTAGACATTCTAAATCCTGAGTTTGGAAGCAATTGACCATTGTTCAGAATTATTATGATTTTTTGAAAAATATAATGATGTCCCATACACTTTGTGCACAAAATATGCACGTGCGTTTTGGGTTAGGAATGGAGGTTACGGGTTCGAATCCCGTTGATGTCAATTTTTTTTTCATCAATTTTTTTTTTTTAAGAGAACCAGATGCGGAAAAGCGTTATGTTCTGTTTGCCAACAGACATAAATCTCTAGTTTTTCTTCTTTTTCTGGTCGGAATAATCCCATAGACTTTGTACAGGGTTTTAGTAAGAGCCACTTTGGCCATTGAACACACTTTGATTTTTTTCAAACTTGGCAAATGCATAGAGCCAATGCTGAAGTTGTGCACAGTTGTCTTTAAAACTTCATGACGTCACCACGTGTCACCTGACAGTGCTTTAAAGGGGCAAATTTCAAACTCCATTATATGCAAAAGTACAAGTTCGTTTGGTTTCAATTTTGCACTATATCTAAGTTGGGAAGAGGTGTATCCAAAAATTGCCCTCATTCGATCGTGACGTCATGTTATGAATATTAATGAGGTCATGAACTTTTGCGATTTTAACATTCAATTGGGCATATTTGGCCACCGGAGCAAGATTTTTTACATTTTTTTTATTATATCTATTGTGGATGTAGTTTAGAAACACCCTCCGGGGCCAAAATGCCATGACGCGATCGTGACGTCATCAAAATGCGTGTTTTTAAAACGCATATTTGTCAAAGGTCAATCGTCTCGAAATTTGGTGGGCATTTAGCTATTGGGCTAGAGATTCTAAATCCTTAGTTTGGAAGTAATTGAACATTGTTCAGAATTATTATGATTTTTTGAAAAATATAATGAAGTGCCATAGACTTTGTGCACAAAATATGCACGTGCGTTTTGGGTTGGGAATTGAGGTTACGAATTGAGATTCTAAATCCTGAGTTTGGAAGTAATTGAACATTGTTCAGAATTATTATGATTTTTTGAAAAATATAATGAAGTGCCATAGACTTTGTGCACAAAACATGCACATGCGTTTTGGGTTGGGAATGGAGGTTACGGGTTCGAATCCCGTTTATGTCAAAAAAAAATTCAGCAAACCAGAACCAGATGCGGAAAAGCGTTATGTTCTGTTTGCCAACAGACATAAATCTCTAGTTAGCTTTTCCGTTCCATACGGAAAAGCTATTGTTCTTGTTCTGATTTTTTTTAGCTTTTCCGCCGCGTAGCGGAAAAGCTATTGTTCTTGTTCTGATTTTTTTTTTGTCTTCTTCTTCTTCTTCTTCTTCTTCTTCTTTTTCTGGTCGGAATTTTCCAATAGACTTTGTACAGGGTTTTTCTCCACGGCACTTTTGCCATTGAACACACTTGGATTTTTTTCAAACTTTGCAAATGCATAGAGCTTATACTGAGGTAGTGCACAGTTGTCTTAGAATTGTCATGACGTCATCATGTGTCACGTGACAGTGCTTTAAAGGGGCAAATTTCAAACTCCATTATATGCAAAAGTTTAAGGTCGTTTGGTTTCAATTTTGCACTATATCTAAGTTGGGAAAAGGTGTATCCAAAAATTGCCCTCATTTGATCGTGAGGTCATAAACTTTTAAGATTTTAACATTCAATTGAGCATATTTGGCCAACGGAGCAAGATTTTTTTCATTTTTTCGATTATATCTATTGGGGATGTAGTTTATAAACACCCTCGGGGGCCAAAATGCCATGACGCAATCATGACGTCATCAAAACGCGTGTTTTTAAAACGCATATTTGCCAAAGGTCAATCGTCTCGAAATTTGCTAGGCATTTAGCTATTGGGCTAGACATTCTAAATCCTGAGTTTGGAAACAATCGACTATTGTTCAGAATTATTATGATTTTTTGAATGTTATAATGAAGTCCCATACACTTTGTGCACGAAATATGCACGTGCGTTTTGGGGTAGAAATTGAGGTTCCGCCCAGTGCGCAAGCCACCGTCGGGCCGCCGGCGGCTGAGCAGCGGCAAGCGGCATCGGCACGCCGCCTTGCTACCGACAGTGGTCCGCCGATGGTTGCCGCCATTAAACCACCGCGTAAATATAATCGGTTTGCCACTTCCGGACCGCTAGCGGACCGTTGTGCACTAAAATGTGGTGGTCAAGCCGAGGTCGGACCGATGAGGGACCGACTTTGACACTTTTATAATATTTATGGTTCATGGAAATTATTTTAATTTGGCCTATAAAAATACCGTAGTTAAGTTTTGGCCTATTGTCGGTGTGCGTACATGCCGAATCGTCGACAGCAAACGATGGAACGATTAAAAACTTCAAACAAACATTCAGTTCCATCAAAAATACTAGAGAGGGGCTCAGTATCTTTGGTACCATCTTAAAAAAATAAATGTTGCCACAGTGAATCGGCGAGCTCAGCGAAAAAACTTACTTGTTCAGTATCGATTAACGCGTTATTAGTGTCAGTAGTCGGTTTTTGGTTTTCGGTTTTCTTATGCAGCAAGCGTGCATGGAACCAATGCACTAAAAGAATCGATACCAGCATAATGTACGACGTATTATGTTACGTGCGCGCGCATCCGGCCGTTAAGCTTGAGCTTTGAATTGTCGCTATGTTTATCCCTGACCGCGATCGTGCACACCCTGCTCCCTGCTCCTACACCTAGTGTGAACTCCGTTGTTTTCCATTTCAACCCGAGGTAAGACCTGTTACTAGTGTTACTTTTTTCACATACATGTTGGCCTTTATTAAACAAATCAGTGTGGGATTTCTCGGAAGCAGCAGCTTTGTTTTCCATGTCGAGCTGTACCCAGAAGTGTCACAATTGTGGGGTCCTCCATCCGCTGCTATCCTGACCGGAACCCCACACTCCACAGATAACATGGCCTTTTTCCCATAGGCTACTGAGTACTGTGTAACGTTCACTAGTAGTAGTAGTAGTACTAGTACTTAGTAGTAATAGTACTAACTACTACTAAGTACTAGTACTAGTGTGGCATAGGGCTCAGCAGGTTCAGCGTAACTCCTAAAATACTGCTTCATTTGGCCCGAGATTTCTAGCGAACATGGCTTACATACCAATCACCTGAGTGCAACTGTCAATGTGGCGAAAATTTGTCGATTTCCACCAAAAAAATGGCAAAATCATCCCGGTTCGGTCGCAAGATTCAAACAGCAGCTCCGCAACTGGCAGTCTGGTCCGATCCCCTACTGTACGTCTTCGCAGCTAGCCGCTATACCAAGTAACTTGGACCCGACAAGTCACCCTTTTTTATCAAATTTTGAAATTTCAAAATTTGATAAAAAAAAGGGTGACTTGTCGGGTCCAAGTTACTCGGACTACCGTACTACAGGAGGACCAGACTGCCAGTTGTGGAGCTGCTGTTTGAATCTTGCAACCGAAGTACCGAACCGGGTGGATTTTGCTAATTTGTTTGTGGAAATCGCCACATTTTCGCCACATTGACAGTTGCACACAGGTGATTGGTATGTAAGCCACGTTGGCTAGAAATCTTGGGCAAAATGAAGCAGTATTTTAGGAGTTATGCTGAACCTGCTGATGAGCCTATGTCACAATAAAACTAAATTTAAAAACTAAAGTCTAGTACTAGTACTACTACTAGTACTAGTACTAGTAGTACTACTACTAGTACTCAGTAGTAGTACTTGTAGTTGTAGTAAAGACAAGTGAACTGTATGCATTACATACACAGTAGTCAGTACTCAGTAGCCTATGAAAAAAAGCATGGTTATCAGTGTGGGGTTCGTAGTACTAGTCCGAGTAACTTGGAAGTTGGACCCGACAAGTCACCCTTTTTTTTTTATCAAATTCTGAAATTTGGAGGGACGGGTGACTGTAGGGTCCAAGGATCATGGCTATGCATATTGAGGATTCAGTGAGAATTACAGATTCCAATACTGGTCATTTTGTTTTACTCACGTTTGGGAAAAGGGAGAAAATTTCCCCTCAGTTGATCGAGAAGATTCTCTCCCATCTGACGAGCCAACAGGCGGCCATCTTTGATTTCAAATTGAAACGGTATACATATACTGTTCATGTATAAACGTAAATCGATGACGTTTTGACAGATCTGCGTGCACAGTGGGTCTGTGTGCATGCGTGCGCGCGTACGGACCTGCCAAACGTCATCGATTTACGTGTTTACTGAAGTCCCGATTCAAGCGCAGAATTACCCGTCATGCTTGGACCCTACAGTCACCCGATCTTCCAAATTTCAAATTTCGATAAAAAAGGGTGACCTATCGGGTCCAAGTTACATGTCGGCATCGACGTAAGTCGTCTCAAAAATGCCTGTCCCGACGTTGCCGACTTAGCCGAGGTTTACTGTACTCTGTTAATTCACATTTCTCAAGTCGGACCGGCAGTAAGGAATTCTAAATTTGACCAAATACTCTGTGGTTCTATTTCTCTTTCTTTTATTTCTAAAGTGATATACAAAAATGTTGCAAACTGCTTACTGACTAAAATTACCAAAATGCAAATCTTAAAATTTAGTGGGCCTGACGTTTCGACCCTAGCAGTAGCAGGACCTTTCTCAAAGGCAGAGAGCCTTTGAGAAAGGTCCTGCTAGGATCAAAACATCAGGCCCACTAAATTTTAAGATCTTTTATTTCTAGTTAAGGTTTCAGAATTTGTTAGTTGTGCATGCAAATCACTTACTTTGCTGAGGATAGAATTAGGTTTTAACAATGACTTTGTTGGACAAAGTTTTTTTATAAAGTTGCAAAATGTACAACATGTACTCGTTTCATAATAATTGTCTGATCTTTGAAAAAGGTTGTACCCGTCCCATTTGTTCATTCTCTAAATTGCTGAATTGTCGTTTCAGGCATAGCAGGCAAAGAGAAAGTAGAAGAAACCCCACAATGTTTACTGCAGCACATACATCCCTTGCCATTTTGCAACCATGTTTATTTGAGTATACGTATTGGTTTTGTTTCTTTCATGCAGATGCCATCCAGAGGAACAGAGTGATCAGTAAGGCATCTGATTCAGAAATACAGCGAGAGGTTGCTCACTTTTTGAAGGGTGCTGCAGACAGATGTGGCTGAAGGAACGACAAGTCTGTGCTGCTGCAGCTGCTAGTGCTACTGCTGCCATCTTTGATAATAATAGCGCTGACGAGCAGCAATAGGCTGCTGTTCTGATGACATCAGTTTGTTTGCAGGTGCCTAATAAGTATGGTGTGGACCAACGACAAAGGACTTTAAGTACCTTTAAAAAGCATGCCCATAAATAAATTGATGTCATCACTACATGTCTATAAACAAATGCAAACTAAATAAAGCTGTCTTCAATGCTAATTCAGCAGATTTTTCTGGTGACAATCATGCAGTGTGTTTGGTAGGCTAAGATAATTTAAGTGACAACTAGTTCACACATCGAAAGTTGTAGACCACAGTAGAGCCGTTCCCACTACGAAAATAATCATGATTTGAATCGTGATTCAAAACCCTTTTTTTTGGGTCGTGTCCACACAGGCCAAATAATCGCCTGCGAGCCGATTGTGGTTAGCATGTGGTCGTGTTGTGCAACCGGGGATGTAAACAAACCCTGTGCTGCACCTGCTGGCAGGAAATGCCTGCTTGCGCAATGCATCGTGGGCTTAAACAAAACACAGTGGCTATTGTTACGGCAGCCGTAACGCAACTTCCATTTTCTATAGTTACGGTACTGCAACTGCGCAAGCGCGAGGACACATGCCAGATCAAACCACGCCGGCCGTAACATGTACACTGACTTTGGAAGAGCGATGTTAGTGCGAATGGCGACGCTGCCGTCCAGCCATCGTGCTTGATCTTGATTTGTTGCATTTGCATGATACATTCGTCATTATTTGTTGCCACTGTTTGATTAAATAAAATTTCAACGTTGATTTATAGGTAATAGTTTTATAATTTGTATAGTGGTCTTTTAAACCTCCCTAAAATCGAATGACTTCTCGTATTTTCTGCCGCTACAGCACGCTAGCGAAGTCAGTACATGTACAGTACAGTGCATCGCTTACGGCTTTGTTAGGGACCCGGTTTTTTTTGCCGATCTCACCATGCGAGAGCTTCTTATATATATGATTGTAAAAGACACCTTTTTCCATTCCGATAATGACAGGGATATTGCTTCAAGACAAGCAAATTATGTGCCTACAGCCAGAGAATATTACACCTGGTTATTTACAAATTACCTATTAATGATTACGTACAAAGAACCCTAAAAATTACTACTGGATAAACAAGTCAAAGAATCAGTGTAGCAAAACATTAACAAAATGGTTTTTAAAATTAAAATTAAAATTACTGGGCCTGACGTTTCGATCCTAGCAGGACCTTTCTCAACGTCAGGCCCACTAATTTTAAGATTTGCATTTTGGTAATTTTTGTCAGTAAGCAGTTTGCAACATTTTTGTATATATCACCTATAGTACCTGTAAGAACTCTTTTTATACTTATGCCCTAAGTTGTCCTGAATTCACACTGGCATCAACAATGAACTACCTTTTCGCCTCTGGCACTGGGACATCTGTCCTTCCACTAGTGATTATCTATGCAGGGAAAAGTTTGGCTAAACTGTACACACTGCATGCTTGTAGCGACAGTCCATTATTATACTAGGCCTATTACTTTATCAAGGCCACACCATAAAAGTGCCACAGTTACCAATCAGAGTTGCTATTTTAGCGGTAAACATGTATGTACATGTACTGTACAATGAATATTTGAACTGTATAGTTTTTTGCCACTTTAAGAAATAACAAAGTACAGTATACATGTACCATTGATGTTATACATTTCAGCCTCCGTGTGCATAATTTATGTGATTGTTGCTCAGTTTAAAGTAAAAGGGAAATGCAGGGTTCGCCGCGAAAGGAGCAGGGGTGGGGGGGGGGGGGGGTGGGGGTGGGGTGGGTGTGGGACTGTAGGACGTCGGTCTCTCAGCGGTCCACCGTAGGTAGCCACCGGCTTGGTGATTGAGAGGGCGGGCCGACGTTGGTCCAATAGTGGTTTGCCGCTGGTCATGAAATGATAGCCACGGTCCGCCAGCGGCCCGCTGGCGGCAGCCACTCGGATGCCGCTGCCGGGCCGACAGCTAACCGACGGACATTTTTTCGGCGGTCCACCGTCGGCGGCCACCCGCGGCCCGACGAAGGTGCCGCTGGTGGACCGCCACTGGACCAACAGCCTATTGCTAACTGGGCGAGTTCGAATCCCGCTTTTTTTTTTTTAAGAGAGGCAGATGCGGAAAAGCGTTATGTTCTGTTAGCCAACAGACATAAATCTCTAGTTTTTAGCTTTTCCGCCGCGAAGCGGAAAAGCTATTGTTTTTGTTAAGATTTTTCTTTTGTCTTCTTCTTTTTCTGGTCGTAAAAATCCCATAGACAAAGCACAGGGTTTTTGTGGACGGCACTTTTGCCATTGAACACACTTGGATTGTTTTCAAACTTGACAAATGCATAGAGCCCTTGCTGAAGTTGTGCACAGTTGTCTTTAAAACTTCATGACGTCACCACGTGTCACGTGACAGCGCTTTAAAGGGGCAAATTTCAAACTGCAATAAAAGCAAAAAACCAATTTCGTTTTGTTCCAAGTTTGCACTATATCTAAGTTGGGAAAGGGTGTATCCAAAAATTGCCCTCATTTGATCGTGACGTCATCTCATGAATATTAATGAGGTCATAAACTTTTAAGATTTTAACATTCAATTGAGCATATTTGGCCAACGGAGCAAGATTTTTTTATTGTTTTTGTTTATATCTATTAGGGATGTAGTCTAGAAACATCCTCCAGGGAAAAAATGCCATGACGCAATCGTGACGTCATCAAAATGCGTGTTTTTAAAACGCATATTTGTCAAAGGTCAATCGTCTCGAAATTTGGTGGGCATTTAGCTATTGGGCTAGACATTCTAAATCCTGAGTTTAGAAGCAATTGACCATTGTTCAGAATTATTATGATTTTTTGAAAAATATAATGATGTCCCATACACTTTGTGCACAAAATATGCACGTGCGTTTTGGGTTAGGAATTGAGGTTACGGGTTCGAATCCCGTTGATGTCAATTTTTTTTTTTATAATTTTTTTTTGAGAGAACCACATGCGGAAAAGCGTTATGTTCTGTTAGCCAACAGACATAAATCTCTAGTTTTATTCCTTCTTTTTGTCGCCAAAATCCTATAGACTTTGTACATGGGTTTTGTAAGAGCCACTTTGGCCATTGAACACACTTGGATTTTTTTCAAACTTTGCGGATGCATAGAGCTTATGCTGAAGTTATGCACAGTATCATTGAAACCATCGTGACGTCACCATGTGTCACGTGACAGCGCTTTAAAGGGGCAAATTTCAAAGTCCATTTTTAGCAAAAGTACAAACTCGTTTGGTTTCATTTTTGCACTATATCTAAGTTGGGACAAGGTGTATCCAAAAAGTGCCATCATTTGATCGTGACCTTATCTCATGAATATTAATGAGGTCATGAACTTTTCAGATTTTCACATTCAATTGTGCATATTTGGCCATCGGAGCAAGATTTTTTTAATTTTTTCGCTAATATCTATTGGGGATGTAGTTTAGAAACACCCTCCGGGGCAAAAATGCCATGACCCAATCGTGACGTCATCAAAATGCGTGTTTTTAAAACGCCTATTTGCCAAAAGTCGATCGTCTCGAAATTTGGTGGCCAGTTAGCTATTGTGCTAGACATTCTAAATCCTGAGTTTGGAAGCAATTAATCATTGTTCAGAATTATTATGATTTTTTGAAAAATATAATGATGTCCCTTACACTTTGTGCACAAAATATGCACGTGCATTTTGGGTTAGGAATGGAGGTTACGGGTTCGAATCCCGTTGATGTCCAAAAAAATCATCATTTTTATTTTTTATTTTTAAGAGAACCAGATGCGGAAAAGCGTTGTTCTGTTTGCCAACAGACAAATCTCAAAAAAAAATTATTCCTTTTTCTTCTTCTTGTCGCCAAAATCCCACAGACTTCGTACATGGGTTTTGTAAGAGCCACTTTGGCCATTGAACACGTGCGTTTTGGGGTAGGAATGGAGGGTACGGGTTCGAATCCCGCTGTCAATTTTTTTTAAGAGAACCAGATGCGGAAAAGCGTTATGTTCTGTTAGCAAACAGACATAAATCTCTAGTTATTATTATTATTATTATTATTTATTCGGCCAAGGAAAACAAATGTAGGGGAATTCGAGGGTTCAGCTACGGGGGTTGTCCAGTGTAGGCAGGGACAGGGGAGGTGGAGTGGTCCACCAGGACAGGGTGACGAACGTCTACTGACGGTGGTGCATGGTGGTGCATTTGCTTCGTGGCCGAAGGAACAATGCCAGGCAAGGGGACAATTTACCCAAGCAAAACAAAACCAAAACAACCAAAGAAGAAAAGAAAAACCCCAACTGCATGCCTCTGCCGGCGCCCAGTCACCTGTGGCAAATAACTAATTGGCTTCAAGTTATGTATATGACATACACTGTATGAGCCAAAAATGAACGGAACCTGAACTCGACTAGACAAGGAAAACAAACGGCTCACCAGCTCAGGATGATTGGAACAGGCTCCAGGTCCATCAGGATCCAGGCTCTCCGAAGGTCAGGCCTCAGCTTCACCAGAGGTCCCAGTGTGCCACCAGGACGAAGACAATCCAGGGCTCCATGCTCACGCCTGCCAAGCACCTCTGCGTCTGAGTCCACATACATGTTGGGGGACGTATATGCAGAGCCAGGCCACAGGAGATGCCTACCAGCTGGCACATTGACAGCCAATGGTCAGTCTGCCCCGGGGCCAAAACACCGGACCACTGATAAAACATGAGCCCCTACAACTTCCCAGCTTTAACACCAGTTCAAGTTCAAGTTTCCATTTCATTTTTTAAGTACATATTATATGTAATCAGCAAATGAAATGAGAAAGTGATATATAAGACTTTGAAACCACTCCAACATAAATGAATGGATATACTGAATTAATCAGAATCTAAAACAACTAGATATAGCAATGGAAATAGGTACGAGCTTGAGATATATTCAAAGCAACCCAGTCACCAACCTTCCACACTGACAAAAATACATGTTTAATGCACAAAGACTGTTATTCAATAACTGAACACTTCAGTCCTTCTAAGTTCTAATGATGTCAACCAAGCCAACCCTTTTGGTGGGCAATCTTCCAGTGCCAGACACTATGCAGTATTAATTACTTCCCATCTGATAGCAGCAACAGGAGAGACCATGATATGGCAGTCATGTCAGCTATCCAGCCAAACACTACACACTTTGTTATGCAAAAAGCTACTGGGGCTTGACTCTGCTCTCAGAGAATACAGCAATAAACAAAGCAACCCATCTGGGGGTCTGTAACCAACTTCTAAGGAGGGTTCACAGGTACAGAGCATAATATACTATATGAAATAGTCATTAGTTAATGTATGTAAATAAGCAATATGCTTAAGACGAAATAAGCGAGTTCGGAAAGTATTGGTGGCGCCCTCGGTCAAAGGTCAATCGGGATAAAAGCCAGTGAGTGAATCCGGACCGATTCGTATTTCCTTGGCATCATGAGCGATGAAACTACAGATCACGAAGTCTCTATCGATGAAATCAAGTTGTGGAAAGTAGAGGCACTGAAGTCATTTTTACGAGTGAGAGGATTTAAGACCTCGGGTAGGAAGAAGGAGCTGGTGGCTTTGGTTTTTGCGTGCCATCGCCGTCCGAGTCTTGCCCCATTGCCGAAGCCAGTGAGTTGCGATGAGGATTTTATCGAGTCACTGTTGAGCCTACCTGACGGATATAGACTACCAAACCCCAAGAAGCTCAATCAGTGGGAGAGTGAAGAAAAGTCAATCCGGAAATGGCCGCCCACAATGGCCATGGAAATCGGTAAATTCTTAGGGAGATACACTAACGACGAATTAGCGAATCGACTTATGAAAGACTACAAAGACCAGAAGGCATACAGTTACTTTGCATCTGGGTGGGTTAGTCCACTTGAGTACCATCCCATCAGCCAAACAAGCAAGCATTGTTTCGTCAGAGCAAAGTGCATGCCATCACAACGAGTGAAGGACATACCGTGGGAAGTCTGGGTGGCTATTGAGAAGGAGAGTGGTCAAGTTTTCACTGCTTATTGCACTTGTTTTGCTGGGTAAGTATACTGTACATGTACACACATCCAATTTCAGGATAAAAAAAATTGTTTTTATTTTCATTCGGTTGCATGTTTCTTTCATTTTTTTGATCTTACGATACTGTCATTTGTTCATACACATACATGACTTTTGGCCAAAGGAGCTTTTCGAGTAAGAGATTTTTTGCTCGGAGGCTGTCAGCGAAGTAACTGTCCCACACAAATTCATGGGCAGTGAATATTGTTTAGTCTGTTGGACTATGCAGTTGCCTGTAAGAATTTTGTGGGCCTAAGCTCGCTTTTTAACAAAATTTGAATTTTCAATGAACACTTCAAATTTTCTATTTTATACTGAAAAATTGTTATTTTTGCTAGCATCTGTGTTGTCCATGTTGATGTACACTGTACCGCTCACTGTGATTTTTCATTATTTTCACTGCAGGAGAAGTTCCACATGCAACCATGTTGCAGCTGTGCTTTTCAAAATTGATGCAGGATGGAAGTTGGAGTTGAGTAATCCGTCATGTACGTCTATGGAATGTACATGGTCTGCATTTGCTGGAAAACAAGCTGTTGAGCCTAGACGATTGAATGAGATGAAGTTCTGTAAACCAATGTATTCAAAACAAGGTCAGTATTAAGTCAGAGGAAAGTAAAAATGGTGTTACACTTCAATTAATTGTTTTCTTTCAGACTGCAATAGCAATGCCAGATTTGACTGGCCGCTTACATAAATTCACCCTTCGTTTTTTTAAAACAGCAATCAAATTTTCTACTGTGCATTTATGTACTTGTGTAGGCTCAAGTCAAGGCGGCATTAACACTGAGAGGAGGAAGAATTTTGTGCCAGTACACACCTCCCCGTCACTGGATGAAATGAAGTCCAAGTTGCTGCCTCAATTTGAAGGAGCCTGCATACAAACCTACCTACAGGATGGTACACCAGGCAGTCTGGAAACCTATCCATGTTCAAACAGCAATGTTGGGCGTGAAGAGGAGACCATCACCCAGCCAGCAACAGCTGAAGAACTGCTTAGGAAAATGCCTACAGAAGATGTACTGTCATACAAATATGACACACGAATGGTGGAGCATATAAAAACCATAACTGGTGGGCAAACAGTGAGTGGAAGTCACAAAGGATAGGAAGAGTGACAGGATCAGTGGCTCATGATATCTATGTAAAAGAGCAAAAATATAGACAAGGGAGGAATGTTAAATGGGGTGCCATACTGAGTAAGGTTTTAGGACATTCTGTAGTTAATCCAAATTTACCTGCTCTTAAGCATGGAAGAGATCTTGAGGATGAAGCCAGGATGGCTTATATAAGGGAACATAGTTGCAAACACAAAGACCTTGAAGTCACAACATGTGGACTTGTTGTTGACAAAGTACATGTATACCTTGCAGCCAGTCCTGATGGCCTTATTTCATGCGACTGTTGTTGAAAGGGTGTTCTGGAAATTAAGTGTCCATACAGTGTGGCTAATGCAGTCCCATCAGTCACAAATCTAGACTATCTTGTCAATGAGGAAGACTCCATAAAACTAAAAAGAAGTAGTGCCTATTACACTCAGGTGCAGGTACAAATGGGTGTTACTACAAGAACGTGGTGTCATTTTTTTGTTTACACCGGGCCGCAAAGGTTCATTGACTTTGAAGGTGCCCTTTGAGGCAGGTCACTTTGCTGATATATGCACAAAATCTGAGAATTTCTTTAAAAGCAAAGTTGCACCATGCATCAAAAATAAGGGTGGCAGGAATTACTAAACCCTGAAAGTTATCAGTCCCAGTTTATGGAGTGTGTTGTTGTTATTGCTTCTGTTATAGCTTTATTTCCTTTATGAAGGATTTCTGTAGAGGTCTATTAGGAAGCCTGACACTGGTTTGAAATTTTTCCCGGTGTGCTTACATTTTCCTGTTTGACTTGTAACACATTAATTTTTTAGTTCCGTCGAGTCCACAGGGGAAATCATTGGACATCCATGTAATCTTTCCTTCGTCTGGTTTTATGTTGCGTATTACAGACAACCTTTTTGAAGTTCATGTATCCAGTTTGCTGCCATAAAACTGACAAAAATCACATGAATAAAAATGGCAACAAGGTAATTTTTTGTATTTTTTATATTAAGAACAAACGAATGTGAAGGTATCAAATACATGTATACATGTTCAGTATATTCAATAAAACCAATTTTTATTGGTAGTCAAATGCTTCGAACAGAATGATTATTATGAATGGAAGTCACATACTTTACTGCACTTTATACACAGACAAGTCATTTTAGGGAGAGAGAAAAATAAAACAAGTTTCTTGAATTAGCAATTGACTAAAACACAAGAGGTTTCTGTAAGTTTACAAATGCAGCCACAACAGTTGTTATTTCTTGGGCTAATGGGGCCAGTGAGATTGGCAAGGTACCTTTTAGAATTTCAAAAACCTTCATCCTCCCAATGGCCTTCTCAACATAGATTCTTGCATTTGCTACACTTTTCGTTTTCTTTACTTCATCCTCACTCTGTTGCTCCTTCCCTTTGCTAGGTGGGGGAATTTCAAGTTTGGCATACCGTAGCAAAAGCTCTTCCTTTATCAAAAATCCCCTGTCTGCCAATACAATGTCATTTGGTTCTATCAAATCCAAGATTCCACTCTGCTTAGTAATGTGTGTGTCAGTAGTTCTTCCACCCCACACTTCTGAAAGAAATGATATCATCCCATTCGGGGCAATAGCAACAAGGATTTTTAGTGTATTATTTTTCTTATAGTCAGACCAAGTGCTAACCTGATCATGCAGGTGCCTGGGACGCTCGATAAATATTTCTGTACAATCTAAAGTACATCTCAGCTGCTTGAATTGCTTTCCTAGCTTTTCAGGAATAGTATCCAGAACTTTCCCTTTATCTGGCCAGTGAATAAGGGGCCTGAGCTCATGGGCAAGAAGCTTAATCCAAAAGAAAAGACAGTGTTGGATCTAATCTAAGTTTCAACAAAACTAAAACAAATTCATGTTTCAAGCTTAATTGCCTGGGTCGACCATGGGCATCAACTGTCTTTTTATCACCATACCAGTATCTCATTGGTTGAACCTTTGATTCAAGGTAGGCACTCTCAAAGCCAGTAAAGCTATTCACTGAATTGTCACTCTTCAAGATGACACCTAAGATGTTGAATTCTTGTCCTGTGCCTCTTTCGAACTTCTCCAGTTGAATAGACAGCCTGTTAATTATCGTTTGCCGCTCAGTGCACCCATCACAGTTAGTGCAATAGTCATGATCTAACAAGGCAGTTCCTCCATCTTGAAGAGCATCACCTGAGCAGGTAGGCACACACTTTGTTGTCTCGTCTGGCAGTGATCGTCGTCTAGGAGGTGCTCTTGGTTGTCGTCTTTCACCCAAATCATAGCCAAGATTCTCTGTTGGATTTGGATATTTGGAAGAAGGCTGTCCATCTTTAAAATGTTTGGAGCATATCCTTGAATCCTCATTTGGCTGCCAATTTTTTCTTGTCTTCTGGTCTGTGCGATTAACAGCTTTGATCCAGTTCTTGCGCTTCTCCAAGTCCTTCGTAGGGAATGGGAATAACCGAAACGGCTCTGGGCATGCACATGTGCCAAACAGTACTCCGTGCTTGTCACAAAGTTGTTTCCTCCATGCAGCCAAACCAAATGTGCTGTTTGAACATTTAATAACTGCACATATCCGACCCATGCTGTATGTACATCTGTAAAAGTAACCAAATGGAAAATGGGGGGAAAAAAATCAGGTGGGCATGTCGCATATTTGAAAAATCGTACAACTGTAGGGGATTGTGTAGTTGAGGGCCCTGTTACATTTGGCAATGTGTATAGATGTACTGCTCAAAATTTATGAAACTGTTGTCATCTAGTAGATGCACATGTATGACAGGCACCCAACCATGCCTAACAAACATGCCTAGCCTGCATAAGGCTGCATGTAACATTCTACAATTTCGTCTCAAATTACATTGCAGTCATAGCACTTGTCCTATGTATTGAATATCAGATGCACTTAATGGGAAATGCAGCTGTTTGGTCAAAATTGAAAGCAGGGCTGGGCTTTCATTAAACACTGAAGTACATGTACTAACATCGGCGCAGGCCGATCGCGACCATGCCGTGCCGAAGCGACACGGGCCTGTACTACTAGCCTAGTAAGTAGTAGTAGTGGTGCTTCTACTATTACAGTATTACTAGTATTGTACCACACTAGTAGTACTAGTACTACTACTAGTACTGGTTTTTGATTTTAGGCCCGGTCCAAAGGGATGGACAGGATCCTATGGCAGACCGGTCACACCGGACTTCAGTATGTGGGGTTTCGAGCCCCCCTGCCAAGAAAGGAAAGACAGAACAAGACAGACGCTCAAGAGAGAGTTATAAAATAATTATAGAATGATAGCTATGTATAGATATAATAACAAAGAGACAACACACATCAAAAATAAAACACAGACTCAAAAAAGCAACACGCAATTTTATTTATTTATTGAAAAGAAAAAAAGGGGGGAAATTTTAATCACACACACAGGGGAAAATCAAAGTATAGACATGAAGGTGATCCGGCTATCGGAAATGCGGAAAAGACCGCCCCCTACAGCCCAGGTGGCAAGAAAGACTTCGGGGTCCAGGCGCTGGAGGTCCGTCTTTAAACGGTCTCTCACAAACGCCTTGGAAAGTCGGAGGACAGACTCCCTATGAAGGTGTTTTCGCTCGTAAAGAGCGAGACAGCGAGAGGTCCAAATTTTCCACTTGATCACCGAGATGGTGAACCAGACAAAGAGCGAATGGGGGTTCTTGGGAGCAAGTCCCTCGGCAAAAAGGACCATGCCCAGCGACAGGCGAAAGGAAGGACCTAAAACCTTATTCCCCACGGCCTCAACCCACTCCCACAGAAAAGAAACGAAGGGACACTGCCACAGGAGGTGCAGGAGGGTCTCGGCCTCGCCGCAGTGCCCGCGAGGGCATTTGCCGCGGCCGATCCCCCAGGTCCGAAGACGATGGCCTGTCTTCACTGCACCCCAGAGCACTCGCCAGTTGAAGTCTCTCAGGGCGTGACCTGCTTGGCAAGAAGAAAAAAAGCAAAATTAATGGTGGAGTTTGGAGCGGCGTGAGAGGGTCGCTCCGGAGAGATGGAGTTCAACTGGACCGCGTACAGTCCGGAGACCGACGCGGCTGCCCAGTTGAACTGAGGAGAGAGGGCGAAGATACGAAAGACAAGGCGACAGAAAGATTTGTAGTGGGGGGGTTGAGTGAGGGAGCGAGGACGAGAGTTGGACGAGACGCTGCGGGGGAGCACCCCCTGTAATTGGAGCGCCGCCCAGAAGTACAGAAAGGAACGCCAGGGAGGACCGTCGGGCAACAGGAGGAGGCGCAGGCTCCTCAGATGGAAGCTGTCGCACTTGAGCTGCACGTCGACCACGCCCAGCCCACCAGCGGCTGCTGGCTGACAGACGACAGTCCGACGCACAAGCTCCGTCTTCCCTGACCAAAGAAATGGAATAGAGTTAATCCGCCTCGTGAGAGGCGGGGGGAGAGGATAAACGGGGGCAACATAAAAAAGGAAGGAACACAGGACGGTGTTGATGACGTTGACCTTGCCTATTAGGGAGAGCCTACGCCTCATCCACTTGTCGGCAGTCGACTCCATTGTAGCGATCCTATCCTCCCAGTTCCGGGTGGCTAGGTCGCCGGGGCCCAACCGCAGACTCTGATCGGCCCCGTCGTCCACCCGATGGGGGCCACCGCCGGGAGGTCCTGCCTCCACCGGCCCATGATGAGCCCCTCGGACTTGCAGGGGTTAAGCCTGGAACCACTGGCCTCTGAAAAGAGGCTTACCAGCTGGAAG
The DNA here is from genome assembly GCA_949987565.1 of Luidia sarsii. Taxonomy (NCBI): domain Eukaryota; kingdom Metazoa; phylum Echinodermata; class Asteroidea; order Paxillosida; family Luidiidae; genus Luidia; species Luidia sarsii. The sequence continues at coordinate 108,710 of OX465102.1, forward strand.
AGGCGCCTCAAGGAGGGGACATCACGGATGATACATGTCGTGTCGTCCGCGTACTGCACGATCTTGCACTCCACCGAGCCGCTGCCCGGCAAACGGCTCGATGAAGATCACGTACAGCAGCGGCGATAGAGGACAGCCCTGGCGGACACCTCGGCGGAGGGAGAAGGACTCAGACAGGTGCCCATTGACCAGGATCCTCGACGAGATATTCCCGTAGAGGATGCCTAGCCAACGGACAAAGCCCGGCCCGAATCCCAACCGCCGGAAAGTCGCCAGGAGGAAGGACCAGTCGACACGGTCAAACGCTTTCTCCTGGTCCAAAGAAATGAAGAGAGAGTTAAGGGAACGGTCTTGAACATAAGAAGCCAAGTCCCTCAGCAGACAAGCGCTGTCGTGAATCGAGCGACCCACGACTCCACAAGTCTGAAAGGGACTCACAAGGAAGGGCAGGGCGGCGCCCAGACGGGTACAGAGAACTTTGGACAGGATCTTGTAGTCCACGTTCAAGAGAGAGATGGGCCGCTTGTTCTTGGGGAGGAGCGGGTCCCCCGACTTATTCAGGAGGGTGATAATGCCACACCTCTGAGAAGCCGGAAGGGCCGCAACTCAAAAGCGGCCGCAAAGACCTCAAGGAGGTCTGGACCCAGGAGATCCCAGAAGGTGGAGTAAAACTCCTTGGGGAGCCCGTCGCCCCCCGGCGTCTTGCCCCTGCGCATACTGTGCAGAGCTGATGTCAGCTCGCACAGACGCAGCGGGGCTTCCAACTCGTTCGCTTCAACCTCAGGAACCGTGTCCGTCAGCCCGTCCAGGAAAAAGGACCGTGAACCTTCGGACACCGTTTCCGCCGAATACAAGGAAGAATAGAATTGACGGTACGTGTCTGTGATGTCCTCCGGAGAGGAAGACACCGTACCGTCAGCCAGCCTGACCGCAGGGATGGTGGAAGCCTTCCTATTGCCGAACTCCAGGCGGTAGAAGTGCCCGGTGGGACTTTCCCCGTCCATCAGCTGTTGGATGCGGGACCGCACTCTGGCCCCCTCAGCCCGAACAGCGTCGAGGTCCGAGAGTGCGGCCTTGATCCGCTCCCTCTCAGCCAACAGATCGGGGTCCCTCGAACCCCCGTCCAGTCTGGCGGTGACCTGCGAAAAAGAGGTAAGGAGTTTCTCTTTGGCTTTACGGCGGTCCCTCGCAAGGCGGCATGAGTGGGAGACGATCAAGGACTTGCTACGGTCCTTGACGTCATCCCACCACTCCAAGATGGAGTCATACCCCCTCTTGAGAGTCCGCCAGCCAAGATATTTGGACCTGAAATCTCGCTGTAGGGAGTCGTCCTCCAAGGTCGTGGTGTTGCACTTCCAATAGCCGGGTCCGCGGGAGGGACTAGAGGAAAAACGGAGGGAGAGAGAGATTCCATCATGGTCAGAAAGATATACAGGAAAATGGTCGCAAGCCACAGGGAGGCAAGCAGAAGACAGATAGAACCTGTCGAGGCGGCTCTGGATGGAGTTCGAGGCGTTCCTCCAAGTGAAGGAACGTTCTCCAGGATGGAGCTGCCTCCAGCCGTCCAACAGGTCGAAATCTTGCGTCAACTGGGCCAGGTCTTGTTGGCCGCCGTCGCATGACACAGAAGAATGGCCCGCTCTGTCTTGCTGGCTGTCCAACACGCAGTTGAAGTCACCACCCAGCAAGACAGGCAGGTTTCCTGAGAAAAAAGAAGACAGGTTAGAGAAAAAAGAGGTTTTGCCAGCAGGGTCGTTCGGGGCGTAGATGTTGATCAGCCTCAGCTTCATCCCCGAAGTCTCGAGGACTCCGGAGACGACACGACTACTGCTGTCGGAAGAAAGATCTGAAAGGGATAGGTTAGAACGGGAAGAGGTGAGGAGGATGGTACCACAGGATGCAGGGCTGCCTAGGCTGGCATGAAGGTGACCCTTCCACTCAGCCTTCCAGGACCGAACATCCTTCTCCGTCGAGATGTGGCACTCCTGGAGGAAAGAAATATCAAAGGAAGAACAGATGTCAAAGATCTGTTTCCTATGTCGGATCACCACAGTCTCACAGTCACAGAGCATAGGAAAATAACGTACATGTACCTAAGTTTTGTTTGTGGGACAGTTGTTTTGTTTAAATCAAGAAAAAAAACCTTAACTTACCAAATTCAAAAAAGATTCACTCGAACAAGTGGCAACACTGCGCTGGAAACAAGCAACGTAAACAACGTGGACACAGACACTCTTGCTTTTATCCCGATTGACCTTTGACCGAGGGCGCCACCAATACTTTCCGAACTCGCTTATTGGCGAGGTGTGCCGCGCATGGTGTATGTACATGAAAACCAAACAAGAATCTGGATTTTATATAGGCAAGCACTTCCAATCGACGTAGCCCAATTCTGGGCAACTTCTGACAAGTCTCGCACGAAGCTACTACACAAAAGTGTCTATACCTGTTGTGAGTGCAGCTATAGCGTTTAGCCCATAGCAGCATTCAATAAGTATTACCAGAATCGTCTTCGTCAAGATGGTGAGTCGCACCGTTGAAGCCTGGGCGTTGGACGGGACTCAAGAGAGAGGCACAGCACACAGGATGGTTTCAGGAATACGACTGACGTGGCCAGGGCTTGCATCGTGCTTGTGCGCGCCCCGGTCGCGCCTGACTGGTTTATTTTTGTCCATTTATGTTATGTAATTGCACCTTACTACATTCCTTCCCGTCCTGTTATTTTTTTTCCCGTTTCTTTCCTTTTATTTTTAAAATAAGAGTTTACTTTTTCTGACCAGAATAAATATTGTTCCGGGTCGTTTACTGCATAGTTATATTACGCCTATCTTGACGCGTGCCACATACAAATTACATCCTTTTTTTTGTGGTGGTTTCAACCTGAAACTAAAAAATACCAGAACATTTAAATAAATTTTGTAATTTTAAATTTTTAGTTTCAACCTGAAAATGCCAAACAACATTTGGATAACATTTGAATAACTACGCATTATTCAAAAACAACAACCAAAAACAGGAAACCAGACTATTATTCATTACGTTCAAATAGGCTCCTTCACTGATCGGTGTGTTTTTATGCACAGTCATATGCGCTGTTTTGTGCGCTAAAATTTGCATAATTGATAGTCTGATACCAAATATATTTTATTGATACGTGCTATGCAAATAACTAGGGGTCAAGACAACATGTTATAGAAAGTGTGCAGCGCGATCGGATTTTTATAAAATCGTTAAGAACGAACGAAGCAAAGATCGTACAGTCGCAATTGCCAAATTGGGATGAGTAACTCGTATAAATTACGTCTAAGTCGTAAATGTTGGCATCTCTGTAAAGTGTGTAGAGGCTTTAATCAAAACTGACACCGTAAAGCTGTGATGTGTTTATGTAACATTGCCTCAACACCTCCTCCACACGTTTTCCACGGATTCGCGCGACCTCTTCAGCGACAATGCGTGCCATTGTTGGGTTGCTGAACTTAACGCTGCGTGGTGACCACCGCGGCAGGAAGTATGGTGCGTCTGTCTCAAGTAGCAGACGGTCGAGGGGAATTCTCTCCGCTACTTCTACCAGTTCCAACCTTTTGTAAAGCAGTGAAGGTGAATTTTCCACTGCTGAGGGAGGGTTTCTTTGACGATCTGTAGGCAGTCGTCGTCGGCATCTCGGCAGTGGAGCATCACGGGTTTGTTGAGTTCAACGGCTAACTTTAGGAGTCGTCGAAAAACGACCTGTTGGACGGACTTAAATCTTTCATGCCCTCCGAGTAATCTAACCCCACCTCTCCCAGGGCACAGGCTTTCGGGTGTTGCAGCAAACGCCGGATCACCCGATCCGTGTCCCAGGAGAAGTGACGGGCATGCAAAGACATACTTGTCGTCAACCAGCTCTCTCCATCGCTTATCGTCCACCAGGGTTCCCTCATCGCAGAAATTGGCGATACATCCCCTGAAGTTAGTGGTGTCAATCTCCTCCTCTGCCAGGAATTCGGCGAGAGTGCCCCTTCTTTGTGCTGCGCTCAGAAGCCGGTCAATATGACAATGGGCGTCAACGTAATAAGATGGGGACTCCGGTGCCTGTGAAAGAACGGGCGACTCCTGAGGAAGGGATGATTCTCGGGGAAGGGATGACTCCTGGGGGAAGGACAACTCCGGAAATTGTGGAGGGACCAGTGACAGTAGTTGTTGCAGGGTTCTCCAATGAAAAACTGAAGATAGCCGCGATGGAGAAGTAAGGCACCTGTTGTGGAGCTTAGGCAGCCCGATGAAGTTGTCGTAGGCGTCCCAGACGTCAATTTCTTCGGGGCTTAACTTGGAGTTTTCGTCGTCAAGGTGCCGAGAGCAGATAAACTGAAGGAGATCTTCCGAGGAGACGACGTGCAAGGCATTACATATGTAGTGGATAAACCCGTCGACCAATTTCACCAATAGTGGGAGGTGTTTGCTCGTCGAGAATGGACCATGTACACGACAATGACTCGCTATCTCCCACCTCCGACAGACCCAACAAGACAATAACGGAAACAAAAACCACCATGGCCCATTGCAGAGGTGTTGTCTCACAACATGGCGTTTCATTTTGTTGGTTTTAAAACCACACCCTGGGTGGCAGCAGGTTGATTTAAAAGAGCCAGTTGATTTGTGAAGCTCTGGTTGCGGTCCCACTGTACGCTCGTCCGGTTCCTTGATGACTGCGCCGGCTGGTTCCTGTGTGTCAATGGTGTCCGGGTCCTCCATCGTATTATCCTCTGAACCGTATGGGGGGTTTAACTAGTCTACCACTCCTTGTGGTGTACCTAGTTATACGATCCACCTTTTCACCCAGAGATGTATTTTTTGTGGTATCAAAATCAACTTGGGGTTCCACCTGAGCAGCAACCGCCGGGTCGATGGTACATGTATTACCATCCGTTTTGAAAAGGGGATGGAGACTAACCTGATCTTCTTTGGGTTCATCCCCTAGCATACCGCAAATTGAGAAGAATTTGTTTCGAGCTTTACGGAGCCAAAGTGGAATTTCATTGTTATTGCACAGTTTAATGAAATCATGGTGGACAATCTCTGTTCTTTTTCTTCCCTGAATTTTGTACAGAACTGGTGAAATAGCTTTGACCACAAGTAATGGACCGCGCCATATTGGCTGCAGTTTCCGTGACTGACCAACTTTGATAGCCTTGTTTAGTTTGTAAACCAAGTCACCTTCATTAAATGTGCTCTGTTTGATGTTATGGTCATACTGCCTTTTTTGGTATATCTGTGATCCACCAATATTAGCTCTGGCTATGGCGTGAACTTTGCGCATGCGCTCTTTCAGATTATGTACATAGTCATGAGGCAATGCAGTTGAGGGGTTAGTATTTGAAATATCAAAAACAAGTTCCATTGGTTGCTTCACCTCCCGCCCAAGCATCATTAAATTAGGTGTTAATCCGGTCCTGCGGTTTGGAAGAGAACGTATTGCCCCAGTAAGTATAGGCAGGTCTTCATCCCATTTTGCTACACTACCCTTAAGATGACACCTAACAGCCTGAAGTAATGTTCTATTATATCTCTCTATTTGTCCATTTGAACATGGGCGGTAGGGGGTTGTCCTAGTTTTTGTTATCTCGAGCAGACTACATATTGCTTCAAAAAGAGAACTTGTAAATTTTCTGCCCTGGTCGGTGTGGATTTGCTCGGGGCATCCAAATCTTGATATGAAATCGTTAACAACTACAATGGCAATGCTTTCTGCAGTTTGATCCTTTAAGGGATAGGCCTCGACCCACTTTGTAAATTGACAAATAAGCATAAGAATGTATTTGTTTCCTGATTCTGATGGATTGAAAGGGCCTAAGATGTCCAGGTGGATACGTTTTACCGGTGCGCCTGCATGGAATTTGGTTAATGGTGCTTTGTTTTTCCTTGATGGACCTTTATGCACATTACATTGAGGACAAGTTTTGACAATGTCCTCAGCCATCTTGTACCAATAGGCAATTTGCCTCACTTTTTGGATGGTTCTTGTGATACCAGGATGCCCAGACATTTTGGAATTATGAGAAAGTTTAATTACCTCTTGTTTCATAGCATTAGGCACCAAGAAAAGTAATTTTTGGGACGGTTCAAATTCCCACTGATAGTAAAGGACTCCATTTTGCATGTACAAAAGTGAAACGTTTAGCCAGAGATATTTCACTGCTGGGGAACAAAGTTGCAGTTCGTTTTGTGGAGGGGAGATGTTATTTTCTTTCCATTTTAATAATGGACCCAAGTCATGGTCCTGCTGCTGCATTTCTCTCAGTCGTTCGTGGCTGTATTTGCTCTGGAACGCCATTGGTTTGTCAATCGACTGAGTTAGAGTCTCAACGCTGTTTTCTGAAAAATTGTCAGCAGTATGAACATTCTGATCAGGCACCAGCGAACGCCGGGTTGGACTGAGCAAAGTGTTATCGTTGCACGCCGACATGTTTTCATTCATAGCAGCAGCGGGTCCATGCACTTGTTTGCTAAGTTGGTACTCCAAAGGAATTGGTAGGTTAACAGACTTTGTAATTTGACGCACAGCCAGTGGGACGACATCATCTACATCTTCGTTGAATCTTCTCCACTGATCATGGATTCGTGTACAAAAGTGGCAACCACCACATGGGAGCTCTTTAACTTTACAACCCGCATAGTAGCAGTTACAAAATGGAGCATCGTAAGGTACTCGTGAAAGAGAATCAGCATTGGTATGTTTTCTTCCCTTTCTATGAAGTATGACCATGTCGTACTGACTTAATTCTTCAATCCACCTTGCAAGCATACCTGAGATTAGTTTGAAATGCATAAGCCAGGCGAGACTGTTGTGATCTGTCCTAACGTAAAACTTACGCCCCAATAGATAGTGACGAAATTGTCTAGTAAATCTAACTACTGCTAACAGTTCTTTACGTGTCGTGCAGTACTTCCTCTGTGCCGGGGAAAGTATGAAACTACCGTAACTGATAACTCGTTCGCAAGTACCTTGCAGTTGAAGAAGCTCCGCCCCAATGGCAAAGTCAGAGGCATCGGTATCTAAGATAAATGGCTCGTCGCTATTGTTCTTAGGGAACGCTAAAATTGGGCTAGTTGTCAATGCACTAATCAAGTGACGAAAGGACTGTTCATGTTCATCTTGCCATTTGAACTGTGTGTTTTTCTTTGTGAGGTCATATAGGGGTCTAGCTAGTTTAGCAAAATCCTTGATGTGATTTCTGTGATAATTAGCAAGCCCCATAAATCTTTCCACATCCTTTCTCGAGGCTGGCTTTGGCAGGGGAAAAGCGTCTTTAACAGTGACGTTGTTAAGAGCTCTGTAGTCGATACAATAGCGGACTTTTCCATCTTTTTTCCTAACGAGCACTGGGGGTGAGGCCCATCCTGAAGTTGAAGGTTCTATAACACCCATTTTTAATAAAGAATCCAGATGAGCTTTTTCCTCTTTTTCAAAACCTTACGGGGTCCTTCGCATTTTTTGTCTGATTCGGTTAGCTGTGCCAGTACTGATTTGGTGTTGTATATCCGAAAATTTCCCCAAATCTAGATCATCCCTTGAGAACACATCAGAATATTCTGTGAGTAATTTTGCCACGTGCCCCGACTGTTCTGATGTAAGATGTACGCATGATTTCTCCCATAATTTATGAACGTGTTCCGGTACGTCATCAATTCCTATTCCTCTCACACAAAACGGGGTTTCATTAGGGCTCTCTGGCAAACGCCGGGCAGCCCTTTCTTCTAGCAAAGAATTACAGGATTCCGTTTCTGGGATAACTTCATCTACCTCCTCAGCCCTACCTACAATGTGTCCTTTATTTAAGTGAATGTATCTATCAGTAACATTACTTATACTTATAGTCACTTCACTTTTAAGTTGTTCCAATGGAGCTTTACTTCCTGGCTTGACTAACATATATGGAATAAGCAGTCCTTTGTGATCCCTCTCTGGTGCATGAATTAGGAAAGTCTTAGTTAAAGAGGATTCGAGTTTTACTGTGGTTTGCAATACTGTATTTGGTGGTACCATAACCTTTCTTTCTAGCACTACTCGCTGTACAGTGTAACATTCGTCTTGATTTCTCCTAGTTTTTGCAAGGATTTTTTCACCATTTAACACTACTGTATCGTTTGTTAAATCGATCTGACCATTTTGGGCCTTCAGAAAATCTAAACCTATGATGAAGGTTTCTACTATTGGGGCAACTAGTAAAGTCCACGAGTAATTACATTTCCCTATAGCTATTGGTACACCTATCATCTTTTTAGCGACCATGTTACTTGACTTCTCTGCCCCTCTTAGTATTACTCTTTCATTTGATAGCAAGGATGGATTTAACTTTTTGGCTAAGTCTTCACTGATCAATTACAGCTTGGGTATGGACAACTTGTACCCGGACAGGTATTACAAGGCTTATTCCGGTAAAGTTTGTGGAAAATTTAATTTCCCTTAGTCCCTGTGTGTTATCGCTGTTAACAGATTTTTGTTCGTACTGGAGGGAATTGTCAGTGGTGTTACTGTGGCAAAGACTTTCCACAGCGAACGCCGTAGGTTGACTTAGTCGGTTAGCGTTAGGCCCTCTATGTTCAGGATCAACCGGTCATTGGCCTGCACAACCGGTTTCTACGTGTTTAAAGCGTAAGATTTACGGGACGGTGAGGGAGTTCTAGATTGTTTATTCACTGGACAATCTTTGGCAAAGTGTCCGTACCCATTGCAGCTGTAACAACGAAGTCTAGACGGTGAGGTAGGTGGGGAAGGAATTGGACTGCGATTTGTCGGCTGTTGTGTAAAGGTACCCAGTGCGCAAGCCGCCGTCGGGCCGCCGGCGGCTGAGCAGCGGCAAGCGGCATCGGCACGCCGCCTTGCTACCGACAGTGGTCCGCCGATGGTTGCCGCCATTAAACCACCGCGTAAATATAATCGGTTTGCCACTTCCGGACCGCTAGCGGACCGTTGTGTCCTAAAATGTGTGGTCAAGCCGAGGTCGGACCGATGAGGGACCGACTTTGACACTTTTATAATATTTATATGGTTCATGGAAATTATTTTAATTTGGCCTATAAAAATACCGTAGCAAACGATGGAACGATTACAAACTTCAAAAAAACATTGATTCAGTTCCATCAAAAATACTAGGGAGAGACACAGTATCTTTGGTACCATCTCAAAAAAATAAATGTTGCCACAGTGAATCGGCGAGCTCAGCGAAAAAACTTACTTGTTCAGTATCGATTAACGCGTTATTAGTGTCAGTAGTCGGTTTTTGGTTTTCGGTTTTCTTATGCAGCAAGCGTGCATGGAACCAATGCACTAAAAGAATCGATACCAGCATAATGTACGACGTATTATGTTACGTGCGCGCGCATCCGGCCGTTAAGCTTGAGCTTTGAATTGTCGCTATGTTTATCCCTGACCGCGATCGTGCACACCCTGCTCCCTGGTCCTACACCTAGTGTGAACTCCGTTGTTTTCCATTTCAACCCGAGGTAAGACCTGTTACTAGTGTTACTTTTTTCACATACATGTTGGCCTTTATTAAACAAATCAGTGTGGGATTTCTCGGAAGCAGCAGCTTTGTTTTCCATGTCGAGCTGTACCCAGAAGTGTCACAATTGTGGGGTCCTCCGTCCGCTGCTATCCTGACCGGAACCCCACACTCCACAGATAACATGGCCTTTGTCCCATAGGCTACTGAGTACTGTGTAACGTTCACTAGTAGTAGTAGTACTAGTACTTAGTACTACTAGTACTAGTAGTGTGGCATAGGGCTCAGCAGGTTCAGCGTAACTCCTAAAATACTGCTTCATTTGGCCCGAGATTTCTAGCGAACATATGGCTTACATACCAATCACCTGAGTGCAACTGTCAATGTGGCGAAAATTTGTCGATTTCCACCAAAAAATTGGCAAAATCATCCCGGTTCGGTCGCAAGATTCAAACAGCAGCTCCGCAACTGGCAGTCTGGTCCGATCCCCTACTGTACGTCTTCGCAGCTAGCCGCTATACCGTACTACTAGTACTACTACTAGTACTAGTACGGTACTAGAACTACTACTACTAGTACTACAGTACTAGTACTGTACTAGTACTACTACTAGTACTAGTAGTCCAAGTAACTTGGACCCGACAAGTCACCCTTTTGTATCAAATTTTGAAATTTCAAAATTTGATTAAAAAAGTTTAAAAGGGTGACTTGTCGAGTCCAAGTTACTCGGACTACCGTACTACAAGGGGACCAGACTGCCAGTTGTGGAGCTGCTGTTTGAATCTTGCAACCGAACCGGGCGGATTTTGCTAATAATTTGTTTGTGGAAAACGCCACATTTTCGCCACATTGACAGTTGCACATAGGTGATTGGTATGTAAGCCACGTTGGCTAGAAATCTTGGGCAAAATGAAGCAGTATTTTAGGAGTTATGCTGAACCTGCTGATGAGCCTATGTCACAATAAAACTAAATTTAAAAACTAAAGTCTAGTACTAGTAGTAGTACTAGTACTAGTAGTAGTAGTACTACTAGTAGTACTAGTAGTACTAGTAGTAGTACTCAGTAGCTAGTAGTAGTACTTGTAGTAAAGACAGGTGAACTGTATGCATTACATACACAGTAGTCAGTACTCAGTAGCCTATGAAAAAAGCATGGTTATCAGTGTGGGGTTCGTAGTACTAGTCCGAGTAGTTGCGGTAACCGTAACCCTCATCCTCCCGAAGGTCGGAGACCTGAGGGTTACGGGAACGTATGTACAAAATTATAGCGAGGTTTTTGTTTTTACCATTTTGGAAACACCACTGTCCCGATCGCCCCCCTTTTCCACCCTTTTGAAAATCGCCACACACAATCTAAGGACATGCACTTGATCCCAAATGTATACTGAATGTGATCAGATAACTCAAAACATCATGGGTAAAATACTTTTCCGAAAAACGGGCAGAAACTCACCAAAATACTGTCTGTAAATGTCCCATCAACGTCTCCGCCAGGAATCCGAACCTGGCGCCTCGACCAATCAGCGCTTAGTCTCGTGACGTATATCCCGCACGACGGTTATTTGCTGTTTCGCAATAACAGTCCACACTCGTGGTGCGCGCGCAGGTCATCGTCCTATGTGGATGTCAAGTTTGTCTTTTCCAGGCTTATTCACCTGAATTTGTTGTACGCTTTCATAAGCTTTCGAAGGCAAATCACTAAATGAAACGTTTCTTATCCTGGATTTACTAGTTCTTGACAAGAGCTTGTGATTATGTGTCGCAGTTACACTCTAAAAAATAAGTGCAACATTTTGTTGCTTAAACGGGTTGTGTAAGGAAGTTGAGTAAGTTTTAACACAACATTGAGTAAAGGGGGAATTTTGGCATTAATCCTCCATTGCGTCAATGCCAAATCCTATTTACTCTCTAGAAAAATGTTAAAAGTTGATCAAGTAGAGGTAATAAATTGATTTTGACTCTGGCGCTGTGCAAGATCATGGTCAACGTTCGTTAAAACTGACTCTGTGCAGTAGTAATGTCTGCTGTCACATGATGTAAACAGAAGCAAGATGGACGCTGTGAAGAGCACGTTGGGTTCATGGGGCCTTGACGAATTGATTCCATTTTTTGAAGGTAAGTTCTTGTATAGCAATTCTAAAACAGAGGGTTAAATATCAATTAGATGGTCAGGCATACACCAGTTCAGAAATATTTATTAACAAATGCGCTATCGACATGTTACTAAATATTGAACTTTTGACAGTTGACAGTTTTGTAGCGGTTCTATGGCCATGTGGCGCCATACCGTGGATACATGTATAGACATGTATACACGTACCGTACATGTGTACTGTAGTCTGTACGTGTACGTAATGCATAGTAGTTAGTACTCTATGACTACAGACACTAGACTTTCCAGTCACTCACTGTAGCCTGTAGGCATTACTTTAGCACTCCTTAACATGTTAACCTTGAAAGCCCAGATCACACCATTGGGGGCATAGTTAGTTGCACGGGATTCCTACCAGTTTTCCTTGGACACTACATCGCCCGAAATCTCAATTAAAAAAAAAAAGGCGATTGTAAGGGTCCAAGTTACTTGGACTAATTTAATATACATTTTTTCAACTTTTTTTTAAAGTAATGTATTCAATTAGGGGGTGGTTTGTTTTCTGATTTACATGCCAACTCTGACCCACAAACTACTAACTCATACCCATTGTAGAGAGGCCTGGATTTCTAAATTTTTGGAATATTTTAGGGATTGTGTTGTTTACTTACGTTTTGTATTTCCCTTTTGGCAACCTCTGTCAGTAAAATTTTATCAAAAACAAGAGGAAATCTATATGATATTCCTAAATTGGGAAAGTTACAGGACTTCCTGCCTTGGTCCGAGTTGGTAACTGACTAGCTGCGGGTCCAAGTGGGCATAGAGAAGTGTTGGTTGGGGGCGGGGGGGATTTGGCATGGGGTCGAGTTGGTAGTAGTGGGGCCGAGTGGGCATGGGTCCGAGTTGGTAGTTGATGGGTTGAATTTGCATGTGGTAGAGGATTGTCATTGGGTCGAGTTGGCATGAGGCCGAGTTGGAACAGAGGAGCAGGTTATACAGTGATACAGTCTGACAATGAAGAAATCAGTCAAAAATGGTTGTGTGAATTGCACTGTAAAGATTTTGGCATAATGATACCTGCAATGTACTGTTGTCTACATGGAAAATGTTTTGGTTTGAGTGACTATAATCACCATTACAATTAATATGTTGTAGGCTTTGAGTTCAGTTATATGTACTGTTAACGTGTTATTATTATTTATTTATTTTGCCTACAGAAAATGGTATCGATGATGTAGCCTTTACACTATTGGATTCTGAGTCCATCAAAGATCTAATACCCAAGATGGGATTGAGACTCAAATTTCTCAACAAGTACCAAAACATGCCCAAAATCGTGAGTAAAACAGACAATGGATACACCTGTTTTAAATGTCTTGCAAAATTTTAAACCGTTCACAATTTGTGGAAACATCTAAGACAACAGCATTTTGTAACGACAAAGTCAAATATGAGAATTACATGTAGTCAGTCAAAGTGTGATAAATTTTTTTACAATGGCTACAGTTATAAACGACACTTGGAACTTGCTCATAAACAGATTGATACTAGTGTTGATACCCCTCAAACATCAATTTTAAGCCATCTGAACAATGCCAGCCTTCCTGAAGTTCCAATCAGAGATGATGTAAATGATGGAGATGTAGATGCACCCAGAAATGTTCAGCCTCAGACATATGATGAAATCAAATATACAACTGCTGCCTACATTGCAAACTTAAAAATGTTATCATTGCCAGTAACAAGTGAGCAGAAGATTCTAACTGCATCCAGAGAACTGATTGAAAATATAGTTAGCACCATTGAAAAAACAGTTGCTCCCATTTTGAGTGTGGCAGAAGCACAACAAGTGCAGTCATTTCAGTCTGTTTTGAACATACTCAAAGATCCAATAAAATCATTTGATTTATCAACACATTATCAACAAACCCAGTTTGCCCTTCGTACAGGAGCTTTAGTAAAACCTGAGAAAAAGCTGCTTGGCCATGTTTATAGAGAAACTATTAATAAGGTTTCAGGGAGGACTGAACAAATGAAATTCGACGAAACTTTTCAGTATGTCCCATTGGGAGATAATTTAAAATTATTTTTGGAAAGAAAAGGATGTATGAGAAATATCTTAGAGTTTAAGAAAGCTTTACCAGAAGTCAATATATTGCAATCTTATAAGGATGGTTCATATTACAAAGAATGTAATATGCAGTCCAGTAGAAACATAACAATTGATCTCCTCTTATACACTGATGATTTTGAAACAGCGAACCCGCTGGGATCAAAAAAAGGGAAAAATAAAGTTCTTGGCATATATCTATCTTTGATTTGCCTACCAAGGAAATTCCAGTCTAAGCTAGACAATATCCTTTTAGTGGCTGTAGCAAAAACATCTCTAGTTGTGAAGTATGGAATAAACTCCATACTTGCACCAATAACAGAAGAACTTGCAAAACTCTACCGAGATGGTTTAAAAATAAAAAGCCCTGGTGAATTTATGGGTTCTGTTACACCCAAACTACTGCAGGTAGTTGGCGACAATCTTGCCCTTAATACTACACTAGGATTTTCTGGCAGTTTTGTTGCTAATTTTTTCTGTCGTTTTTGTAGATCTCATCGAGGAGTCACACACACACAATTAATTGCAGATAAAAATTCTCTCCGGACAAAGGCTAATGTAAATAGTGACCTTCAAAAAGGAGATCTTTCTCAAACTGGATTAAAATTCTCTTGTGAACTGAATAAACTTTGTTACTACCATGTTGCTGACAACACAGCGCCTGATTTAATGCATGATTTTCTCGAAGGACTTTTTCCAATAGAATTGAAACTTGTGTTGGCAGAACTTATTAACCAAGGAAATATCTCTCTCAATGAATTTAATAGTAGAGTCCAGTCATTTAGCTATGGTTTTACTGAACAAGCAAACAAGCCAAGTTTTATCCTCCAAGGGCAACTGGCAAATCCATTTGGACCTAGTGGACAAAAATCATCACAGATGAACTGTCTTGCAGAATACTTTCCCCTCATGGTTGGTGATAAAGTGTCCGAAGAATGCAAATTTCTAGAATTGTTTAAGATTCTGCTTGAGATTTACAGAGTGGCTGCTTCACCTAGTGTGAGTATTGAAGGAACACATTTTCTTAAGTCAAGAATAAAATATCATCACAGCTTGTTTCTCAACCTTTTCCCAGATCACCACCTGCTTCCAAAACACCATAACCTTATTCATTATCCACATGCACTGAGGTGCTTAGGTCCTCTCATCCAGTACTCATGTATGAGGCATGAGGCAAAACACAAGCCTTTGAAAAGATGGGCACGACTTTGCAATAACTACAGAAACATTGCTAAAACGTTAGCATCTAAACATCAGGAATCACAAGCATACAAAGTAATGATGAACCACAACATAGAAAATGAATCAGTTAATATCATTAGTCAAGAGTTGGTCACTTTGTCATCTTTAGACAGATTTGATGAGGTGTGTAAGCTGTTGCTTTGCACCCCTGAGACAAAGTTGGCATTGTGTGGATCTGTTGAGATCAATGGTTATACTTGTAGGGAAAATGTCATGTTTTTGACAGAGTGGGAGGGCGACTTACCTTCTTTTGCTCAAGTGCAGCATATCATTAGGATGGAATGTGAATTATTTCTAATCATGCAACCATGGACAACACATGAATTCAGCGACCATTATCAAGCGTATGCATCATCAGAAGCATTAGAAAAGCAAATGGAATTGAGGGCACCCACCAGCCTCTTTGACAGTAGACCAGTTCATGCTGTAAACAGTTACAAAGTTACTGACAAAACCTGGTACATACCAGTTCGCTATACTTTGGCCTAGGCCCAACGTACAAGATCAAGATCTTGTCACTTAAAGGTAAATTTGTCTTTATTACAACATTTAGTTTAATCCAAATGAGATGAAAAAACCTATAAAAGTGATATGATATTAATCCTATAAATAGGCAAGGATGCACTATTGTTGTGTGGCGCTATGCGCATGCCGGCACCCTGTTGCTTTCCTTACGGTCATGCATGAATAAAACCTGCTCGGGCGTGCCCACGGCTGGGCGCTTCATACTGCCCAGCCACAAGGCAGTCTGTGCCTGCTTTTGGAACCATGAACATGTGTCTGATGTCATCTTGTGTCTGTCTCTGAAGCAACTGGCGCGGACTCACTCCTGCCACAAGGCTACCTCCACAACATTGGCGACGAGGAACGGTTGTATAACCCAACCCATTGCGATATTTTTTTGAATAGGTTCTTATAAAATGCATTTTTTCTAGACGAAAAAAAAAAACCTTCGGTGTTTGTTAATAGGCTATAGCTAGTAACAGTTGCTGACTTCATTCGGCGTTTGTTGAGTCAGTCAGCGTATTCTCAAGCCTACATTTACCACCTATATATAACATAAATGTGATTAATATTAATTTAGTTACTTAACTACTTAATGTAATTACGAGGAAGTTGCTTTCAGCTTATAGCGCGATTTTTGAGGCATATACAAATCTGAATTATTACAGGTACACTGTTAATCAGGTCAAACTGTTGAGCGTCACTCTCGACAGAAGGCGTTAACAGTGTTCATTGAGTGACATGCTAGCAACTTCCTTTAAGTAGAATTAATTTAATTTAAGTACAAATTGGCCCTAAACGTAAAATCTCGTATTCCGCAAAATAGAACAACCATGGCTGTCTCAATCAATAAGGCATGCCTTAAGGAGTTGACCACCCTACCGGGAATAGGCGCTAAATTCGCACAAATTATAATAACAATGAGAGAAAAGAAAGGGGCAGTAACAATTGACGAATTCCATGAAGTCCCAAACCTTCAATCAAAACTAAACGAATTGGCAGAAAATGGGTTAATAAATATTGATTACGCCGTAAAACCCCAAATTGAACAAAGTCAAATGCAAGCTGAATCAAAGCTCGGCTCTAGTGAACTGACAACTGCAGTCACAATGCTTACGAAACAAATGGAAATGTTCATGCAATTGATGGAGAAGAATACGGCCCAAAGCACTAAAGCCATTACTAACGCCATTCAAAACTTGGGGTCTACCTTCGACAAAAAAATGAACGCGGTCCACGAGAAACTGTCTATACAGCCCGAAGTTGCTACTCCTTTGGAAATAAAGCAATTCACTGGGGACCAAATAATTGACGCCGCTCTGAAAATAATTGACGATAAAGCTCCACCGCAGCCCTCTTTTGTACCCCAAACTGTACAACAAATGTCAGCAGGCAAAGATCCAAAATGTGCATTACCGCAAGACCAGAGGCCATACATAGCACATGATTCAGCCATTCCAACTGCTCCGTTAGCAATGCAGCGTCCTATGCTGGCCGAACAAAAGCCACTATCAAAACTCCCAGATTCAAAGAAAGGGGGAACATTGCATTCCCAATATAACAGAAAGCCACTCGCTCCAACAGAACAAAACCCAATACAAACTGTCAACAATAATCAGCTCCGAAATCCAAATGCCGCAACGGCAAGCCCAACGAACCAATTCCTAGGCGACCGCGCCTCTAACCGCACAGTCCCCAGGTTGACGCCCTATGATGGAATGGGTGACTTTCAAGCTTACATTATGAAATTTGAAGTCATCGCTGAGTGTTGTCGTTGGGATGAGAACACAAAATTACTCCAACTGGTTGGGGCTCTTACTGGCAAAGCTCTCGACTCTTATGCTTGGCAGGAACCAAACGTCATGCGAGACTACGGCCGAATCAAGGAACAGATGCTCAAAATGTTCGGGAAAATTCAGGACCCTATAGTGCATCGAGCAGAATTGTCTACTATCCGCCAGCACGAAGACGAGTCTCTTGTTCAATTCGGGCAACGCGTCAGGCAAATAGCAACCAAAGCATATCAAACTGCTAGCGCAGATATTTTCGAAACAATAGCTAGAGAAGCTTTTCTGAAAGGTTGTATAGACGTAGAAGCTGCCGAATTTGCACTCTACAGGGACCCGAAAACATTGAATGAAGCCGTACAATTTACACAAACAGCTCTGCATAACCACAAACTGTTATCTCGATCGAATAAACCAAGGGTTCGACATGTCTCATTCAATGAACAAGTCACATATACCCCCCCAACTATTCAACGAGTTGAAGTCCAACAGAAGGGACATGATCAGGTAGACATTCATGTCGATTCGTCAGAACTAAACCAAAATATGAGTGATTTGCTTTCCTTTCTCAAAAAGATAACGGAACAAAATTCACTAGACGCAGAACACAAGAAATCATTTTCTTCTGAACCATCACCGCGTATGTTCGCACCTGAATTGTCCATGACCTCAGGTCATCCGAGCAACAGTCTTTCGACAAGCCCGAATCACTCTGTTCCAAATAGGCCATATTCACCAAGCAGGTCGCCGAATTCATCGCCGTCTACAAGTCGACGATCACAATCATATGCACAAGCTCAGTTCACCTCCCCTACGAGAATGCAATGTTTCAAATGTCACAAAACTGGTCACTTCGCAAGGGCATGTCCTTCCTTCCCTTCGCGCCCCACATCCCCTGGGCGAAAGGACCAATCGTCGCCTTTAAACACCTAGGAACCGATTGTGAGGGCCACCGATCGGTTGGCGATAATTTTAGCGGCCTACAAACCACAAACTTACGAGAAGTTCACTTTGCCACAAACCGCGGCGTCAGCTTAGTAATTTCACTCCATGTACTAGGTGTCCCAACCGAAGCTGTGGTCGATACGGCAGCGCAAGTTTCAATCATCAGTGAAGATTTCCTCCAACAGTTAGAGCATTTCCCAAGTCCCACTGAAACAATATTACTGAGAGGAGCACAGAAAAAGAGTTGTATGACAGCCAAGCGAATTCCAAATTTAAAATTAGAAATAGGACGTAAAACGTATCATTGGGACTTATTATCAGCTCCAATTGAAGATAATTTTATTTTGGGACTGGACTTTTTAAAAGCCCATTCTGGAATTATCAATTTAGTAGATGATACGGTACGTTTTAAGGACTCGTTGATAAAAGCCCATATGAGGAAGAATAACAATGAGAAGTATTCTGTTCAGGAAATAGTCCTAGACAGGAAGGTGGTGGTCCCTCCGAATACCACAGTAAGGACAAAGGTCCAACTTAATCCCGCAGACCGAGAGAAAACGTACATGATCCATTCCCCAGAACGAGACCATAAAGGAATTCTAATCCCATATGCGGTAATCTCACTTAAAGATGCACACCCCAATATGAATAAGGTGTCAATAATGTTACGCAACAACAGTGATAGATACATACATTTAAAAAAAGGACATACCATAGGTAGGGCAGAGGAAATAGAAGCAATTCTTGACGACTCTTACGGTAATCTGGCCCAAACAAGGGGTCGGGACCGGTGTTTGCTGGACCCAGACTCAGACGTTGAATTGAGGACCGAGGGTAGTTGGTACCCACACAACTCCAGAGTAAGACAAGTCAATGAGCTGCCTCCCCACATTCTTAATCTTTGGAAAAGGTCTGGAGAACATTTGTCTCCTGAACGGAATATAATTCTCGCCGACGTTCTAATGAAATATGCGGATGTCTTTTCAAAAGATGACCTGGACCTTGGCAAATTCGCAGAGATTAATCACTCGATTCACACTGGCGACGCCACTCCTATTAGACAGAAAATGAGACGCACACCCCTGGGATTTGAGGCGGAGGAAAAAGCTCATGTAGATAAGCTACTTGAATCCGGAGTGATCCAACCGTCGTCGTCTGAATGAGGAAAAAAGACGGTAATGTCCGCTACTGCATCGACTATAGAGCGCTTAATAATGTAACAACCAAAGATGCGTTTCCACTCCCAAACATTGACGAGTGTCTCGATGTCCTTGAAGGAACTGAGTACTTCTGCACATTGGATATGAGTAGTGGGTACTACCAAATTGAGGTATCCGATGCAGATAGACACAAAACGGCCTTCATAACCAAATACGGCTTGTACGAATATCGACGCATGCCATTTGGTTTGTGTAACGCTCCTGCTACATTTCAGAGAGCTATGACTCTGATCCTGAGAGGAATTAACTTCGAAGAGGCCTTAGCTTACCTTGACGATATTATCATCCTTGGGAAAAACTTTGATGATTCTGTGTCAAACTTGATTAAAGTGCTGGACAGGTTTCGGCATTATAACCTTAAATTGAAACCGAAAAAGTGCAACTTGTTCCAGTTAGAAGTACTTTTTCTTGGGAAACGAGTAAGTAAAAATGGGATAAGGCCAAACCCAAAGAGCGTTTCAGTCGTCGCTGAGTGGCCAACACCTAAAACAAACAAAGACGTGCAAAAATTCTTAGGATTAGTTAACTATCACAGGGCCCATATCAAAAACATAGCCCAGTTAGCTCAGCCCCTGTACGATCTAGTGAAGAAACATGCTATCTTCAATTGGAAAGAGGAACACAAACAATCATTCAAGGATTTAAAAACTGCTCTCACCACGACACCAGTACTTTCCTTTCCTCGAAATAGTGCAGACCCATTCATTCTTGACACTGACGCGTCTGACTCTGCAATAGGGGCGGAACTGATCCAGATTCAAGACGGTGAAGAAAGGGTCATTTGCTATGCGAGTTATGTCCTTTCCCCTTCGCAAAGGAAATACTGCACGACCCGCAAAGAACTCCTAGCCTTAGTTCGTTTCACGCGCCAATTTCGCCATTATCTTTTGGGGAGGAGGTTTTATGTACGAACTGATCATGGTAGTCTAACTTGGCTCATGAACTTTAAAAACTTATCTGGACTACTAGCCAGGTGGTTGGAAGAATTAAGTCAATATGATATGCGAGTTCTTCACAGAAAAGGAATACACCACACAAATGCAGACGCCTTATCACGAATTCCCAATAATTTACCATTTTGTAACTGCTACACAGCAGGCTGTAACACAGAAGACTTGCCTTGTGGTGGCTGCAGCTACTGCACGCGCGTTAATTCCCAATGGAGGAAATTCGAAGACGACGTCGATGACGTTGTGCCCTTAGCGGTTTGTCAAGCCAATATTGCGGACCCAACGTACCAGACAGATAACCTCAAGGGTGATGCAAGCCTGGACAACCAGTGTTCGCTGGATGCACAGGGAGCATCACTATTCACAAAGTACACTCATAGCCAGCTAAGGAAAATGCAAATGCAGGACAACGATCTTAAACACCTGTTAAACTGGATAGAGAATTCAATTACACCCTCTCAAAAAGAGCTCCACATCAGGTCGCCAGCCGTTAAATATCTCTGGTCAAATCTTCCCCTACTCCGATTAGAAGAAAGCGTTTTGTACATTCAGTGGGTGGAAGACCACGCCCGACGGTTACTTTTCCTGGTCCCTAACGAATTAAAGCCCGAGGTTCTGAGTCTCTGCCATGAAAGTAAAATGGCGGGACATCCAGGAATTACCAAAACTCTTAACAAAGTTCGGCAATCCGCTTTTTGGTACGGGATGACGGAGGACGTTTCACTCTTTGTTAAGTCATGCAGAGAATGTAACAGATACAAAAAACCGTCTAGAAGAGCAAAAGCCCCTATGTCATTATACCACGTGGGGGCGCCAGTTGAACGAATTCACCTCGACGTACTTGGCCCGTTTCCTCCTTCAAATGCAGGAAATAAATACATTCTTATGTTGGTGTGTCAATTTTCAAAATGGATAGAAGCATACCCCCTCCCAGACCAGAAGGCTGAAAGTGTAGCTAGGACTGTTGTGGACAATTTTATTTCGAGGTTCGGGTGCCCATTACAGATACATTCGGACCAAGGAAGTAATTTCATGAGCTCGTTGTTCACAACGCTTTCTCACCTGTTAGGTATTGCTCGAACTCGAACAACCCCATATCATCCTTCCTCAAATGGCCAAGTTGAAAGGTATAATCGAACCTTACTACAAATAATGAGATGTTATCTAAAAGGAAACAATTCAAGATGGGACGAGGACCTTCCTATCCTGACGGGAGCTATCCGCGCCATCCCAAACCGCACCACGGGTTTAACTCCCAACATAATGATGTTAGGCAGAGAAGTTAGACAGCCGTTAGACCTTGTCTTTGAGACTCAACACAATGAAATAAAAAGTGAACAACCACAGGAATATGTGCAAGCACTTTAAAGAAAAAATGTCTAGGGTACATTCACTAGCACGAGAGACTATTGGAATTTCACAAAACTACCAAAAGAAATATTACGATCATACCCAAAACCAGTACTCATTTGAGGAAGGAGATATTGTATACAAACTTAACAAAGCATCAAAAATAGGCCAGTCAAGTAAATTAAAACCCATTTGGCAGGGCCCCTTCCTTGTCATCAAAGTTCTCTCCTCAATCTTATACCAAATTCAAGGGAAAAAGGGAAAAGCAGTTGTTCACCACGATTTATTAAAGAAATGTGATGATAGAGAAGTCCCCTTTTGGTTGCGGAGACTGCGGAACCGCTTTTTAAGTGGTGAATCGTCATGTAAAACCGTGGACAACGGTGAGGTCTCTAAAGCACAAGGTAGCGAGGTTGAGCCTCTACTCAATAAAAAAGAACCAGCAATTAAAGTCGATGAGGGTGTTTCCACCAGAGTTGGACGGCAAGTCAAGCCACCAACAAAATTTTCAGATTACATTTTATACTAATATTCAGGAACGTTTACTGCTAACGAATGTTTTGTTCCATAGTTGAGGTTTGTAACTTAAAGGTGTATGGTCTGAATAAGGCAAAGGTTAATGTTGAGTTACTGCGCTTAAAATGAATAGCGTAATTAAGCATGGTTTTGGTTGTGCTAAAAAAAAATATATATATAGGCCTATATATATGTAAAAAAAAAAAAAAAAAAATCGAAAAGAGCCATTCGTTTGCCTTTATGAGATGAAAAGCTGATTTTGCATGCCAAAAGTTATACATGCGCGGATTTATTCAATAGAGATATGCTATTTTATTATTATTTTTATAAATCATTCCTATTTTAGACATAAAAGGGGAATATGGAAGAAGAATATTTCGTTCCGGACTATAATGAGGATGGACTGGCTGTGCTCGATGAAGGGGACCTGCAAATCCCTCCGTTAGGGTATTGCTGTTCCAGAGACGAAGTTGAACCTCGTAAAAACACCAGCCAAGATGATGATGACCGTTCACTATCGGCCCCGCTACAACCAGGTAACAATCCCAGCCGCTTGGAACCTGCAGGCGTCATCTCTGTCAACACAAAGGTGGTGGGAAAACACAAAAGTGCCCGGTCTCAGTTGTGTCCGCATCCAGCTTGCCTACAGCGGACCAACAAATTAAAGCGGCATGTTGTCAGATACCACATCGACGACAAGTGGTGGTTCCTGAATCCGCTTCTTGCCTGCTGGAG
Source organism: Luidia sarsii (assembly GCA_949987565.1). Lineage (NCBI taxonomy): Eukaryota > Metazoa > Echinodermata > Asteroidea > Paxillosida > Luidiidae > Luidia > Luidia sarsii. The sequence continues at coordinate 131,644 of OX465102.1, forward strand.
ATGTCAACGTTGGGAGATTGCCGCTCATGTCCGGTCCCATGGCCCGTTCTCTTTTGAACACCATCTCCCCGAGCTCGCTAATCACATAGGCCGATTTGTAGAATTCGTAAGCTGCAAATTGAATCTATCATCCCCAAGTTCTCTTTTAGAGTATGTCACCTTGCATCAATTGGCCGACAGCTCTTCCACTTTCACGACGGACGATCAGCGCGTCTGGGACGCCTACGATGAGTACGTGGGGCTACAAACGGACGACCACCGAGACACAAAGTGCCCTAAGAGGGTTTCCTCGATGCTGCACTGGAGAACCATTCATCGGATCCTGCTGAAGATCCCCAAGGAGTCAGTCGTTGATGCACATTGCCACCTAGACCGACTATTCAAACTTACACAGCATGTGGGGACCTTGCATAATTTTCTCGAGGAATTTGCAAACACCCAAGACTTCGGCGGATGCATTGCCGTGTTCTGCGACGAAGATACCTTAGTAAACGAGGAGCGTTGGCTCCAACTAGTGTCCGAAGAGACAGTTTACGCGGCAGTAGGATTCCACCCTAAAAATGCACAAAACTTCACACCAGGCATAGAAACAGCGATACGGAACCTTCTGAAACATCCAAAGTCTTGCGCCCTAGGGGAGATCGGCCTGGATTACAGTCGTGGTCATGCACGGCACAAGCAAGTTCAACAGTCCGTTTTCCGGCGTTTGTTGGAAATGGCTGTTGAATTGAACAAACCAGTGGTAGTTCACTGCAGAGATGCCGAAAACGACTGCCGAGGTATCCTGCTACAATCCCTCCCAAGGCATCGGAAGATACATCTACATTGTTACATGCAGGGCTGGAAAGGGGCAAGACAGTGGTGTGAAAGTTTCCCTAACCTGTGTATTGGCCTTACAGGAGTCATCGCCTGGGGACATCCCGGTCCCAGAGAAGTCGCCAGGAATATCCCTTTAGAAAAACTTCTGCTGGAGACAGACGCTCCATACTTTCCCCCAAGGGGCTCGGGCGAATCTACCCCCTTCAGTAATCCTACAATGGCACGACTGGTAGCTGAAGAAGTGGCCACGATCAAGGGGATCCCAGTGCAAGACGTCCTTCAACACTGTAAACAAAACACGGAGAGGCTGTACGGCGTGTCCTTTCCCTAGTTGACCCGCTACGCTATAATTATACGTTTACCGAATCGCGTACTTCCCTTCCCACATTAGTACTCTGTCTCTGATGGAAATTCTCGTCCCTTCATTCCATAATCCTTACTGTAACAAAAATCTACAGATTCTTTAGAGTTATGTTTTAATATCTCCATTGCTTTGCGAAGGTTCATTGATTTAAATATAAGGAAAATCAATGAGTCCTCTATATATTTAATTTAGAATATGAGAAGCTCGCTCGTATTTAGAAGCACATGTACCCCTTAAAAACATGAAGGGGAAGAATGTTGTGTGGCGCTATGCGCATGCCGGCACCCTGTTGCTTTCCTTACGGTCATGCATGAATAAAACCTGCTCGGGCGTGCCCACGGCTGGGCGCTCCATACTGCCCAGCCACAAGGCAGTCTGTGCCTGCTTTTGGAACCATGAACATGTGTCTGATGTCATCTTGTGTCTGTCTCTGAAGCAACTGGCGCGGACTCACTCCTGCCACAAGGCTATCTCCACAACACTATTAATTGTTATTGGGTCAAGTTGATTTCCTGCTACAGGTACCATTGATGATTATTTCTTTGTCTAAACTTATATGTATCTATATTTTTCTTTGTATGCATTATTTTCTGTTTACAGGACCCAGATGTTGAGCTGGTAGTAGGTGCACCCATCACTGATGGTCAGAATCCACATGACATATTCAGCCATATGATTTCATCACAGACCATACCAGACAGTTTGATATCAGACAGTTTGGTGTCAGAGCTAGAGTCAGTTATGTCACCATCATCAATCCCCTCAACAGTATCTCTAGACTTTGACCACAGCCATACATCTGAAAATGTTTCTGAGTTTGAGGATTCGCCCCCATCCTCACAAATGGCGAGAGGAGCTGTTCAGAAGCATCAGCTGTTATCAGATGAGAAATCTGCTGTAACACCTTCTTTGAAGAGGCAAAGAAGACTTCAATTTGTAAGTGTAATACAATATAGGCCTACTTTTTCCAGTTGGAATATAATAATAATTTTCACGGCTCTGAAGAAACTGATCATTTGTTGGATGTAGACATTAAGAATGTGACCTTTTGGAATGGACCTTATGCATTGGCATCAACGTGCAGCGGTCTAAGAGATTATAAACAACCATGAGACAATGAACAGCACCCAGCAGTTGACATGCAGTGCCCCGTGGCAGGGGTCACCCACAAAGGACATCATGTGCATTAGATCTTTAAGCATGCACGGCATTTGCAAAATAATAATGATTCTTTCCTGAACCGTTTAGCAAATTTTTGGTGATGTACATACATTAGGCACATAAAAACATGAATCTTGTAATGCATTTCTGGGACAATTTTATAGAGCTTCTTAAGTATAAAAACCCCCTAAGCATGATATTTCACCTCATGTTTCTTGAATTTGACTTAAACTCGGATCCTGGGTGCTTAGCATGAGATACAAATGTGAGTTTGGCTGGCAACCTGGATTTATCTAACTGGACTTCCATGCTTAAAGAACATTTGGTGCCTAAGCAGCTCTATGAAATTGGCCCCAAGATGTCAGTGTTAATTCTTGTGGGTTACTCCACCTTCATTTTTCTTATCACAGGATGTTGAAGACATTCTTCAGAAATCACCAAAAGGCCAACGAGTGATTAAAGATCTCAGAGAACATCATGCGCTCAAACCTCAAAATGGCAAAATCATCGCTAACATGTGTGCTGCACACCTTGTAAAGCTGTACGGAGACAAGTAAGTTCTGATAACAATCATCAGTACTCACTGCATGTTGAGGCATAATTTTTTATTTACTGATGATTAACATTATGAACAGTAACTCTAAGTCAATTGTAGAAGATACCAAAGGGTAGGATGTTTGTGGTGGCACCATGTAATAAAATATCCTTGTACTTGTGTATGGTTCTGAGAAGACCCTGGTTACTCAAAGTAACTTTCCATTGACAGGAGACTCTTGATGAACCACAAAAGAGATTTTATCACATGGTGTCACTGCAAACCTCCTACCTCCTACAATCCTCCAAACCTTCTTCCCTGGTGTCGATTCACTAGTAATATTTAGAGAATGATAAGACATAATCATCTATTGTTTCCAATTCCATACATGATATGACCTTTAAAAGTCACAATTGCATTATTTTAATCTAAATATCAAATGTTTTTCAGTTTCGTGTAATTTCAAAAAATTATATGTCGTGCTTTCCATTATTTTAGAAATAAAATACATTACCTTAGCATAACAAAAGCATTCCTCTTCAAATGAAACAAGTTTGACGTGAATTTCAATTCTACGTGTTGAATTAACAGGCCTTCATCAGATGTAAAGGAAGACATGGCTCGCTGCATTGTGCAGACATTCCCTTGTTTGAAGGATCCAGAAGGGAAAGGCTATGTAAGTTGATACTTTTCAAGGCAATGTTGTATCCCCAAAAGTACTGACATCTAATTCACATGATAAGCTGCTGTTTACATATTGTGGCAAGGGTAGACTTCTTTTGTAAAGGACACATTCTAAATTTAATCGTGCTTTCTTATAACCTTAATTTAATGTAATCCTCATTGTAAACCTCATTGTGTTTTTTATATAGGAACATTGGTACAGCAAAGGGTCTTCAAAGCGACCAGCTCATGGCTCCTTAGAATATCATCTCAAATACTTAAGGAGAGTGAATAAGCAGGAGACAACACAAGACTATGCTACCACTTCTACCTCACAGGAAACAGGCGAAGATATGAAGGTTTCTGTTCCAGCTTATGGTATGTTAAATTGAAGTGGAGAAGCGGTTCACAACTTATGAAATGATAAACACCTGAAAAAAAAAAAAGCAGTGTCTCCCAGAGCTTGCTTCTATAAAGAAAATAAATAGATTGGTGACTGGATGCAAATCTTTGTTATTTGTTGCAGATGCCAAAGAAATGGAAACAACTGTAGAGTGGCTCAAACATAATGATGACAAGTCAGTGGTCCGTGACAAAATGAGAAACACTGTCTTCTATAGACGGGAATTCATACATCCTAGTAAGGAAGGGACAACAGCACCAAGCATTGCCGACATACTATCAAAGTATCCTCATCTCCTAGATTGTCCAATGGTATGCTTTTTTGCCAATTGTAATACATGAAGGTTTACATGATGTCTCAATTTGTTATTTGTGATCCGAAGGAGATTCAACAACATGATCACTGCACTATTATATCTTGTTACCTTCCCCCCATGATAACTTTGATGTCTTCATGTCAAAGCAGTCTACATCTGTGTTTATTGTAATTGTAAGGAAAGGGCGTTGTGGACAACTTTTTACATGTATACATGAAGAAGATATCATAAATCAATGAAGATGTGCAAACACTGGCATTCACAAGATTTTGGAAAAGTTGACTTGTACAAAATGTAAACTAACAGGTGTGAACTGCATCAATTGAGTTCTTATACAGGATTTTATTTCAAACCTACAGATCCTACAAGACTATGAAGTTCTGTTTCCTGCAAAGCATAACCTCCTCTACCAAAAATGGCAAACTCTCTCAGCATGTGTTTTGAACTACGCCGGCAGCACTGCACTTGGTTGGAAAGATCGACTTGGAGTAGCAGACACAAATGACAAGGACATGACTGAAGGTACTGTACATGTTTATAACAACCTAACTTGTAGAATTGTGGTTACTGGCCTAACGATTCGATCCTAGCAGGACCTTCATCAGAGGGATTAATCCCCCTCCCTTCCCTGCATCCCGTTCCCCAGTTCCCCTTTGTTGTTTTGTCTGCTTGGATGTGAGTGGCTTTCTTTCAACTTGACTAACTCCTGGCAGATTGTCCTAGTTGTCCACTAGTGTGTTTGAGTCATTTAGTCTCCGATGAAGTTCCTGCTAGGATCGAAACGGTAGGCCATTAACCACAATTCTGCTTATATTACAGGTCCAACTGGTTGGTGAGCAGTAAGCAACAGACTAACAAAATATTTGTTCTTGAACCTAACTTGTAGTTGTAGTTATCTTGCAAGATTTTGGTTTGGATGCTGGTATTGCTACAGGCACACTTCATATGCTTTTGATCATTCAGCAGCTGATGTGCACATAGCTTTGCCAACCCAAACAAAGACAATAAGCTTTCATCAACTCACAGCAATCATAGAGAATAGTGTTGGCTTTCAGTGAAATCAGAAATTGCTTTCATTTATTGCTGTGACTAACATAATCATGTACTCCAATAATGTACCCCAGAACATTCTTGGGTGGGAAATTGGAATTAGAACTTCATGAGATGGAGTATCAAAGTTTTGATTTTTGTTCTTCTATTTCCAGATACAAGGATGAACTTGGCCTTCTTCCTTCTTCCTCTCCTGTTTGAAGGAAGAAAATGTGGAAAAGGGGGCAGAACATCATACAGGGAGTCACTTGATTCGTTCATCGACTTTCAGAAGGTAGTGACCATTTTTCACTTGATAGAAGTTAATGAATTTCTGAGACAAAAATAAATCTTAATACACTTCTGGCCTGCAGTCTAAATATTAAAGCAGGAATGTATTATTGCTGCAGTCAGCTGCACAAAAAACAAAAGTTCTTTCAGCCAAATACATGTAGTCAAGTGAAACAAATAACTATTTGTTCAAATAGTTCTTTAACATTTGTTTTTCAAATAGTTAATTGTTAGCTTCCTGTATTAAATTCATAGTACAATTGGCATTACGTCAGTACCTGAAGAATTGGTAATCCTAGTAATCCTATATTTACATATTTAACAACATACCCCCTCAATGTTGTCAACATTTATACCAAAAATACCGAATGTAAACTTTTTTGATAGGAGGGTACAAGCGTTCAGCATTTTCTGAAGACAATAGATGCATCAACCCGTGGACAGCCGTTCATCTTGGCCCTTGGTGGTGATTTGAGTCATCCACATCAGTTCTTTGTTATTTTGGAGAGAGAAGCTTTACCAGTCAAGTCACTGATTGCTGCAGTAGACCTCTGCTATAAAATGCATCAAGTGTTGGACTTGCAGTATGCCCCACAGGCTGCATCTGTGTGGTTGTTTCTTGACACCCTTGTCTTTGATGTGAAGGTGACAAATAAGCCCGGCTCAGTGAGAGCCTTCAATGCATATTACCACTTTAAGCAGAGTTAGAGAGATGCACAATGACCATGTTTTACTACTTTGTTCCCTGAGAGGAATCTTTTGTGAATTTATGTTTTTGTTTTGTTACCAAGTTTTAACAAATGTGTGCAAAAGATTATAGCTTGCAAAGCTTGGTTTCCCACAAGTTGTGTATTAAAAGAGTTCTAACACATTTTATTTCATGAAGCGGGTTTTTACAGTCCATGGGACCATTTTCTTGTTGTTGTTATTCAAGATCAGGAAAGAAATCCCACAGACACATTTTATATTAAATGTCATGTTTACGTCACATATTGACGTAATTATATTCAGCATTTCATTGTTTAAAGTTTGAAAACAGTTGATTTCAATGGTGATCAAATAAAAGGGAAAGTTTGTTTTCTTATTGCAAAACTATTTTTGGTGGAGATGGACAGGATTGGTATTGTTGCATTTATAAATTAAAGTTTATTCCAAATCTTTTATGACAAAATGATTCCCCTTTTATAGCTACATCATAATTTGATATTAACTGACATGATTGAAAACTATAACATATACTGTACTACAGTCTGTAGGCCAATTTGACACTATAAGTTCTAGCAGGAACGATGCCTATTGATATACTTTTTCTAAATAGGTTTTTATTTTTCTATTTTGGAAATAGATGATCAAGTCAAAGTCTATGAAAGCTTTTTTTTATAAAGTGTTACTATTTCTTAAATCCACCTTGCACTGTTGTTTTATGTTTTACATTCCTCAAGCCTGGTTCCCTTCCAATCAACTCCACGGTGTAGACACTGAGACAGAGTCGCATAGGCATGAAACCATTTTAGGAACCATACATCAAGTATACAAAAACCAAGCTTTAATTCGTTACTGGTTAGATAAAAACTTGTTAAAGGCATGATGACTATTTTTACAAAATGGTTTTTAGTGGTATTGGACAGTAGATTTAAGATGTTTGATATTGTTGCATTTAAAAATTGAAGTTGATTCAAAATCTCGATTAAAATTTGATATCAGCACCTGTGATCGAGAACAGTAAAACCTGAATATCTCGCACAGTGTAAATACTAGCAGGATCAATGCTTATACATGTAGGCCTATGTTTGATTGCCGACCCTGTGAACGTTCTGCAACAAACAGAAGAAAGTTATTTATACAATGAATGTTCTTTAATCAGACTATGCTATTTGTACTTTTATTTGTCTTTTTTTGCATTATAGGCCTATTTATCAAAGAAACAATTATGAGCAAAACAAACACAACTATTGTTTCAAAAGTACTCAATATTGATTAAAGGAAGATTTCAGTGTAACACATCACATTTTAACACATTTTAACACATCACATAAGGGTAAGAATTTTTACGTTGTTAAGGGGGCAAAAAACCTGCACAACACCTGTGTAAAACGTGACACAACCCCTGTTGTGTCACGTTTTACCCTCTTGACGTTACTGTTCCCTACTTACTATAGCAAAGTGTCAAATTTTACGCAATATTGAGCACTTTTTTCTTAGAGTGTAAGGTATATTGGATGGCTTGGTTCAACGTTTGTGGGTCACGCAATAAGGCTAATTCAGCGGCATTATCATCAGCGCAACCCTTTAAGAACGCTTCTCTCGCAATTACTTCAAAGACTTCAGTGTGTGCGTTCGGAAAGGCACGTGCCGCTACTTGCCTAACGCGCTGACCAAATTATTCGAGCGACTCAAATTCTCTTTGTCGCAAGGATCCTAATTCGGCTCTATGAATCATGAGATCCTTCATTTTTCCAAACATATTCAATAACTGATCCTTAACAAGCTTGTAATTATTTCGGACTTCGGGCTCCTGCCATGCGTAACATTAAAGGGCCTTGCCAGTGAGAGCGCAAATTAAGTGCAGTAATTTATTTTGGTCGTCCCATTGGCAGCACTGGGCAACTACTTCGAACTTCGCGGCAAAAGCGTGAAAATCACAAAATTAAACGAAACTTCCCTGGAAGTTGAAGTTTGATAAGGATTCTATGTAGTCATCATGAGCACAAAGGGATCACATGAGATTGCACCACGTACCAGTAGCTTCAGTTTTTAAAGACGAACGAACACATCTATACCCCCATAAAAAAAGGGGGGGGTTCAGGGAGGGCATGTGATCCCTTTGTGTTCATGATGACTACATAGAATCCTTATCAAACTTCAACTTCCAGGGAAGTTTCGTTTAATTTTGTGATTCTATTACGTCATCATTCCACACTTCAGTGACCACATGAAACTTCAAAGCAGATGTGTGAGAGAGAAAATTCACCGGTCAATGCCGTATTTAATCAAGAAAGCTCTCAATCACTGTAATAACTCTTTAACAAAAGTGTTATCCTGCTGTACAGGCTTATCATAGAACTTAGCAAAAGTACTTTTAGACGACCAGCCTGCTGTATCCAAAATGTGATACTGAGTGGGTACTGAGTTCGCCTTAGCTTTTGAGGTAGTTGCTGCTCTCACACTATGTGGTTTAAATTGATCAACGTCCACTCCTGAATGTTTCATGACAAGTCTTAACCATCTGCTGATGGTAGATGTGGATACCGACTTGTAAGGTTTCACAAAACTAATGAGTAATTGTTTTACATCCCCTCGCAGTGGTTTCGTACGAGATAAGTATTCTGTTAACGCAACACATAGTTGACTGTCTAAAGTATATGTTTTTAAATTAACATTAGGGGTAACATAGCCAGGTCTGCTTTGCTTAAGCAGTTTATCAAACCCAAAATTAAAACCATCGTCAGTAACTGTCATATTAGACAGACTTAATAAACGTAAGGTTTGGCTTCTTGCCGCAGTACATAAAGCAATTAGCATTGTTACTTTCAATGTCAAGTCTTTCAGCGTCAGCTGATCTACAGGTAAGGAGGACCGAAGATTCTCCAGATCCTTGTCCACATTCCAAGTGACACTGTAGCGGGGTTTGGATGGTCTTAAGTTGAAGACCCCTTTCATAAATCGCCTCATAAGTGGATGAGCGCCCAATGTTACACTGTCCTTTGTAGAGCACAATGCTGATACTGCTGACCTTGCAGTGTTTAATGCGCTGTATCCAATTCCAGCGTGGAACAGTTTGGAGAGGAAATTCAGTACTTGGCTTATATCTGGATGCAATGGATCTGTTTTGACTTCAGAGCAAAATTGCAGCCATTTATTGATGTATGATCGGTACTGTTTTTTCGTACTGTCTCTCCAGGATGCCAAGATAATGTCGGCTGTTGTTCCAAAAACGTTTTGCTCTTCCAGCGATTGCCTGACACCAGGCAGGCCATCATTCTAAGTTTCTTGCAGAGTGGATGACGCTGGGTAGATCCCGGAAGTTGAAGCAGCGTGTCTTTCATCGGCAGCAAAATCGGCCGGCTGATGAGCATTTGCAAGATTTGAGCAAACCAGGGCTGCGTTGTCCACACTGGGGCTACTACAATGCCCGTGGCGCCGTCCAATGCTATTTTCTGGAGGGTCTTCCCCAGCACACTAAATGGAGGGAAAGCATACAAATAGTGTGAATGCCAATTCAACGTAAATGCATCTACGTGGAAAGCATCAGGATCAGGCCGCCATGACACAAATTTATTCAACTGATTATTTAGCCTGGTAGCAAACAGGTCAATTTCTGGCTGGCCTAGTCTTTCAATGATTGTTGAAAAAACTGTTTTGTCCAGCCTCCATTCTGTGCGATCATTAAATACTCTAGATTCATGATCAGCCTCAGCATTCATTGTGCGGGGTATACAGGTTGCTGTTAACCATATTCCATTTGCTATGGCCCATAGCCAAATTGCTTTAGCAATATCATTGCATGGTTTTGATTTAACACCACCCATATGGTAGCTGTACTGTTGTCAACCAGCAAATTGACATGATTAGCCTTAATCTGGTTAGCAAAAGATTTTAAGGCGAAAAAAGCTGCAGTGAGCTCTAGTACGTTAATGTGTTGGCTAGCTTCATTTGCTGTCCATCTCCCCCCACACTTCAATTGTCCGCACTTGCCTCCCCAACCTTTCTTCGAGGCATCTGATGAAATGGACAAGTCTGCATTCCCTCTGGTTATGCTTCGTTTTTGCTGCGGCAGATTTTCAATCCACCCAGCTAAATCCTGTTTCATATCGGATGTTATTGTCATGAGGGCGTCAAAATTTCCATGACGTGTTCTAAGTGCTTCAACTTTCGCCATTTCTAGGGACCTATAATGCAAAGGCCCATATTCTACACCAGGCAGACTAGAAATTAGTAGGCCAATAATTTTAGCCACATATCGTATTTGCTTATTTTGTGCCTGGTGCAGTAATTTGCATTCTTTTATAAGCATCTGAACTTTGCTCGACGGCAGAGTTACTGTCACATTCACCGAATCTATTGTGAATCCTAAGAATGAGATAGATTGGCGAGGTAACAAGACTGACTTTTTTGAATGGTATATAAAACCACAACGTTGGATTAATGATAATGTCTCCTTGACATTTGTGTTACACTCTTCTTCAGTGTTTCCCAACAACAGACAGTCATCGATATAGCCCAGAATGATGTGTCCTCGCTCACGCAGTGTAGCATACACAGGTTTCATTAGTTTGGTAAACATTCTTGGGGCTGATGCTAAGCCATTTGGTAAGCATGTATACTGAAACAATGTGTTCTCCCAAAGAAATTTGAGATATTTTTGATGTCCCTCCGCAATGGGAACGGTATAATATGCATCTTTAAGATCAATTGATGCCATGAAACAGTTCGGTGTCAAGAGTTTAACGGCTGTTTCAAAAGTGTCCATCTTGAAATGGCGATATAAGACATGCTTATTCAATCTTTTCAGATTAAGTATCATCCTGGATGTACCATCCTTTTTTGGCCGTGTAAATATTGGTGAGATAAACTCTCCAGAGCAATGCTGTGATTTCACAATCACCTTTTTATCCAGCAATTTTGTCAATTCTGATCTAATTGATGTTTGCTCCATTACAGTGCCGATATTTTGTCTCGGCATTATGTTTTGTACCGGCACCTCGGTAAACTCAATGTGAGCATGTGACACCAAGTCTAGTATATATGTGTCTGCCGTTATCTCCCGCCAGGAGTTAACAAATTGTTTCAGTCTACCTGCCTCAAAGGTTTCGCGATAACTTGAATCACTTACTGCTGATTCACTGTACAAGCTGCAGTGTTGTACTACTTGGGCTGACCTCTCATCGGTGTTCTGAGGCTTTTGGGGAAGTTTTTTGACCCATCTGCTGGTGCAGTACTGTACGGCTTACGGAAGTAGCCACGACCACGCCCTCTGTATCTAGCACCTCGGGCTCGGCTTCTCACTCGGTAACCACCTCGTGGCCATGACGTACCAATCTTCTGACCTGCCCTGTTCACTTCCTGTATCTCTTTTACTGTCTTAGAGACATCGTCCCCAAACAGATAGTCAGTAAAGGGCACCGTAGTTGAACACAAATGCACATAATCTTGTCTCAAATCCGACTTCATGCAATCTCGTCTTCTAAGATTAAGAAGGCGGTTAGTGTTCCCAAAAAGCGTCAGTGCTCAAATCAAGTAGCTTGTGTACATTCACGGTGGCAGTGTCCGCTTTTGTCTGCCGGGCGTATTCAGAGACCAGTTGCGTAATAGCTGTGGACCCTTTCACGAGGGACGCTTGGATTGCCTGGAATTTCACGTCCAAAGAACGATACTCCGGTCTTATAATATCCCATACTAACTGGTTCACACGCACCGTGGAAAGCCCTTCACAGTTTTCTGGTCTGTTGTATTTTCTCACGAGTTCGTTATACTTGTCGTCAGGAATCGCATCCCTGAACAGATTATTGACCATGTCAGCCAAATCATCATCTACTGCTTTCTCACAGCGTTCTTTGTTGGTGAACTTCTCGATCACAGTTTTGAAATCAATGCTCGTTTCAGTTTGAGCAGTCCCACTGCTCATATCATTAGCTTCTACAGACTCGTCTGCAGTATTCGATGCTTTGCCATTGTCTTTTGTCGCATGCATGCGAACATGCGGTGGGGTTTCTTCTTCCAGCAAATAATCATGAGCCGTCATAATCCACCTCTAGTTTGTCCACACGAGCGCATAATTTGTCCTGACTTTCTTTGATTTGCACCAAAACATTTAGAATTGATGACAACTGGTTTGAATCTTTAACTGGAGCGGTAACACCGCTACTTGTACCTTGAATCGGATTGGCGTCGGTAGTTTTCAGCCGTTTGGACATCACACCGTCACTGCTCGTAGACATTCCCTCTCTCTTTCGTTTGTCTCCATCAGTGGACCGCGAGGGTGTGTCTGAAGCTTCAGACAACATTCTTGCTGGTGGACAAGTTGCCATGTTATGGTTTTCTTTTTTCTTTTCCACACTGCGTGTGAACTTTTAATTATACCCGTTACTGTTACAAGCCAAAGTATATGCAGCTACGCTACAACAGGTTTCCCTGGCCACTCGGGTTACGAAGCTACGCAATGGACACAGTGCACACAACGTGTTCACTTGCCAAAGGTAAATGGCACACTGAAGCTACTGGTACGTGGTGCAATCTCATGTGGTCACTGAAGTGTGGAATGATGACGTAATAGAATCAGCACTGCCATCGTACAGTGATCTTTGGGATCGTCTGGCTTCGGGGGCGGTTTGTCCCAGCACACGCCGGATTCGAGTCGGTCCCCAGAGCCATTGGTTGGTGACTAGCAGTGCTGCCGTTATTGTCAGTGGTTTCAATTGTCACCGGATTATTTGCAATTAGGTTGGGTTGCGTTTTCTTCGGATTCAATAGATGTGAAGGGAGTGGAGGGGCTTTTTCTTGAATGACTTTCAGCTTAGCATCAATTACGGCGTCGCCCGTTGGTTGTATTGTAACGGGTTGCGGAGTCGGAATTTTGGGTTTTTTATCCGGCGATGCAATTTGTGCAGCGGGAATTTTGAATTGTGCCGTAGCACCATGAGGCTTTGTGGTACCTTGTATTAGGTTAGCCAGGTGAATTTCGGACCGCTGTGATTGAATTTTGAGCTCGTTAATAGCACCAGTTATTGCTTAAGTGTTTTCTTGCATTATTTGTCCCAATTTACCCATTTGTTTGATCAGGAGATTCATTGGATCCAGTTTCCACATGTTCTGAGGGTTGTTCCTTACCAGAACCGTAAGTTGGATGTTGGGAAGGGACATCTGACACGTATTCGATTAAAATTAAGCCCTTTTCATATAACTCATTCAGTTTAGTTTGAAGTATTGGGAATTGATGAAAGTCATCGATTATCACGTCAGCTCCCTTCTGAGATCTTAATGACAACAATTTCAGCAAATTTCCCCCTATACCGGGTAAAGTAGTGAGTTGCTTTACAGAAGCCTTGTTTATAATAATTATGGTTTATAAAGCTTTTTAGAAATCTGCTATTTTATAATAACAAAATCACTCACTTTAATTACAGCAAGCGCCCCTGTCGGGAGTGATTTGCAACACGAGTTTGACCAGACTTGCTGAAAGAATATTATTATTATTATTTTTTATTGCACCCAGAGACAAATGAATCGTACTCACAGTTTGCTGAACGCATAAAACGGTACTTGTATAGGTGGATTGAGTTAAGCATTACAGAGAAAACATTTGATGGACTTATTGATTTAATTATGAGAGAACAGATACTTAATGGTAGTAGTAGAGAACTGAGATTGTTCTTGAAAGAGAGAAAACCAAATTCGTTGTCTGAAATGACAAAGATGGCCGATAGATATCAAGAGGCCCATAAACCCTCTTTATCTAGGTTCTATGACAGAAAAGTCATGAAAGATGGCCAGAGAAAACCATTTGAAAGAAGTGTAAAAGGAAATGAAGATGAACGTTCAGTTAGTGAACAAAGGTTCCATGATGATAGGACTTGTTATAAATGTGACAAGAAAGGACACATAGCCAGGTTTTGTAAGACTAAAGCTAAGAGTCCGTCACAGACAACCAAAACCGCAGGTTTAAGAGAACTGAAGTCCGAAACATCCCAGAAAACTGAGACAAAAGAAAATGGTGGTCAAATGTTAGCTGCTTGTGTGGAATTAAATGCAGTTACTTATGAATTCAATAGACCTCCAGGTACTTATGTGAGATTAGACTCAGGAGATGAAGTTCCAGTTGTAAATGCTGTAAGCAGACCAGCATTTGATGAGAATATGCCAGTGAAGCATGGGAAAGTTGGAAATCACATAGTACCAGTGTTAAGAGATACGGGCTGTAGTACAGTTGTAGTGAAACGTACTCTTGTTGATGATGATGAGTATCTAGATAAAACCCAAAGATGTGTTCTATTAGATGGAACAGTGCGAAAGGTACCAGTTGCCAACATATCTATTGATACGCCATATTATGTAGGCCAAGTTGAAGCCCTTGTAATGGAAAATCCTCTGTATGGTATTATAGTTGGTAATGTAAGTGGAGCTAGAGGTCCAGATGATCCGATTTGTGATTGGTCTCCAGGACTTGATGAGACTATAGATGGACCATGTAGTACAGAAGAGGTCGTTTATACCTCAGTACCACAAATTAGTGTTGTAGAGACTCGCGCCTCAAAAGTAAAGAAGGCAAAACCACTGAAGCCCTTGAAAGTTAACGAGATACCGCACGTGTCTGAATCCAGAGAAGACCTGATTAAGGCTCAGAGAGAAGATGAGAGTCTAAGTAAATTGTTCACGTTAGCTGCAGAAGGTGAAAGGTCACTAAATGGTAAAGGTGTAGAGACGGGATATTGTGTGAGAAATAATCTCTTGTTCAGAGAATATCAATCCCCACAAGTGCAACATGGTAAAATTATTAAACAGCTTGTTGTACCCAAGGTTTATCGTGAAAAGGTGCTGAAATTAGCACATGACTCACCACTAGCTGGACATCTTAAGGTTAAGAAAACCACCGACAGAATCCAAGCTAATTTCTTTTGGCCAGCAATACAAGCTGATGTGAAAAGGTATTGCCAATCGTGTGACATATGTCAACGAACTGTTAATAAGGGTAGAGTAACTAAAGTTCCCTTAGGTGAAATGCCGTTAATTGATACTCCGTTCAAGAGAGTAGCAGTCGATCTAGTAGGTCCTATACAACCCATCACAGAACGAGGGAACAGGTATATCTTGACTTTAGTAGATTATGCCACTCGTTACCCAGAGGCTATCGCACTCCGAGGTATAGAGACAGAGCGAGTAGCAGAAGCTCTCTTAGAGATTTTTTGTAGAGTTGGAGTTCCAGAAGAAATCCTGACGGATAGAGGTTCACAGTTTACATCAGGTGTAATGAAAGAAGTTGGGAGACTGTTATCCATTAAACAATTACGAACTTCACCCTATCACCCAATTTGTAACGGGTTAGTTGAACGATTCAATGGTACGCTGAAAACAATGCTCAAACGTATGTGTTCTGAGAAACCAAATGATTGGGATCGATATTTACCAGCAGTGTTATTTGCATATAGAGAAGCACCACAAGAGAGTTTGGGGTTTTCACCCTTTGAACTTCTTTATGGTAGGACTGTTCGTGGTCCCTTAACAATTCTGAAAGAACTTTGGTCAGGGGAAATTGAAGATGAAGAAGTAAAGTCTACCTATGGGTATGTAGTTGATTTAAGAGAAAGGTTGGAAGATACATGTAAACTTGCCCAAGACGAACTTAGTCGTTCCTCGAAGAGGTACAAGAAGTATTATGACACAAGATCAAAAGAAAGAAAGTTCAAAGTTGGCGACAAAGTGTTAATTTTACGCACAACTAATAACAGTAAGTTACTTCTTCAGTGGCAAGGACCATATGTAGTCACCGCATGTGTAAGGAAAAATGATTATCTTGTCGAAGTTAAGGGAAAAGATAAAATCTACCATGCAAACCTTCTTAAGAAGTATGTGGAAAGGCAAAATCCAGGTAAAGGAAGTGCAGATGACAAGAAATGTTCAGATGAACAACAGGCGAGTGCAAACATTGTAATAGAAGATGATGATCAAGATGATTGTGTTCAGGTCAATTTGCCTCCTCTAAAACAGATAGAAACTTGTGATGATGTTCAAATGGATGAGAAGCTGAACTTGAGTCAAAAACAGGACGTTGAAAAGCTTGTTAGTCATTTTTCAGACATTATGACAGACATGCCTGGTCGTACACACTTGATAGAACATAATGTGAAATTAACGAGAAGTTGACCTGTTATATCAAAACCATTCCCAGTTCCACCTGCTGTGCGACAAACTATTTCAGATGAGGTTGAGAAAATGCTAGAATTGGGAGTAATTGAGAAATCACAATCAGCTTATGCGTCACCTGTAGTATTAGTACGTAAATCTGATGGTAGTAACAGATTTTGTGTGGATTTTAGACGGCTGAATGACATTACTGTATTTGATCCGGAGCCCATTCCAAACACTGAAGATTTATTGTCAAGGGTAGCGAATGCGAAGTATTTTTCAAAACTAGACTTGACAAAAGGGTATTGGCAGATACCCATGGGTTCACAGGATAAAGACAAAACTGCTTTTGTGACTTCTGAGGGTTTATACCAATTTACGGTCATGCCTTTCGGAATGGTCAATGCTCCTGCAGTGTTTTCCAGATTAATGAGGCGAGTGTTATCAGAACTGCCTAATGTAATAAATTATATAGATGATATACTTGTGTATACAGAAACGTGGGATGAACACATGGATATAGTGGAGAGGGTGTTTCAGAGGTTGAGAAAAGCTGGACTCACAGCTAGACCTACAAAGTGTTGCCTTGGTTTTACAAGCTTGAAATTTCTAGGTCACACAATAGGAGAAGGAATCCTGAAACCACATCCAGAAAAAGTATGTCAGGTTCTGAAAGCAGAAAGACCAAAGAACAAAAAGCAGGTCAGGTCATTCCTTGGACTTGTTGGATTTTATCGAAAATTTATTCCAAATTTTTCGGCAATAGCAGCTCCACTGTCTGACTTGACAAAGAAAGGAAATCCAAATAAAGTCAGTTGGAATGATGTACAAGAGTTAGCATTTAAAACTCTGAAGAACCGAATAGCATCAGCTCCTATTCTTCACTTGCCAAATTTTGATCAGACTTTTATTCTCCAAACGGATGCTTCAGATATTGGCATTGGAGCAGTGTTAGTACAAGAAGAAAATGGTGTAAAGTTCCCAATATCGTATGCTAGTAGAAAGCTTTTGCCAAGGGAAGTTAAGTACTCTGTAATAGAAAGAGAATGCTTAGCACTTGTATGGGCAATTAAAAAGTTCCATTTTTTCCTATATGGTAAAGAGTTCATTTTGGAAACGGATCACAGACCGCTAACATACCTAGCAAGAACAAAAATGACAAACAGTAGAATAATGAGATGGGCATTAAGTTTACAACCATACCGATACAGGGTTGTCGCAGTTAAAGGTAAATATAACGTGGGAGCAGATTTCCTAAGTCGATGTCCTGAGATTTAAAATGAATTGCAATGAAGACTGTTGATTGTTGAATACTGTTATAGTGAGATTTAAAATGAATTACAATGAAGACTGTTGAATACTGTTATAATGACTACTGTTGTGACAATTGCAATTTAAATTGTTAGTACAATTTCTTAAGTGGGGAGTGATGTCAAGAGTCCCAACTGTATTGTTGTATACTTGTGGTCACTGGGTAATTGTATTTTTCCTCAGGGAGTTAATTTATTCAGAGCCATCAGTTCAGGGGGGATTTCTTGAGACCCAAGATTTCTGTTAACAAAAGGCATTGTGTGGGAGTGTGGGTGCCACCCCAACCCTACTGCCCAGTATTGTGACCAGGTGTTCTGTTTTATATTTGTATAATAGAACCCTTCTGGAGGGGCATTGGGAGTAGTGAATGTATGTAAAAGCCAGTATATAAGGCATAGGAGGCCACAATTCGGCAGAGTGCCACATTGACACGGTGGGGAGTGGTTGTGGGCTGAGGAGCCTTCAGGAGCACCGCGCTGGACTGCACGGATGTGAGGGACTGGACGATACACACAAGGCCACGGCGAGAAGACCTCGGCATCAGCTACCTGCCACGTCTACCCCACACCCACACCCACGAACCACCACCAGTGTCAATGCAGATTGTAATATGCTTAACTCTTCCCTCAAATCGGCCAAAAACCAGAGGCTTTAGTCCGGCACTCTCAAGCTTTCTGTAAGTAATGTTTTGTCAAAATGGCTAAAAATTGCATGCTTATTGTCTATTTTTACAGAAACCGGTGCATGACAATTTTGACTAAATTTGGTTTCACCCCACAACCAATCATTGGCTTAGTCTGGTATTTTGTTTTCTTTTCGATTTTCATAACGCAGGGTTTTTAGGCTGGGGCGCAGCCCAATTTGAGGAGACCACCAAGATTAAATTTATGTACCCTATCGTATCTATTAGTTTATCTGTAATCTGTATAATTGGGAGTTGTTAGAGAATTAGTTGGTTCGTCGTAATTAAATTCTTTTATTTTTTTTTGAAGTTTAACCTCTTCTGATTAGGTTGATTTTGTTGTTGTTGTTTGGTGTCTGTCCGACTTCCCGTCCAATTTAACAAAATCACGATCCATCTGTGACACTCGATTTATAGCAAACTTCTGTTCATTTATGCATTATAAATCAACAGAGATTTACTCGGAGTTTATAAATAGTATGAACAGCGATAAATAATTATATCCATGAAGTGAGAAAACTCTTACGAACGTGAAAAATGGCCGAAAATTTATAGTATGGAAATTGTGCTACAAAGGGCAGGGAGCACCCGCGTTGGATTTTCAAGCTTGTGAATATGTCACGCCCTTCACAAAGCAAAGCAGAACTGTTCTCGTCAAATTTGGACAAGGAATTTCCTAGTGAAATTTGTATAAAATCAATTGCACGCAATAATTAATTCTCGTCGCCAATGTTGTGAGTGCAGCTATAGCGTTTAGCCCATAGCAGCATTCAATAAGTATTACCAGAATCGTCTTCGTCAAGATGGTGAGTCGCACCGTTGAAGCCTGGGCGTTGGACGGGACTCAAGAGAGAGGCACAGCACACAGGATGGTTTCAGGAATACGACTGACGTGGCAAGGGCTTGCATCGTGCTTGTGCGCGCCCCGGTCGCGCCTGACTGGTCCATTGATGTTATGTAATTGCACCTTACTACATACCAACTGCCAATCAACACCAACGTACAGTAAATATTAACTGTCAACCGTTCACACCAACCAAGAGAATAATTCAAGTAACCCCTTCTGGTCTACAACCAGACTGCTTACTCCGCAGTCTTTGGGAGCGCCGGACTTCCGGTCCCTGAATCAACTGAATCTCCGGATCATAGCGGGGAGTGATCTTGGTCTTACGTTCGGCAAAGGAAGGCTCTTCTCTCTCTTCGGCTGGCACAACTAACTCCCAATCACAATCGGAGTCGGACTCGCTTTCCCCAGGGTCGGGCTCAAGGTACAGCGGCTGTGACATGTTCAACTTTCATGCTACTTCGCTGCACTCATACGCATGAAAAACAGTTTCGGTTTTATACATCAACCTCAATAAAGAAACAAAGAGAGCAAGAAATTGTATCCAGAATGGATTTAATCATACAACATGGGATGTTTAGGCCTGCATGCACAGAGATTCAGACTGAATTTCCATTATTTACAAAAGATGAACAAAATTACATGGCTTGATGGCACTATTTCGAGGCATCTGCCTCTAAATCCCGATGGCCCTTCACTTGAAGCGTAAATCGACATTGGGCTTTAACCAAACATTGGAATATTAGGATATACACATCCAAAAACCAAAACCCTCTATCAGTGGGCATAAAGCTATTACACTTGATCTCTCCATACTAGTAAATCTTCTGACAATCTTACAATACGTCAATTTCAACTGAAAATTGTATTAGTGATCTGCATACGTTGCTGTACATCTCTCTTAACATAGCGATTTTTGGCAATGTGAGTCTTCCAGCGACCGTGCAGGAGGATTAATTCTTCTGGTACTTTATTGTTAGCCAGGCGAGTAGCCCCGCCTGACCGAAGACTGTGAAGACCAAAACTCTTTACATTTTCAACGCCAATGGATTTCAGCGCATCAAGAAACAATTCCCTGCACCTGGTGTAACTCAAGGGCTTATCTTGGGTGCGCTTGTAGGACTTCGAAGAGGAGCAAAATGAAAGAGGGGTGAAAATGAATTTTTCATCTCCCAAGGTGAGCCCAACCTTCTTCATGTATCTCATTAGAATTGAGTAGGGAGAGTAAAAATCTTGTGAAATTGGAAGAAATGTTACGTTCCCATCTCGAAAAATATCGGTTTTGGATTTTGGGATAAATATCTTAAGACCCTTAACATTAAGGCGTACTTTAAACAAACATAACAGGCTGTTCTGAGTTGAATAACTGAACAGCCATCGTTGGCAAAGAGATACAAGATTTTCTTTACCTGATCTAAAGACAAAGGGTTTTTCTGAAGTGGAGGATGGTGCAGAGCTTTCCTTGCACAGATGATGATGTTTTGGACAATGGGAGAATCAATGGGATTGATCTTTAAATTCATGAGCGAGTGAAACCATTTAATGGCAGCCGCGTATGTCGTAACGACACTGTCAGACTGGGAAGTGGTCTTAACATGTGATATAAAGGCTGCCACTACATCATCTCGGATCGGAAAGGAGAGAGGAATTTTGCGATGTGCTAGCCAATTGACAAAGCTACGACATTTGTAAAAATAGGCATTACAGGTTCCCACTGCTTTAGCAGCAATAGCTTCACACAACATTCGTTCTTTAGAGGCCGAGATAGGAGACGGGAAATCGGCCCAAAATGGTTGTTGCAAAACGATCTGTGAGCAAAGACAACAATAAAGGGAAGACAAAATAATGGATCAATGCCGCAGATTAGGATTTTACTAAAGAGAAATCTAGTTTGACAGCCCCGACAACACCTTGAAATTGCGACGAACCCAGTAAAGAATTGGTGTTTCTACCATGAACTAAGGCCAACTTCCCAGGCATAGTAAGTAAGCCGAGAATGTGGGGCTTGAAGACTGTCCATAACAATGGCCAGAATGGACTGGAAGGCCACCAAGGGAACACAAGAACCCCGGCTCCGTGACATGATTGCAAATGATAAATTGTGGGATGAGGGCGACGGGGGGAACTAGTAGGACATTCTCTGCCGACCAATCTTGTGCGAAAGCATCGACAGCTTCTGCCCCAGGATTCCAAAACCTTGAGAAAAAACGAGGTAATTTTGCATTATAGTAGTTTGCGAAACAATCAATCGAAAAAGGACCCCACTTTTTGGATATCGCTTCAAGGAACAAAAACGAAATACCCCAATCATCAACATCGATCAATTTGCTAATAAAATCCGCTTGGTCATTGAGCGAACGAGGAATCCAGTGAACGTCTAGAGCTATCTTGTTACGAAGGCAGAATTGGAAAATGTCAAGGGCTACAGATTGAAGATGGCATTTCATGCTTCCTGCCTCAATGATATTGGCTGCTGCCTGACTGTCGGTGAATAACTTGGAACGCGAATTTGAGATGAAAGGTTGAAAAGAATGGAGGGCAAACAAGATTGTTTCGAGCTCCCTCCAAGTGGAACTCTGATTTCTTTCTTCAAGGGACCAATTCTTGTGAGCTACAAGATTATTGTTGCAAATGATTGCACCAGAGCCTGATGAGCTGGCATCTGAGCAAATAATTTTGTTCACTTTGGGAGAAAGAAACACATAACGAATGTTAAGTCGAGCGACATTATCCTGCCAAAAGGCGATTTCATTCAAACACTGATCATTGAGAAAAACAACTTTCTCTTCGTCGTGAGCCTGAGCAATAAGCACTTGGCAGTTTCGAGTCATCAGTCGAGTTACGTTACCTGCGACATCTCTAACTCGACAGATTGAGAATTGGCGAAGTGCTAGAATGGACGTTAGGATTTTTTCTATTCTGCGAATCAAAACACATAAGGTGCCCAGTTGCGAATCCCACCTCATACCTAACCAGACAAGGGATTTGGTGGGATGCCAGGAGCTCTTGCTGATGTTGTAAATGAAACCGGCTTTCAATAGATCCGATTTTACTTGAGTCGAAATCTGGGACGCTGATCTTTGGTGCGATACATTGGACTGATCAGCTCGAGGTACCACTGCCAAGCCATCGTCTAAATAAAGGACCACAAATATGCCCAAAGAGCGCCAGTGAGTTACCAGAGGCTTCATAGGGGCCGAGGACAAACCAAAAGGTAGGACAGTAAACTGAAAATAACGTGTAACACCACCGATACACCATGAAAATCCTAGGTATTTATGGTAGTTGGGATGAATTTCTACATGATGGTAGCCAGACTTTAAGTCAAAGGAGAACAACAAGGCATCAGGACTGAAGTAATAAAGGGCAACTTTCCAATCGTCTAATTTGAAACGATTTCTTTGGACATACTGGTTCAAACGATTCAAATCCAAAATCAATCGATTCTTGTTGGATGCCTGACTCACTACAGAGAGTGGACTTGTGACATAAGAGGGCGAGGGGACCTCCTTAATCCTGTTTGAGGTAAGCAATTCTGAGATAGAATCGGTAACAAAGGACGAGTGCCGAAGGGCTGAGGAATTGTTATCGCAAAACATAGGTGGGGGATCTTGCAAGAACCAGATCTTATATCCTTCTTTGATTATAGAGACAATCATGTCGGGAGCATTTATACTGCACCAGAAATCACAGCATTGTTTCAATCTCCCTTTTACATTAATGCCATCAGAGACCAAATTCAAATTCTGATTATCACCAGATACCTGAATAAGGTCGTCAAATTTCCGAGTGGGGATTCAGGATTGGGGCTGAACTGCACTTCGTGCTTCCCTTGACAACTCCGTAGTTGCGGCAGCAATGGGGGGCAGGAATGGTCGGTGGGATGGTGACACTTGATGGTAGGATCCCCTCCCCGCCAGGTGGGCGCCATACTGGTTGAATCTGAACCGTAAACGTTGATGGTGGGAGCCTTCGTTGGCGACCGAGAAGGGGCAGCGTTTGGACCAATGTCCGGGCATGCCACAGGTAAAGCAGTAAGAGCCTTGCATGCCTGAGATCGTGTAAAGGGAGAACGGAAAATACACAAGAGCAGAAAATACGAAACACACAGCAAATTTCCATGGGTGGGAGGGCTAGAGGAAAACCGGATAAGGAAGGAACAGCATTCGGCATATGAGTGCACGAGCCTGAAGTGAGGCCGACATGAGACACACCCAACTATATACCCGATAGATGCATTGTTATGCCAATGACCAAGAGCTTGCGCGGAATGCAGGAGAATACCTGCGTGACCAGTGAAGTGAGGCTTAAGAGCCAAACGAAACTAAATAATGGTTCATCTGTTACCAATGGCAAGTTGACCCGATCCTTCCGTTGGTCTTCCGGTCCCTTAATTTACAAAACTACTCTTCTTCCGGGAAGAAAAGCCCTCCCTATTTTCTATTTGTATTCTTTTGATGGCTTGGCAAAAGTCTGAAGGTGGAGACAATCACTATCCCTTTTGTTTACACTTTCTCCTTCAAATGCCTGGAGAGGCTACTACTCCGGCCGAAGGATTTTTCCTTTGTACCTTCATCTTACCCTCGTACCGGCCCTCTTAAGCATTAACAGCTGCTTGCCACCCTGCCTCGATCAGTCATTCGACAGAACTTGGACAAAACCCCAGTACCTTTAATTTACCCCCATATCGTTCTCTGAAGTATTAACACCTGTTGGCCAACTGCCTCAAGAAGTCATTGGACGATACTTCCCTGTGCATGCGCCCTGTAGCAGAAGTGGAATTTCTTTTCGTTTTGTGAACGACAGGCTTTTTGCCGTTGCTGCCCACTCAGTGTTACGTAACAGAGAATGCTTTAACCTTTATATAGAGCGGCTTAAGCTCCTTGCATTCATTCTCGGTCAAGCGACACACCCTGCCACACCAGATTCGTACATGCACATCGATATCGTCCCTTCACAGCCATGTCGAAGAACGACACACAACCTCAAGCAATTGCCGGCAATCAAGACATCTTGCAAGCCATCCAAGCGTTGACCAAATCCATCGACTCCAAGGTGGAGCACGCTTATAAGAAGCAGAAGCTCTCCGAAACCCCGACCTTCAAGAGAGAGGGGAACCAACAACAGTTCTTTCACTGCGAGAAAGTCCTGGACCTCATTGATACCTCCCTTCAGAACATTGAAATTCTCGACATAGACCAGGCAAAGATCAATCTCAACGAGGCAAGTCAAACCCTCAAAGAACGCCAGAAACTGATCCGGCTTGCAGACAGATCAGACCTCGGTTGGGGCGTCGTCAAAGAGTACGTGGCCGACAACCTGGCCGACGACTCCGGCGATGAAAAAAGAATTAAAAAGGCAGAGAAGGCCGCCGCAGCCAAAAAGCCGGCCACCAAGAAGCGCATCAGCAGTGCTACCGCTACCAGACGTTTCCAACCGAAGGCGGCCCCGATCACCGCAACTACTGCTGCTCCTTTTCGTCAGCAGTATTTTCGTCCCTACCAGAGATCCTTCAACGACAGCCGTACATGTTTCCAGTGCGGAATCCAAGGGCACGTGCGTACAACATGCCCATCTCTTCGAGATCTCCAACAGCCAAGACAGCCAGGATGCAGACCGTCTGACAAGCAGTAGAGACTGGGAGCTTCAACTAAACGACAAAGCTCCTCAAGGAGTGCAAGGTAGATTGAAACCTCGCATTTCGTACTGGAGAGATTTTTTGAAGGCTAGTAAATTTGTCCTTAATATTTTGGAGTCCGGGTATAAGATCCCCTTTCTTACTACTCCACCCCCGTTCATAGCTAAGAATAACGCATCCAGTCTCGAACATTCTGATTTCGTCGAGCATGCAATTTCTGAACTCTTAAGCAAGCGATGCGTAATTCAAGTGGACGGCCCTCCTTATTGCTGCAACCCCTTAACAGTTGCAGTGGGGAAAAAGTTGCGTTTAGTTCTAGATTTGCGCCACCCTAATCAATTCATCTACAAGACCAAGTTTAAGTACGAAGATTTGGCGCATATTTCTCAAGTTTTAGACCATAACCAATACTACTTTACTTTCGATCTGGAATCCGGCTATCACCACATTGACGTTTTCACCCCGCATCAAAGGTTTCTCGGATTTTCTTGGAAATTCAAAGATTCAGTAACCAAATATTTCGTTTTTCGCGTCTTGCCATTCGGGCTTACCAGCGCGTGCTATATTTTTACGAAAGTTACTAGACCGCTCGTCTACCACTGGCGCACACAAGGCATCACATGCTTCGCGTACATTGACGACGGCATTATAATTTCCCCGGACTCACAAACCGCGTTGACCAACTCCCTTATCGTCAAGCAAACCCTACTCAATAGCGGGTTCGTCCCAAGCAAAACTAAATGCATCTGGACGCCTCAAACCAGCATTAAATTTCTGGGCATGATTATAGATTCGCAGTCCTCGACATTTTCAGTGCCCTCCTCGAAGATCGCCAAGCTTAAAGATTCTTTACACAAGGTCGTCACGGAACACGCTAACTCTATTCCGTCCCGCGCCAAATCCATTGCTAGTATAACCGGCCAGATAATATCAATGACGGCAGCCCTGGGTCCAGTGACGCGTCTCATGACCCGCGCCACGTATCGAACCATTGAATCGCGATCCTCGTGGTCCGACTCTGTAATTTTATCCAGTCATGCCGTTTCAGAGTTAAAATTTTGGCAATCAAACCTCGATGCCTTTAATGGATATTCTATCAAAAGTCAGCACGTGCCTTCACACACAATATATTCAGACGCCAGCAGCACAGGCTGGGGCGGATACGTTCAAGACACGCCTCACCTGGTTCTGAACGGGAACTGGTCGGAATCAGAAAAGTTGCGAAGCTCTACGTGGCGAGAGTTAGCAGCCGTTTTCAGAATGCTGTCCGAATTAACCAATTACTGCGCTCACGAGAAAATTAAGTGGTTTACAGATAGCAGCAACGTTCCCCGTATCCTGAAAAACGGAAGCACCAAGGCCGACTTACATTCACTAGCCATCTCTATCTTTAACGTGTGCATGGAAAACAATATCGTTTTACTGCCAGAATGGGTTCCCCGAAACATTAACACTATCGCGGACAGCATCAGTAGGGTTACTGATTATGACGACTGGTCCATCGACCAAGCCACTTTCGTCTTCGTGGACAACCTTTGGGGACCACATTCCTTTGACCGATTCGCTTCCCCAAATAACGCTAAAGTCCAGCGTTTTAATTCCAGATTTTGGTGCAAAGGTTCTTCTGGCGTGGACGCGTTTGCACATGACTGGTCTAATTATAATAATTACCTATGCCCACCAGTTTCCCTCATAGTCGCAGCTTGGAGGCGCCTAGCAAAATGTAAAGCATACGGTACTTTCATAGTTCCAAAGTGGACATCGGCTTACTATTGGCCGATCTTGTGTTCCGACGGTACCCATTTTAATAATTGCATTCATGACTGGCGACTACTAAAAGTTTCCTTTACTCCACCAATTCTAGATCTTAGCTCCGTGTTCAACAAGTCACCCAATTTTCTTTCATTAGCCCTTAGAATAGACCACACGGTTCCTCCCAGAAAGACTAACAAAGGCTTTTGTTCTTCCGACCTTGGTTATTGCCGCCATTGTTTGTCGCTATAAATAACCTTATTAATTCATCATATTGCTTTAGCAACACGATTCGGAAAGCAACTTGATACTTTCCACGCAAAATCCGGTTATTTGTTACCGATTTTCATATAATCGGTTGCTTTGCCTTCGGGGGCCCTAATGATTTCATGCGAATCCCGGTTATTTGTCACCGGCTGCGATTATATTTACCTCCGAGGCGGGACCAGATTTGCTGGGTCAGTTCTTCATTCATGGAGCGCGCAAGTATTAATTTGCGCTTTCGACAGTTTGGTGTCGTATCGGGTCATTTGTGTTACCCAACTCGCCTGGCCCGTTCTTTTGCGGTTCTCAGCAGGGTTCGCTTACGTCCGATCCCAATGTTCACCATGACAAAACAATTGTTCGTGTCATTTTATTCGCCTCCATTTCTTACCTTAGTAGGTAACAAATAGAAAAGAAATGAATTTTCTGACGGAAGAATGGAGGAAGAAAGTGGAATTTCTTTATCGTTTTGTGAACGACAGGCTTTTTGCCGTTGCTGCCCACTCAGTGTTACGTAACAGAGAATGCTTTAACCTTTATATAGAGCGGCTTAAGCTCCTTGCATTCATTCTCGGTCAAGCGACACACCCTGCCACACCAGATTCACCCTCCCTCCCCAAACCCTTTTGAGCTAAGTTTCACCTATCGGTTCAGGAGGAGTGCACCTCCGCTGAGGGTCCGGGATGCACCCACGTTTCCCCCACAGGGGGTTTTTCGTGGCCACCGAGCGGTACGCAAAAGCTTGCCGCGCTGACACTCAGCATCGAATCGATGTCAATTCGGTCAAGAAGAACGGTGGATCATTTGGTCCGCATGTAGCGAATTGCAAAAATTCGCTCTACGGGAGAACATTCTTTATGATTCTGATTAGAATCACTCTTCCCGTATAACTCGTATGCTATTGGACAGGCAGATCTATTATTTTGGTCTTTGCTGTATACCCTTTCTGTTGGGTTGTTCTTTTTATTTTTCCAATAGATACGTGGACCAGCAACTCCTCTTCCTTCCGTGACCCATCACTTCGACAACTAGCAAGCCGTGTCTTGCCGGCCGTCCTCATGTCAGCCAAAGCCCAGTCAACCACTAGGAAATACAAGGCCGCCTGGTCCAAATGGGAGGACTGGGCTTCATTAAAGCCCGAGATTGCTTCATTTCCAGTCGACCCTTACCACTTCGCACTGTACCTGGCCGAATTATCATCTACCGGATGCAAGTCATCAGCCGATGTCGCCGTAGCCTCAATAAACTGGGCACACAGTTTGGCTGGTTTGCCTTCACCGACGCACAGCGGCATTGTCAAGACAGCTCTACAAGGATTCAAAAGAATGAATGCCTCACCGACTATCCGCAAAGAACCAATCACCCCGGACATTCTTGCACAGCTGCACGTTAACCCTTTGCATGCTACATATCCCTGGACTGTGTATTCCCTTCCCGCTGGATTACTTCTAAGCACACACACAAAATATGCCTCCATGCATTCAAGGGCATTTTTGGCATTGAAGGAGCTTTTGAACTAAAAAACACAAAATAAAAAGAATGTTGAGGACAAGTTTTCCAAGATGTTCATCTAAACAGCATGTTTATACAATGTTTCTTCATCAAGTTATATAGCTTCGAAAATCGTGTCTGTATTTACCGAAATAATCTCATTTGGGCTACTTCATTATTGCACACAAACATAATATGTGAAAATGCATCAACAAGCATTTTTCAAGATGAAGGACTATCTATGTAACAATGTACTCTGTGAATAAATTGTAGAACACAAAATATTCAATATAACAGTCCAAACAGCAACTTTTTTGGATAAATATTATGATAAATACACGATTTTGAACTTTTAAGAGTTGAGGAAGTTTGTTGAGGAAGTTTGTTGAGGAATTCAAGGGCATTTTTGGCATTGCCTCAATGAGGTTTTGAACAAGAAAACGCAAAATAATAAAAAATGTTGAGGACAGGTTTTTCCAAGATTTTCATCCGAGCAGGATGTTTATACAATGTGTCTTCTTCTAGTTATGAGTTTCGAAATTCATGTATGTATTTACCCAAATAATCTTATATGGGATACTTGAACTTCATAATTGCACACAAACATAACACATGAAAATGCAATCACAGAACATTTTCAGGATCAAGGAACATCTAGGCATGGAGGAAGAAGGTAACAATGCACACTATGAATAAATTGCAGAACACAAAATATTCATTACAACAATCCAAACAGCAAATTTTCGGATAAATATTATGATAAATACACGATTTTGAAGTTGGAAGAGTTGAGGAAGTTTGTGTACAAACATACATGTGTACATGTACATTGTGTGGGGCATTGTGTACTTTGTACATTTGCATGTACATGTACGTGTACATGCACAAATTGCACATACACACATGTACCTGCAAGTACTTTCAGAAATCAAGCCAAAATCCATGCCAATTACCGGTACTGTTCACAGGTTGTTATGTCCTACACACTTTATAAAAAATGTCAGTTCAATGGAATCCTGGCTCGCAAACTGCCTTGTACGGGCGCTCCTCCGCAACACTAGCGGATCTACGCATTCTCTTTGTGTGCTTCATCTCCTACGCCGGATTTCTTCGTTTCGACGACATCAAAAACATCAGCCGCAAGGATTGTACACTATCTTCAGACTGTTTAACCATACGTCTTCTTAAATCAAAGGCTGATCAATTTAGACAAGGAGCAGAAGTAGTTATTGCCCGAACATTCAAACCCACTTGCCCAGTCGTCATTGCAGAGCGCTATTTCTCGGCTTTAGGTGACCCACACGACTCAACCCTACCTGTTCTCCGCAGGCTCATCGCCAAGAAGACAGGTCACGTTCCCTCTCCTATATCACTCAGTTACACACGCACAAGGGAGCTAGTATTGGACGCTCTCCGACCCTTCGTCCCCAATGTTTCGACTTATGGCCTCCACAGCTTGAGGTCTGGCGGAGCATCCGCGGCCTTCAATGCTCACGTCCCTCCTTTCCTAATTTCCAAGCAAGGAAGGTGGAAATCTGAAAGCGCCAGAAACGCTTATTTTCAGTTAGATAAGGATTCCACTCTCGCCGCCACAAAAAACCTTGGCATTTAATCGCCTAACTTATAAACGCACGCACGCTCTGAAGTCCTACTTAATATAGCAGTATTAGTGATATTTGTCGAACGCGATTTAACTCAAGTAGTCGCACATGACTATTAAATAAAAATATATATTTAGCTTGAGTCCAGATTTGCCAAACGATAATGTGTTGAAGATGATGATGATGAGTTATATTTATGATTTGAAGATGATCGAAGTATTAAACAGCAGGGTTCGCTTACGTCCGATCCCAATGTTCACCATGACAAAACAATTGTTCGTGTCATTTTATTCGCCTCCATTTCTTACCTTAGGAGGTAACAAATAGAAAAGAAATGAATTTTCTGACGGAAGAATGGAGGAAGAAAGTCCTTATGCAAAGTTGTGGCCGCTGGGTTTTTCTTTGCATGCACATCTGCCATTTGTATACACCTCACAGGTGTGGCTCGCAGGCGCTCCTTGGCACTTCTAAGGTAGCTATTGTGCAGTGAATTTTTATATTGTTATACATAATCATGCTCGCGGTTAAGAATCCAGCGTTAATTTGGGGCGTTGACCATTTTTGAGCTTGCATGCTGGCGCTCTTTTGTCTTGGGAGTCCCCGTGTTCCCTGGCGAGGCAGAATTGGGGACTTGCCTACAAGCTGCCACGAGAGACGGATGCCCAATGACTTCTAGCTCAGTTTTGAGCCCAGGCAAGGCTGGGAAAAGAAAATCCTGCAGCAGCTTTCATTTAATTTGTCGCGGTCCTCGCGAAAAATACAGCATTTCTCCAGTCCAGAGAAGAGTGGAGTGTGGCAAGAGTGGTCGGAGGCTACGCGGTGAGTGCCTTAAACTTATTTTATTTATTGGTTTTGCCTTTTTTAGCTTTTCCGCCGCTTCCAGGGAAGCGGAAAAGCTATATCTGTTGTTAGGCTTTTTCTTAGTCTTCTTCTTCTTCTCCCCCAAAGCCCATAGACAATGCACAGGGGTTTTGTAAGCACGACTTTGGTCATTGAACAGACTTGGATTTTTTTCAAACGTGGCAAATGCATAAAGCCCATGCTGAAATTGATCCTAAACACCTTGATGTCATCATGACGTCATCACGTGTCACGTGACCTTGCTTTGAAGGGGCAAATTTCAAAATCCATTAAAAGCAAAAGTGCAAGTTCGTTTGGTTTCAACTTTGCACTGTATCTAAGTTGGGAAAAGGTGTATCCAAAAATTGCCATCGATTGACCGTGACGTCATCTCATGAATATTTATGAGGTCATGAACTTTTCAGATTTTCACATTGAAATGAGCATATTTGGCCAACGGAGCGAGATTTTTTTCATTTTTTCTTTGATATCTATTGGGGACATGGTTTAGAAACACCTTCCGGAGCCAAAATGTCGTTACGCAATCATGACGTCATCAAAATGTGTGATTTTAAAACACATATAAGGCATTGGCCGATCATCTCGAAATTTGGTATGTAGTTAGCTATCGTGCTAGACATTCCAAATCTAAAGTTTGGAACCGAAGGACCATTGTTTATATTTTTTATGAATTTTTGAATACCACACTCGAGTCCCATAGGCTTTGTGCACAAAATATGTACATGCGTTTTGGAGTAGGAATGGGGCTATTCTATGACTTGTTACAAACAGAAGCGGAAAAGCTCTATGCTCTGTTTCACAACAGACATATATTTCTCGTTTGTACCTTTTTATGTATCCAGTGTGGAAGGTACGGGAAGGGTTTATCGGTACCCCACACCCGAAGTTAATGTGTATGAAACGGTTCCGAGATGGGCCAGAGTCCCGAGGCTTTATCTCATTTCTCTGGCCGATATGTGCGCTCCAATTTGTATTTATCCTGTATCCTATCCTGCCATTTTTAACTATATAATTAATGTTTTCGGTAGCATGGGCATCTCCCAAGATTGATTTTTAAAAGTAGGTCTACCGACACTTCTGGCCGTTTCCGTATTCCACCATTTGGTTGAAATGTGCATACAACGGGCCGGATAGACATACTTCCAATAATATTATCTTGTCCACCCACTGCATAAATTTGGTATTGGATGAAACAAGACTGGAGAACAAGAAAAAACCCTAGGAGTTTAGTATCAATTTCTTTATAATGGTTCTTTAAAATATGTCGATTAATTTTGCTTCCATGCCTTTATAACTTTCAGGTGATTCTGCCACCGATTGACTGTCGTTTCTTTTTTTTCTTTTTTTTTTTAATACACCGACTCTTTTAAGTAATTTCTTTCGGAAGTAGTTTGACTGTTTTGTTTAGTCCCTATCTGATTTTTTTTTGTGACAACTCTTGACTCCAATAAATTCTTTTTTTTCTCTCGTTTGCCCTTAAATTATCGCTCTTTGGGTCTACTTATTCCCTAAGTTCTATTTCCTTGATTAAAATTTTCAAATTTTCACAAGCTCGGTAACATTTAACTTGATTACTCTTAACAACCACAAACTGCTGTTCTTGGAAGCAATTCGCTAATTTGTGCCTCTGGGTAAAGGACTTGTTTAATTAGATTAGCATCCCCGACAGATAGTGGACAAGCCTTTGCTTTCTTATCATACTGTTTTTTGTTTGCTTCGGCAGCTCGCCTTAACCTCTCGGCAGCAACTTTGGGTGTGCATCTAATGAACTCCGCCTGTTGCTTGACAACATTTTCGTCCCAGTTTTTGCGGGTTCTGTTTAGCAAATGGTCCAGAGGTACCATGGGCTCACGACCAAACATCGATGAGTATGGCGTAAAGCCAGTAACGCTATGTGGAGTCGAATTATACATCAAAACCAAATGTTATAAGAGATCCGGCCATTGATTTCGCAACTCCCAAGCGACTTAATCAATCCATAAAGAGTCCTATTAAACCTCTCGGTTTGACCGTTACCTTGAGGGTGATAGGGACTAGTTCGTGTTTTGGTAATGCCATATAAACACCACAATTCCAGGATAAGACGACTTTCGAAATTGCGCCCTTGATCGGAATGGATCTGTGCAGGGACTCCGTAATGTACGAACCATTGGTCTCGTAAAGCACGCGCTACCGTGACGGCAGTCTGGTCCCTACAAGGCACAGCAATGGCGAACTTAGTAAAAGAATCTGTCATTACAAGGACATCCTCAAACTTCCCACGCCCTGGATCCAATTTCGCAAAATCAATTGCTAGTCGTTCTAACGGTTTGAACGCTAGCATATGCCGCATTGGCGGACGAATTTTCGGGGTAGGGGCCTTCGTTACAGTACAATGGAAGCAATCTCTGATATGTTGCCGGACATGTCCCGCAAAGCCTAACCAATAGCAACGTCTCTTTATAAAAGCCAACGTCCTCCCACTCCCTTGGTGACCCGAATTGTCATGCGCTGCCTCAATTATGGCTGGACACACACCAAGGAACTAGGAATTGGTATAAATCGGTATAAAACACCATTCGATTCTATCAGCCGAGGCCATTTTCAACCAGCCTTTCAAATCAATGGCTAGTGCTAATGGGTGGTCCTGCCCAGGCTTCCAGTGTTGGTCCCATAATTGCCAAACCCTTCCTAACACGTACAGGTTTCTGCATAGCGGCCAAGTCCTCAAAGGAATAGGACGGAAGGACAGAAGAAGGAACACCTGGTAGGCCACTATCAGCATTCCCCTGCACATCGGGGGCCTTAGACTGTAACTCTAATGGCACTGCAGAAGACACAACTTCTGCCACCTCTGGCCTATCTGGCTCAGGGGGATTATGACTCAGCGCATCTGCACACCTGTTAGTTTTACCACTACGGTATCTGATATCTAAGTCAAAGGAAGCCAGCTGTGCAGCCCATCGCTGCTCTGTGGCACCAAGTTTGGCTGTGCGAAGGTGTGCCACAGGGTTATTATCTGTCCGCACAATGGTATGCCTCCCAAGTAAACAATCTAGAAACTTTTCTGTTACAGCCCATTTGAGCGCAAGCAATTCGATCTTGAAGCTGGACAAATCGCTATAGTTTTTCTCAGCACCCCTCAAGCACCGACTGGCATATGCCACCGGGTGCAGCTTCCCAGAGTCATCCTGTTGAGATAAGCAAGACCCAAGTCCTTTCAGTGAGGCATCTACTTCCAAGACAAAGTCCCTTTCAAAGCGGGGATATGCAAGAACAGGTATTTCACATAACGCTTGTTTCAGCGTACGGAATGCATATTCAGCTTCGCTAGTCCAAGGCCAGGGTCCACGGGCCTTCCCGGCTTTTCCCCCAGCCACAAACAGCGTCTATAATAAGAAGCTAACCCCAAAAAGGATCTAAGCTGCTCCAAATTAGTTGGGGTCGCCCAATTCTTAACACGTTCCACCTTGTCTGGATCAACTTCAACACCGTTCTCACTAACAATGTGACCTATGTGTGACACGGAAGACTGAAATAGCTTACACTTAGAGCCTTTGAGTTTCAATCCATTGTCTTCAAGTCTGGATAACACCTTGTCCAATCGGTTAAGGTGCTCCTCAAAATTGGGAGAAAAAACCAACAAATCATCGAGGTATAAAACAACCTTAGCTAGATTCATATCTGCGAACATAGATTCCATTATTCGCTGGAAGGTACTTGGGCTATTCGACAAACCCTGTGGGAGCCTGAGGCAGTCATACAAACCCCAGGGCACCCTAAACGCGGTTTTATCCACCGAATTCGGATGGACAACAACTTGAAAATACCCATGAGCTAAGTCAAGGGAAGAAAACAATTTGGAGCCCCCAAGTGACTCCAGCGTTTCCTCAATTCTTGGAAGGGGAAATGCATCCCTTTGGATCTTCGCATTAAGACGCCGGTAATCGACGCACAGTCTTAAATTGCCATCGCGTTTCCTTACTAACACAATCGGACTTGCGAACGGACTCTTAGATTTCCTTATGATCTGACGGTCAAGTAAATCTTGCAACAATTTCTCAACCTCAGGAACACATGTCGGAACAACACGCCTGTATGGCAAGTTCACCACAGATTCGTCAGTGAGTTTTATCTCATGGGGTATTAGCTTACAGCAACATAGGTCAAAGGGATCCATACAAAAAGCACCAACATGCTTTTGAATCAATTTCGCTGCTGCAATCGCATCAGTAGCACACAAGCCCTCAAGGCTTAAACCTGGCGGCAATTTAAATGTCGTTCCATCAGAAAAATGGATGACTTCTCGTCCATCATTGGATTGGGTCTCTTCTGCAAAATGAGCAGGCCTTTGCCCACTCAAAAAATGCATTTCGGGGGATTTAACATTATCCCCAACTATTGGATGTACCGCAGTTACAGAGACTTCCATCCCATCAGAAGATGGATCGAGAAAAACCTCGTCACTTTCAACGAGTTCATTAGCCAGGGCCACTGTGCTATCAGCAGGAATAATCAATGGCTCAACACTCTGGTTGGCAACTAAAATATGCATAGGACCTTTGCCCACATGCTGGATAGATACCCTCTAATACCTTAAGGTTCTAATAAACATTCCGTAGACAAGGTGAAACACATCTGGAGTCTTCATAGAATTCCCCAATAATTTTACACTCAACCTGCACCGTTGTCCCAGGGGAAATGGTAACTGACAAGCAGTTTCGTACCTCTTTTGCGGCACGACAATGGGATTCCTTATAGTCCCGATGAATAATCTCAGGGGTTTCCAACCCGAACCATCGAAGAGCCAGATCCCAATCAGTAGGTCTACAGACCTCATCAATATTCCCCAATACTGGGACTAATCCCTTAAGGACATTGCACCCGAGTAAGACTGGGAATTTGTCCCGTCTACCTACAGGGCAGGGTGACTTATCTTTACACTGCATTGGCCGTTTGGCCTTGAACACAGATCGGAGCCTCAAAATAGCCCTCCACGGGAATGTCAAGGTTGTTGGCTCCCACCAACCTCACAAACGCACCCACCTGCCCTAATCTGCCGAGCTTACCCGCTAAATGGCTGTGATAAAATGTTGAACACATCAACGATGTTTCCGCCCCGTATCTATAATACAATTTACCAGAACCCCCAAAATTGAAATCTCTGCCGTTGGACTACTAGCCAACACTTTATGGCGGTCCTTCTCGGTAATTGGTGGGGGACTATCTACACTCCCGGCCGTACAAGTTAGGGTGTCTACGGGCGAGCCACCCGTGGACGACAAACCTTCCTCCGCCATAGCGTCCGTTATGGCGGAGGAATCACATTTCCCGACTGGTTAGACTCAGAGACCGGCTTCCACGCCGCTGCCTCAGCATTCAGCTGATGATCGGTCCTATTCTTCTCTTTCTTTATCCGGGCGTAACACTTATCATAAGTGTGTCCCAACTTCTTATACAAAAAGAGCACTGCACGCTTGGCCGTGAATTAATTCTTATTGGGACTCAGTTCGTCTACCCGCGGAGCCTTAACCACATCTATCGATCAACTCCTGAATCTTCCCATTGGTCTCCTTCTGCTGTTGCACCAAACATGCAACGACCGAAGTCAGTTGTTGTTGGCCTTCAACCAACCCAAGGAGCAACTCGCGCTCTGACTTTTCAGGCGCCTGTGCCGCATGGTCATAATTTGCCGTGTGTCTATTCTGCCACCCATCGGACTGCACCAGGGGGCTGCCGGCTCAACGTCCTGCATGTAATCCAGAACAAGATTCCGGAAAACATGGAACGAGGTGCCAGGGTTATCATGGCTAAAGCCGCGTCCGCACTGGACTTATTTTTTACCGAGCCCGTGGGTAACATTCCAATGGGTAAATCTACCCGGCGTCCGCACTTGGACTTTCGACTCGGGTAAACTAACCGAGACGACGCAGTAAAACTAACCGACTGGCGCGTATAAACGCAAGAGGGCGCTATGGTGGTGACCTTTCACCGGATGTAAATACCATAAAACTACGACACGTCGACCCAGCTCGAAAAGTAAACAACATTGTGGTATTTAGGGCCTCTGGCAATGCGGGGCGCCGGATGTGGTTTTTTACCGAGTCGTTTACCGAGACGTCGTGTCCGGATTGGACTTTTCGGCTCGGTTAAACTGACCTGGTCAATTTAACCGGGCAGAAGTTGGTCGGTTAAACTACCCACTGGAGTCGGGTAAGTTACCTGGGAGGTAAACTTTCTGGCTGTCCGCACTGGACTTAAAATGGTCAATTTACCCATTTGCTCGGTTAGTTTACCCATTTTAAGTCCAGTGCGGACGCGGCTTAAGCCTACGAATCTCACGTTTGGCCGAAGCCCCCCGCACCCCTCCGATAAATTGTTCCCTCAAAGTACACGCATTGGGATCCACGGCCGACTCCATGCGGTCGTAAAGCCGCATTAGGGACCGACTAAACTCGGCCAAAGTCTCGCCCTCCAACTGGGTCCGACTATAAAACACGCCATTAAGGGACGCGAGGGTGTCCACCGTGCCAAACCGAAGAGACAATAGAGCCGCAAGTTTCGTTATTGTGCTACGCTCCCCTTCGGGAGCACACAACACCTCCTCCCTCGCCGAACCCCCAAGTGGTCCAAGGCCACTGCAACCCGCTCCTTCTCGGAAAGATTCTGCGGACGCATGTATGCGTCCAAATCATTCAACCATCCGGCAACCGTTGAATCGCCGGACCGATCGGGTTGACCACAGAATTTACCAAATTTAATGGCTGGAGCGCGCTTGACAGTTATTCCCTGAAAAGCACCGGCTAAAGTCTCGGCCAGCGCTTGGTGGGATTTAGCTAGGATTTCACTCAATGCCTCTGGCGAAGCCATGGCGTAGTTTACTTATAGAGTGCTCACTGCTCTATTACTAGTACTACAACTCGGCAAAATTCCCTGGCAACGTTTCAGTTACTCTACATACCCATACACCTCGCGACTCCCACACCTCAACAACTTTAGCATATTAAAATGTACACAACGACTACTCATATATGATGAGTTCTTCCCAAAGATTGGATCAAAATGCATACCAATGCATATACCGTATAGTCTAAGGTCTACTCATACGAGTTTCCGCCCAAAACGGGACTAAAATGCATACGCAATGCATGATATAAAGGGCCTACTCATAACGGGTTTCGCCCAAGACTGGGTTAAAATGCATACACAATGCATAGAAGGGCCTACTCATAACGGGTTTCGCCCAAGGTAGAATTACGGCATCATCCAAATACATCTATGTCAACTCAAAATTGAGGATGTTTGGGTTTCTGACGACAGACGAACGTCCACCAGGTCGGTCGAGTCATGGTCGAGTAGAGTGTCACCGGATCCTGTCTACGACGCCATATTTTTGTAGGGGAATTCGAGGGTTCCCTGGTGGACGTTCGTCTGTCGTCAGAATTCCCCTACAAAATTAACTTCATTTCTATGATACAGATAAATTCCACAATTGCTGAATGAACGAGAAAACACATACCACTTAGTAATATCACTGTATGTGTAAACGTCAACACCAAGCATGTCAGCCACTGCCATGATTTCTACCTCAGTACCCCATGTTACACTATCAAAAATCTTTTGTCTCAATACGTAGTCTCTCAGCGTAAGCTTAGTAACCTCTTAAGAAAGGATAAGAACTTTCTTCGTGTTCCAACAAGTGATTGACTTTAAGACTTCTCACTTGAATGTGATTTGCTTCTGTTCCTGATATAGCACAAGAAATGGCTCTAAAGAAGCAATTGCCGTCACCTTTTATCTTTTTCACAGTGTCAGGTCTTCCCATGTTGTCACATCTCTTGGATACATCATTGCCGTTCAAACATATGTTGCCAAAATCAGATTTAAGACAAAGTGCAACAAAATCATTGTAACAGGTTCAATCACTTTCATGATTTGTATGTCATTGTCATCTGTTTCTTTGATTTGGGATATACATGTATTTGTTTCTATTGTCTCATTCAAGCATTCATACTCCACGTCGAGTGCTGTATCATGGGAATCCCAGTTTTCGACGGTACGCGTTTTCGACGCTTGGCCTTCTAACTCACATCGCACGATGAAAACAACTCCCTATAACGATCTCAGACTTCGTACCTTCCGGTTTGTTTCCTGTTCTTTGTCCGTCACCGAAAATGTGGAAAGTTAAGGCTCTTCCAGTCGGCGAAACTCGTGTGATTCAAAAAGTTGCTCTTTTGGGGTCTATTTCCCTAGGTACAAAATTGGCAGTTGCTTCGTAGCTCCAGTTTTCTTTATTGTTGGTCCTAAAAAAATATGAGTTTACCATAACAAACCCCAACATACATAGAAAAAAATATATCACGCAACTTGAGGCAGTCCGTTCCGGGTAAAAACTATGGAGGCTCCTAAAGGGCGTCTCGCTTATATATTTGTTTTATATTTTTTTAAATTATTATTTAAAGACTTTATTATTTAAAGGCCCTACACACCATTGGTAAAGGTCTTAGAAACGCGTCCATACTTTGTCTAATCCAGCATATGCATGAAATAACACACCTGTGAAAGTTTCAGCTCAATCCGTCAACCAAGTCGCGAGAAAATGGTGAAAAACTGACTCATTTTTTCATCAGACTGTGTCAGCTTCGAGGATCGTAAAATGCACATAGCAGAATTTTAAATAGCGCCACCGTGCGTTTAACCGTAAAACTTCCGAATTCCAAATCGGCCAATGTAATCCGATATGATAAGGCATCTGGCCAGCTCTGTGTTGCCAGGAGCTTCGAAGGTCACCACA
This sequence comes from Luidia sarsii, assembly GCA_949987565.1. Lineage (NCBI taxonomy): Eukaryota > Metazoa > Echinodermata > Asteroidea > Paxillosida > Luidiidae > Luidia > Luidia sarsii. Next base: position 171,281 of record OX465102.1, read on the forward strand.
TGGCCACAGCCGCTGCATAATGAGTGTCCTGTTGCTTTCAATGCATGCACTGCACGCGGCGTTGCACACAACGGTAACTGAATGTGTAGCTAGCTGAGTGTGGACCGTGCGTTGTTTGGTCTTTGGTTGTTTTGGTACATGGACGTACGTACTGTACATGGCCGGCCGTGCAAAAGTCTTATCGAACTCACGTGTTTTTTCCAAGACCTGTTTGACAGAAAAACTGTCTGAATTTCACATAAAATGTCAAACCTGTGTCATGTGTGTTTATTTTAATCAAGTATAATCATATTTCCACGGTGTCATAATGATACATGTGTGTGAAATCTGGACAGGTGTTATCATGGTGTTATCAATCACAACCGGTATCTGGCAGTATCAACGAAATTGAAGTTGAAAATGCTCAAGAAAAAATATTAATAACGTTGGGTAATGAATTATATGTGAAATTGATGTGTTCTCGCTGTGTCGTTAATTATTGTTTTGCCATGGCAAAAACGAACAACCTAAACGTCGTTCGTTTGTACAATGTACATGTACAGTACATGTACATGTACATTGTGTATATTGTACATGTACTGTACATGCACATGTTCGTCGTTCACTTGCGTCCCGCACCCGGTACCGTCTGAGTTGGACCTGAGACTCAATTCTTCATACATGTACATGTACATGTACATGTACATGTACTTTCTTTGTGCACAAACATATGGGCCGATAGCGTTTATATGGTACGGAAAAAATATCGCGGCCGGCAGGCCATGTGATTTTTTGCTTGATACCAGTTTATTTATTTTGCCTAAGGATCACCTTTGTCGACATTTACAAATAAAAACATTAACATGCCTGCAAAAGTGACTATCCGAGTGACATGAATATTGTGGTCAACTGCACATCTTGAAACTGTCTCCGGTCATTGACCAGTAAATATTTATGAGTCATTAATGGGTTCGTAGTCTGTAACTTAATCCGCTGGCTGGAGAAAGAATGCAAGCAGGATTAGTTATTAATTCTCTACAGTCATCCATTGCAGAAACACCTAGCAACAACCATCCACCGCGTTATAATGTTTACCTCCACGTCCGCAACATGTCCATTCATATTTTTGTTGTAGGTACTGATGCAGAGTGAGGCATGTCCATAAATAGTGCAATTACATGTAGCTGGTTTTGGCTGTACATAATTATGACTGAACTGACTGCTCCAATCTGATCCAGGGTTTGTTTCATTCTAGATACATGAAGGTTTGCAATAAAATAAATATAGATTTTACCAAAATGTGACTAACCTGAGGCATACCCGTAAGTTTAATTTGAAGTACATAATCATAGTACAGTAAGTGATGGACGGATTCATGTACATGTATATGCATTGTTGTCAGGTTGCTATTCCTTGTAGAATAGAAGAGCAAGGGGTGTGGGTAGGAGAGGAAGTAGGGCATCTGGTAATAGAGAAAATGTCACAGGAAGAGGAGAGAGAGGATAAAGAAGCCGTACAACAACGGGTAGGGGATCTTCAACCTGTTGCACAAGGCCAACAAGTGGTTGATTAGGCCGATTAACTATGACAAAGGTTGAGAGTACGCTAACGCACACAGCTATTTTTTAGATACCGTACTCAAATTTACAATTACAACAGTACACAAATATTATCAACATGTATAATGTGTATTAGCACTAATGTGTGTGAAACACCCCTCAAAGCCAATGTCCTTTTTTCATTGTAGGCCTACATGTACATTTTAATTGATGTTGTTACATGGAAATTAGAAACCGGTGATAAGCATGGGAGCTGATGAATGTCTTAGCCTTGCTTAATCCCTAAGTTTAGAAATGATTCATCAGTTTTCATCACATTATTTTTTTATAATTCTAGTTCTACAAATGACTGTCTAGTTTTTAAAACAAAACACATCTGTTTGGCATGATTATTTGAACAATTTATCAATGTTGTTTAGGGTTCATTACAGGATAACATAGGCCGTTTGAACCTGGAAGAAGCAAGAGATCTTCTATTTCAAGCTGCTGAGAGAAATACTACTGACATAATTATTGATTGTTCAGCCCCCACTGCCTTGTCTCCGTTATTATGTAGAGCTTGGTCTGCTCCGCGCCCTCACATTTATTCAACACCCGGTGCAGCCCACTCCTTGTGAAGGACTTTTCTGTCCCAGTCTCTTCATCTCTTCCATACACCTCTTCACTGGTTGCCATATAATCCAAACCATCTAGATTTACCCTAAAAAAAATGACAATGTTTAAGACAGTTAAGAAATACCGCTTCTACTAAATTGACTGTTGACTATTTCAATCGTACAAAAGACGAACAATATTTAGTTATAAATTATTATTACTATTTAGCTTGCTTCTCATGTCATGATGATCATCAGACTGCTTGTGGAAAATTAGCACAATTATTGTGGCCAACAAAAATATGATTTCAGACACCAATGTCAGAGGTGAAAAGTAGCCAAACATTTTATACAAAAATAGAAAGCAAATCTTCAAAGATTGGAGCAAAGGAAATGACTTCATGCAAATTAGAAACAAAAATGTTTATCTTTATGTTATAGCTTCATGTCATGATTCTTATGTTTGAGTATAAATGTTTGCATGTACGATAGCATCTTACCAAGTTTAGCTTCAAGCATGAAACATCACAAATGTAGTTCAATCGCTACCATAACAAACAAGTAGCATTGTGGCAAACCACATTACAGAGAACGACCCTCTGTGATTTCAAAAACAATGTATTTGAAGTGTTTGAGCTGTAGCGCCTTACCTGCTCTTCAATGAGACAACAGGCTCCCATGTCTCATCCAGGTCTCCTTCATCAGAAACAGCGTCCTCCAAGCAGACAAAGTCCCCATCATGTTGGTAGTCAACACTTATGCTGCAAAAAATAAAATGGAAACATTTTGAAGATTTGGTGATTCACATAATTATGCATGCCAGGAAGTGTCAGCTGTCATAAACTAATCTTATAAATAAAGCTGTATATATAAGAGTTATTGACAGCTGGTTGTGTCAACCTCAAGCACCAATGACAAATACATAAAAAACTTATAGGGCATGATGTTTCAATCCTAGTATAGTAGGACCTTTCTCAAAGGCAAAATTACGAAGACAGTATAACAGAAACAGATAGGCCTACAGACAGTGTAGGAAAAGAAAGCAGCTGATGACAGAGGACAAAATGAGGCAAAAAAGTGGGAAAGCTGGTGGACAGACTAGGGGGAACAAAATAATGGAAGGCCATGGAGTGGGGAATGATCACAGTGGGGAAAGATAATTTAGGTAACAATCACTAAAAAAGATCAAAGAGGGAAAGATGAAAGGGTAAAATAATAAACACAAAAGAAAGATCATGAGGGGAAAGATGAAAGGGTAAGTAAACACAAAGAGTGATGATTTGTTGAGACTCGGTTTTGTCTGTAAAGTTTAATATTTGGAATTGGAAAGCAATTTACAAATTCAATAATTCAACTACATGTGTAAGTTCCCTCATGATGAAATAAGTTGCCGCACAGTGCAGGTAACCTCCTTTCAATCAGGTAAATCCGGGAATTATAGGCCTAATGGTTGGACTTTTCATTGAACTTGCTTACACGGAAATTTCCTGGGATTAACATAGGCCCTAACCCCAAACTTGCAGTTGCACAAGTGTAGTAGTTAAAATGACCCTCTTTTCAGAAGAAATCTCAAAAATTAGGAGTACATTCCTGGGAATTGTTGGAGGTTTCTTTCCCTATGAAATTGGCCTGTAATGTTAAAAGGACTTACCTTACTGGGGCACTAGAAAAATCAACAGGGGCTGAGGTGGCAAAAGGTTGTCTTGATGACTTGATCCTGGGGATCCAGGGCCTGATGAATGACTCCTGTAAAACAATTGTTGAAGCACACTTAACCAACTTTATATTGAAATGAAAATTGTTACTCTTCAATCCAAGTTCCATTTATGATGCTGCTAACCAGATTCAACCACTTGGAAATGTAATTTTCTAACTAAGATCTCCTTTAATTGGAAGAAATGATTTAGTGACTACAGAGTGATACAGGAAAATTCAATTAAAAAAGACAAAACTTAGCTACAAATAAAGTATAATTTTCTTCTCACCCGACTCTCAAAATTTCAAAATTCGATGAAAAAAGGGTGACTTGTCGGGTCCAAGTTACTCTGACTAAATAGGAATGGGGATTCTAAAGTAGCAATTATTACAATATTATAATTAACCCTTATACATATGTAATATGAAATTAATTGTACGGCCTTACAATAAAATATATTCAATCATTACAAATTTACAATGTTTTCCAAATGTCGGGTACAGTAAATGTTACTTGAGAAACTATTCCATTTACGATGTTCTCACTAGATTCAAACACTTGAAAATGACATTGTCTATCCATGGAGGCATAGGATATTTCAAAGGTCTTAGTCGTTACAGAATATTTTCTGGGAAAAATTTGAGAAACTTGGCTGTAACAGTAACAGTATTTTCTTCTCTTCATGGAATAGTTACGGGGTTCCCCAAAGACAAATTAGACAATAAAAACAATCCAGTGTTAGGCCGACCAACAATTTGCAAATCTAAGCCCTAAATAATAATAGTTTTAACTTATAAACTAATGTACAGTGGCTATGGGGGAAATTCGGCTTGAGTACTCACTTGCAAGACTCGTCATTCATAATGCCATAGTGATGGTGATGCCTATGGTCATTGTTCTCATCCCTGCACTGCAGCCGTTCTTGCAGGCCGACCCATGTCCGACTTAGTCCGAATAACTTGGACCCAACAAGTCACCCTTTTTATCGAAATTTGAAAATTGGAGGGCCGGGACACCCGGCCCTCCAAATTCGAAATTTCGATAAAAAAAAGGGTGATTGTCGGGTCCAAGTTACTCGGATGCTCGGACTATTTCCGACTGACGCTTGTTGACAGTATCAGTCACACCATGGATCATGAATGACGCCTCCCATTTTGCTTCGATTTCTGCTGCGTGCTTCGCACGATACCTTGCCTGCTTCTATTTCACAGATCTTCTTTTCGAAACAGGGGACAGAACTACCCGTCGTGCGGAACCCCGCCGACGTTTCCGCTGTTCCTGATCCATGATTTTACAGACTTCAACTTTTGAGTTTTAGTTTTACCATGGTTTTACACAGACCTACGCAACTTTGTCACATGCGGGTATGTAGGGCCTACACGACAACGTACATGTACATGTACTGTACGTGTAGATGTACAGACACGTACATGTACAGTGTGTACTGTACGTGTGGGTGTACATGTACATGTACATTGTAGTGCTACAAACGTTTCTGCCCCCCCCCCCCCCCGGTCCCCGCGCGCGTGCACACATTTTGCCCGTTCAAGAATACGGAAAGGCTAACTATATCCAGACAATAGAGGGCGGTAAGCATGGCTTTTTCGAAAAGGTCGTTTATAAACTACCTTTTTAAAATCGTACAAAATTCCACTTTTTAGGAAAATTGCAGCATTCCAAGAGCTGAAACTTCACAGTGTGTCTCCTACTGGTATTTACTTCCACTTGAGTAAGTTACTTTAACAAAATTCGTCAGGTCGAAATTCGGATTCGTGCAAATGGTGTGTAGGGCCTTTAAAGAGGCAGTGTCGTCAGTATATTTTACCATTTTTCAAATAGCGCCCTCCTGTGATCTCAATGCATTTAAGTAGGAACCCCCACTGCGTTCCTGATAAGAATTCTGGCCAGCATGGCCTTGGGGTTTTCTGGTACTGGGCTAAAACAAACAACTGAAACCACTATTATATAACCAACTTTCTCTTCCCTGCTGCTGGCTTTATATCATTATCAGTACAGTCAGTGCACTGTACATGCTTGTTTCATGGAGCTAAAGCAGTATGGGTATCTTCATGCCTGTACTGTCTGCAGCTTCTGCAGTACAACTTCAAGTCAAATTGGTATTCCTCCATGCTTGAACGTACATTTACACACATATAAAAAAGTCTCACTTATCATCAAAATCGATGGACATGGGCCTCTAATAGCTATGTATTTTTTCTTAGCTCTACTGAGTATGTATGGTAGGACTCTTCGTGCTTAGAAAACTGGCAGTGTCGGATTGTCTAAACATGGGGCATGTCTAAAGTTGCAAATGTGCCAAGTAACACTGCACTAATGCATGTTCCTGTGGCACCAAGAAACGCCTGTGCTACAACAGAAATCTTGTTTGAAATACGTTTTTGGATAAGTCAGCTGACAGAAACGCAAATAAAATGATAAGAAGTAAAAACACAATTTATTCAAGCTGAACAACCCATACCCCCAACTTTCACTCGGATTCTGAGTAAACAATATGTGGGCATCCATAACTTGAATAAATGATATACAAAATACGTGAGAAATAGAAGTGAACACGAGGATTGCACTTTCAGACACTAAACCCCCAAAATGTCGCTAATTTCTTTTCCAACGCTATCTTCGCTCTTCTATCAATATTTGCATGGACGGTGCTGCGTTTGCAGCAATTGTTTTAGAAATTCTACGGGGATCATCTGCCGACATACTTATGTGCTGCGACAGATGTCCGAATGCCGTTTCTCTCTTGTCAAAAATGTTTTCCATCAGTTCTTGGATGTATATTGGTATATATTGGTATATGTCTTGGGTACAAGCTTCAGCTGCGCTGTCCACTTCTTGGAGCGCTTAATTTGAGTACCTCTTCACATAATATGATATTTTTTTTAAACTGGAACCAAAATCAGTGTGCGTGCACCATAACAGTTTCTACATACAGATAATACCTTTTTAATAAGGTTGTGATGATTCTGCACCTGCAGCATTGCTGATACTGAACACCGCATGTATTTGCATAGTATTTGCCGCAATGGAGTTTGCGAGACTCTTATCCCATGAAGCTGCAAAGTGAAGGTTATGCAGTTGCAACCTCAGTCCTTCGAAATCCGCCACTGCCTCCATGTATACAATCTTTCAAAATTCTAAAATGTGTACATGTTTGGGTATCTGGTAAAAAAGCTGTCCTAGACTACAAGTTTTCCTTGGTATGAATTGCCCTCAGATTTGACTAAAGTTAGCTGGGGGTAAATTTCAGGGTACGAGTTGTCCTTGGTATGAATCGCCCTCAGATTTGGCTAGAGTTAGCTGGGGGGAAATTTCAGGGTACAAATTGTCCTTGGTATGAATCGCCCTCAGATTTGACTAGAGTTAGCTTGGGGGCCAAACTTTCAGGGTACAAGTTGTCCTGGGTTTGAATCGCCCTCAGATTTGACTAGAGTTAGTTGGGGGTAAATTTCAGGGTACAAGTTGTCCAGTGGGTATGAATCGCCCTCAGATTTGACTAGAGTTAGCTGGGGGTAGTAAATGTTGGGATAAAAGTATGAGTTTACCAGGTTGACCAAATGGAGAAATGATTTCCCCCATGAATTTCCCCATGAATTTCCATAAACTAAGTATACACATGTATAAGATTTCAACATTTTAAACCTCATCTTATCGTATGCTACATTATACTACAGGGTTGAATAGTGACCCCTGTCTGTATCGTTTGATCTGGGCAGCTCAGACGATAAACCAAGGCGACTCCCGACTGCCGAGACCGCTGGTTTCACTTTTTTGCAAACTTTGATGACCCGAAGTCATTGCCAATGATCGACCCTCAGCCATTTTCATAGAGCTGGATATTTTTCAGGAAAAAGCCTATCAATTCTGGAGTCCAGTGTAAGTTTCTTGGAATCAGAATCAAAAGTTATTATGATTGCGTAGGGTTTGAAGACAATTAAAGCAGAGAAAAATGAAGATAGGCACTATAACAACAACTATAGGTTTGAACATGATGTAACTCGTGTAAGCCCCAAATTCTGTAGTATAAGTAGGTCTTCATTTTCTCCGGTCACTCTTCACACAACAGATCGAGTTCGATCCCTCTTGTCCAATGTCCATTTCCCAAGAAGTCCAGTATAGTGATCAACTCCTCTGGAATCAATTGTGTAGGTCATCACCCGCTTGGCGAGGTATTGCTCACTATTTCAAGTGTGTCTAGTAGAAAGGCATGCCCTTATTCTGAAAACCACCTATATACGTCATCAATATACTTTATTCCAGCCCCCATAACACATCTACAAAACATATCCCTTCTTCTGCAATTGTGTTCACTTTTAATCAATCTTTGTGTCCGGAGTCTGTTCTTCGTCTGCATTCATATATTTGTGCCACACTACCGAGTAGCACACAGGACCTAGGACTAGGAGGACTCAGACACCCTAGCACAATCCAAGTGTACACTAGTAGTATTGTAGAGTTCCCAGTTCCGTCGGTAAAGAGCAGGGCGCACATTATGTCCAAGTCCTCTTGTTTTCCCTCTCCTGTATTTTTGGTTGTTTTATTCTGTTCGAGTTTTGATTTCTTGTATTGCTTTTGATTGACTTCTGTTGACGCTGTGTATTTTGGTTGATTTTGTTGTTGGGTTTTTGTTTTTGGGTTTTATTTCCAAATTTTGGCTATTGTACTAACAGCGTCTTATCCTTTATTTCCAAGGTTTCGTGGGTAATTTATTTGTCCAGAGATTTTTTTTAGAGCGAATCCAGGTTATATTGGCCTACAACTACAAGTACATGTACATGCATTTTTTCCGTGAACTAACTTTGATTTACTCTCAAAGAGTCTCATTGGATGTCATAAGTATTTCATAAAAGAATATTTTTGTAGGGAATCCAGAAATTTGGTCAGGCCCATCAGATTTCCCCACGGTATAGTAATGTTTTACACAGTGTTACTGTGACCATACTGATTGCTCTTGTAGGCCTACACATTATTTTATAATAATGTAATAATTATTACATGATGTACTCTGTACATGATGTAAAAAGTTTATTTCATTTAACCAATATATATATTATTCTGTAACAATTCTTGCACAAGAAGGATACTGGATAGGTATCCAGCATTCATGCATGCACCAGTGCTCTATGCTCCTGTGACAGCTATACATGTACAGTGCATGTACAGTACGTGTACTGTGTAGTACTGTACTATGTGTATTGCAATGACTGCACACAGTTCACCATGCAGTTCGACCATCGGCCGGTATACTTCCTTGGTTCTACCATGGTTCTACCATGGAGGGTTCTACCATCCTTGGTGGGCTCTGGACAGGTGTTCAGGGAAAGTGTCATGTTTCAACTCATGGCTCCACTAGCAGTGGTAGCAATGCCCCAGGGAACCATTTAAGACTGAACCAGGCACTGTCTGTACTCTGTGGTAATTGCCTTATCTTGTCGTCGATCACATAAACAACAGTGGGGGGTCTATTGCTGTGTCCTCATGAGGCTAGTGTCTACGAGTACGTTAGGAAGCAAACCAGCACGACGACACTGCCTCTTTAAGGTGATATACAAAAATGTTGCAAACTGCTTACTGACTAGAATTACCAAAATGTAAATCTTGAAATTTAGTGGGCCTGACGTTTTGATCCTAGCAGGACCTTTCTAAAAGGCAGAGTGACAAGGACAAAACAGATACATGTACACGAAGGAAGGGGGGAGAGAGTGAATAGGACACGGATGAGAAACAAAGGACAAAGAGTAAAGCTGGTAGGAGAGATCAAAGGGAAGGGCAAGGGGTAGGGTAGATTAGTGAGAGGAGGGGAAAGCTGAAAGAGAAGGGCAAGGAGTGGGGTAGGGATTAGTGACAAGAGGGGGAAAGATCAAAGAGAGAAGTGTGAAGGACTGAACACAAAAGAAGGATTATCAGAAAGCTGCATTGTGTTAGTCATTACCCTCCTGGATGTTGAGACCATGTGGTTGAATAGTCCGAAGACGCTTCATCCACATTTTGTCACGGCTAAGACGGACAGCATTACTACGGTGACCAAGTGATTCTATGGCCAGTACACTCATATTTGATATAATTTAAAGACATAAAATAACATGGCCTAATAGGCTTTTATTTAAAAAAAAAAAAAAAAAAAAAATGGCAGCGAGAGAAAGTACCAAGGAGGAGGACATGTGTCTATTGCGTGACATTGGGAAAGGTCATAACTGAAGAAGCAGTGAGAAAGAGGATTGTTGAGTTTTTTTAAACGACACAGAAGAAGACATCAACCAGACCAATAAGTTTTAAGCATAAATTATGAATGATTTGAGGAAAGAGTTAGAAGCAGTGTCGAAAAAAAAAACCAAAGATGAACAAACAAAACATACAGGGAAGAATTTTACAGTGCCACACAGCATTTTGAGTTATTTGAAGAATTTATTTTGCGTTTGGCTGCTGTGGGACACCTTACTAAACACCACCGTCGAAAATAGGTGACGATGCTTACTGTGCGGTGCGCCGTGGACATCAACAAAACCGGGTAATCTTACGGAAGTGACAGGCTTCTCTATGATTATTCTAATAGTCTGTGGTGTGGACAAAGTGACTGAGACCTCTTTTAGTGTGATACTTTCGTCCACATTGGTCAGCTTGAAGAAAAGTCCTTATATCGTCGAAAACCGGTAACTGGAGGATACTGCTGACACAACCACTATTACTATTGCCAATGTGTTCATGTCTATGGATGCTCGCATGATCACTAACCATAACATTAACACCTGTAATTTCAAATTGATCAGTATTAAACACATTCATAGAATGACCAAGTTCAGTACAATACCCGTGCACACCTTGCCATGATGCAACGCATTTCAGCAAACTTCTTCCTTCACTGCTTTGCAGGCCATTGTGATTTCTAGAATGAGAATCAAAACAAATACAATCCATCGTGAGCAATAACTGAGAATGTGCTACTATGAAAACAAATAAAGCACGCAGAATATTTCTGAAGTGTCTGCTCCAATGCATCTCTCAATGACACCATATTGAAATCAGACAGATTTCATTCTTCTCCAAAAGTACTCCATAACATCAACTTCATCAGGCAACTCATTGATCATCAAATACTCGTGCATCACTGTAGAACTATTTGATACATAGGTATACAACTGATTGCCAGTATTCGATACAAAATACATATCACGAGAACACCATTCATTCATGTTCTTAACATGACTATGCAACACTGCACACAGACTGTTAGCAACGCATTTCCTGCCGCTATTATTCCCAAACTTATGATGACCTTGATGGAAAGTACCTTGAACATAACCTTGTCATGTGTATTTTGAGTACTTCATTCACCGCATACAATTGTAGTTTTAGACACCTTAAGTTTGGATATCTGGTATGATTGACTTCGTATGATTGACTTTGTGATAGTTGCATCTTCAGAACAATGGTCAGAATTTTCTGCCAACACCTTTCTTTTTAGTTGAACTTTCTCTTAAACCTCAGAGAGCACTTCCTTTGTTCTTTTTCTCAGTCCGTATCGTGGGTTAGGGTCAGTTTCTAAACAACAATTGTTGTACTGTTCCCTTTAGCATGTTTACACTTCACATATTTGCTGCTATCCTCATTTACATCACTAGCCTTGTGGATTTGTGTGCCATTGCTTTTATCTTGTTCACCCATGTCACTATTGTCTACAGCTTTAGCAGCTTTCTTGCTCCTTAAAGAATAGCCTCCAGTTTGTGTCAGAATCTTACTACCACCTGTTACATACATCATATCTCCACATTGCTTTATCTCACCATCGTTCTTGTCATCTTCAATGGTATATGCTAGCTCAGTGTTAACCGATTCATCTTGGAATTCAAGGTCACTCATCAGTAGCAACTCATACTGGTTGGTATCTGTTGGAATTCCAAGATCATACATCAAAGATTTACTGTAATTACATTTTCCGCATTTGGCATGCTTGCGAAGATATGCTCAATATTTGCAAAACCCATACAGTTAACATGATAAAAAATGTTACACCCTTCACATGTCGCAGTTCTTTCCAAAGGTCTTGATGCTTGATCACATAGCCAACACTTCATAGCCACTTCATCAACTATTTGTCTATCAGCTGTCTGACAGCACTGCATTTCAACAGGCTTCACCTTATTGTAAAAGGGTGCCCCTTTTATAATTAGAAATCACAATATCCATTTAACTTTCTCTCGCGTTTTGGATTGAGACACCCCCACCCTTTTCCCTTTGTTTTTACTTTTAAATGTATAATGGTTTATTCCCCCAAGTGGAGCATTCAGTTTATATTGCTGATTGGACCCCCCCTTCTGGAAGTGGAGTGACCCTTGGGCAGGGGGCTGTGTTGGTCTTGGTGGTGTGGTCAAGCATGCCTTAGTGCTTTACCACCCAGCTCAACAACCGCCCCACTCTCTGTTTCCTCCTTCCAGCTGACAATCGATAAGTCCCAGAACCCACCCCCTTTACATTATCATCAAATATCACTTAATTAATTCGACCTTCCATCTCTCTTGCAGTCTTATTGTCTCTTCTTGTGTGACCAAGTGTGGTTACCTTAAGCTTCTCCTGCATTTGTCCATATTTTGTCTGCTCATTTGATTTAACACCGTTGCTGTCATCATACACCATACAATTCCCCGTTTTTTTTGTCCACCATGCACGTCTCAGTACCGTATAGCCAGTTGTCCAATACCATGGACATGGACACTTCTGCTTTGGTGCAACTGTAAATACCACTCTCACCTGCTGCTTGCTTGTCTTGCTCTTACATCCCCCACCTTATGGATCATCTCATGGCTCCTCTTTATGTCTATGATTTACTTCATGCCTTCTTTGATGATGTCCCATCTTACGACCTTCATTATGCCTCCTATGGTGTATGCCATGGCTTCTCTGATGTATCACCTCACAACTCCTGCAATAAATTTCATGCCTCACCTTATGACTTGCCCAGATGCTCATTGCCTGGCTTCCCTCGACTCTCATCAGACAGCTTTTCTTCTGACTCATCTCCAGGCTTTTCATATGGCTCTTTTTTCACTTTTTGGCTTTTCCGCCAAAGCACAGGGCTTTTGTGGAAGCCATTTTTGCCATTGAACAAATATAGATTTTTGTCAAACTTTGCAAATGCATAGGACCCATGCTGAAATTGTGCATACTATCCTTGAAAAGTTCATGACGTCACCACAAGGGGCAAATTTCAAAGGCCATTATTTGCAAAACTACAGGTTCGGATGGATCCTCTTTAGCACAATATCTAAGTTGGGAAAAGATGTATCCAAAAATTAACACCATTTAAGTGTGACGCCATCTCATGAATATTAATGAGGTAATGAAAATTTCAAATTTTCATATTCAATTTAGCATATTTGACTAACGCTGAGAGATTTTTTTCTTTTAAATCTATTGCGGATAGCGTTTACAAAGCTCCTAGGGACTCAAAATGACATTACGCAATCATGACGTCATTAAAATGCGTGATTTCGATACACATATAAGCCATTGACCTTGAAACTTGGTTGGCAGTTAGTTATTTAACCATTGACTCAAAATATTACGTTTGGAACCAATTGACCTTTGTTTTTATTTATTATGATTTTTCGAATATTATAATCGAGTCCCATGGACTTTGTGCACAAAATATGTGTGTTGGGGATAGGCATGCAGGGTATCTAGCAAGACTACTGACACAAACCACCTGTTAGTGTTAAACACACATACCATGGTCTTGCCCTTCAGTTTGATAAGGCCATTTGGACTGAGCTGCAGTTGTCTTTTGCAATGTTGTACAGGGCCTTTAAGTGGATGCTAAGATGGTCCTACATTTATATATTTTGCCATAAATGCAAAATGTGATTGAATGATGCTGTATGCGGAAAAGCCCTATGCTCTGTTGCAAACAGACATAGAAGCTCTAGTCTTATTATACTTCTTATGACTCAGAACAATATCAATCCACATGGATTGGTCATTCAACAACTCAAGGCATTTCATTATAAGGCATTTCATCTCAAGGCATTTCATCTTCATCAAATTGCTGCTCCTGATAGCAGGCACAAGTTCCTGGTTCTCAGCAGCGTCCTCAAGCAAGGGAGCTCGAGTCACAGGCCCAAGGGCTCGAGTGGAAAAGGAAAGAGGAATAGAAGGCAAGTGAACGGACATGAGAAGGAGATGTAGATGATGAGCTGAGATAGTGTGGGGACACTGTCGAGCCCGGTAAGTGCGCTCCAGCCTCTTCGATGCCAATCCTCTACAGAGCCCGAAGTGCGCCCTCTCGCGCCGGGGGTGGGTTATGCCAACTCTCGCCTCCGTGTGCTGGCCGCGTCACTTCGGGCCTAAAACTTGCAGCCGAATAAAACCTCTGGTCAATCCCGAACCCTTGTCTTGAGTGATTTCTTGACTAGCGCCTCCCAACAAGTGTCAGAAGTGGGATTGACCTAGGCTGCAAGTAACGTTAAAAGCACCGGGTGCGAGATTGCTTGGTCTCAATACATAACAAATCACAACTCCTACAGATCCCCTCCAGACAGCCGACCGGCTCCATCCAACTCCCAGATCTCCTTCAGACAGCCAACCGGCTCCGCCCATTCACCCGCCCAACTCCCGTAGATCTGAGTGCACTTCGACCCCGAGGTGGCCATGGCAACGATTTACCCTTGTGAAGGGTACCCTTCCCTTGCAGTCGCTGCAGGCATATTTTGAAGGTGCAAGTGGCCTCTCCTACACTGAGGAAGGGGAGGAGATCGTGTTACCCAGAGTAGAGGACACAATCCTGCCCCCAGCCGGAGAGTGGCAGGACCGACTGTACACCGTCCTAATCCGGGAGCGACCTGACGTAAAGGCCCCAATGCCGGCCGGTATTCCTACCCAGGTGGTGATGGCACCGGGACGCAAGATCCCCATCTTCGAGGGCCGGGACGAATCCTGCGGGAAGTCTATCCCTGTAGACGAGTTTGTGACAGCAATCACATTTACCTTCGAGCGTTACAATGTCCGAGAGGGGCAGAGGGGCCAGTTTCTTCTGGACTTTCTGCGAGCAGGCCCCAAGGTTGAGGTCAAGTCCCTATGGCCCTGACCTATCTCCGCTCGTCATATGGTGAACCGCTAACGAGTGGCGAACTCCAACGGAAATTCCTTGGGCGGCGTCAACAAAGGGGAGAGTCAGTCCGTGAATTCGGAGTAGACCTTGAGAAGCTGTTTCATCGCCTGAACAAGAAGGACCTGGGCCTGTACAAACAACCGGAAGTTATTATCCGAGAGCAGTTTGTCGATGGCATTGCAACAGAGGGTCTCCGTCACTCCTGCAGAGATCTGCTGGACCGAAGTCCTTCTATTACTTTTGCTGAGCTGAAGGATTGGACCATCAAGAGGGCAGAGAGGGAACAGGCACACTTCAGCGCTGTACATCAAGAGGGGTTTGTGTCCTCTATTGCCACAGGAGAAGAGGACCCCGTCAAGAAGCTCGAGGGCCAGATGAGGGTCGTGATGAAGAAACTGGATGCTTTGTCAGCTACTGCTTTTCGTCACCCTGGCCAACAACATGTGTCCGCCTTTCCATATGGGGCTACTAGCCCGTCTACACCTGCCCCTCCAAGGTGCTACAATTGTGATCAGCCAGGCCATTTCGCCCGTGACTGCTGGGCCCCCCGTCGTCCGCAACGTGGCAACTCCAATCGATACTCACGGCCACTGACAAATACCAACCCTTTCCACCCCCCTCAACCACCCCGTCCCCTGCCCATGCAAACCAAGAGAGAGATGTCCCTACCCATTCATCGGGAAACTAGCTCCCCCCACTGTTTCGAGCCAAACTGTGGGAGGGGCCAGTGGAGGCTCTGCGGACATCAGTACAGGGAGATTCGCATCAAAGGCGGCAGCTGCTTGTTTCACAGTAGATGCAGTGTTTGGTGGCATACATCTGCCCTGTCTCTTGGACACCGGGTCCATGGTAACGACAATAACACTGGGCTACTTCGAAGAGCATTTCCATGCGCATGGCACACGACTGAGAAGCGTCCCTGAGTATTTCCAGCTCCTCTCAGCCAACGGCACAGAGATTCCCTACAAAGGTGTCTTCGAAACCAGCATAACTGTATTCGGACATACCATCGACTCTAGAATGGTGTTAGTCATCGAATCTAGTCAGACTTCGGGCTCGACTCCAGGCATCCTGGGAATGAATGTCCTCAAGGAGTGTTGGGATGAGTTCGTTAACCCACATGGCGCAGCCCACCTGAAGAAGCTGAGACTCCATGATGATCATCCAGGGTGGGAGAGGACCATGTTTTGCTGTCAGCAGGAGGATAGAGTTTACCGCAAACCCAGATAAGATTTGCCGAGCGCATCTCCTTCGAGGCCCGCCGGTACTCGCACCTGCTGGACGTTTGGTTATTCTGCAGGCCTCAGCCTGTCCGGGACCAGACAACATGGAGTACACAGCAGTGCTGGAGTCCGGAGAGTCATCAAACCTGCCTAGTGGTATCCGGGTCAACAGGTCATTCGTCAACATCCATAGAGGAAAGTTCTTGGTCGGTGTAGTTAACGATACAGACGAGGATATCCTTCTACAAGGACACTCCTGCATTTGCACGCTATACCACGGAGATTCCATAACCTCGTACGCCGAAGGGGGCCAGCACAGACAGGCGCAGTGCAACTCCATCCCTACATCAGTCAAAGAGACATCCCCACTGTTGCAGTCCCTTGAGCTGGGGGATAGCGTAACGCCCGACCAGGCAGCAGAGTTTGGACAACTGCTTCAAAAGTACGGCACGGTATTCTCTTTGACGGATGGTGATCTGGGCTACACCGAGACAATCCGACATAGGATCGACACGGGCGACACCTCCCCTATCAGACAGAGGTATCTTTCGCTCCCGCCGTCGCAGTACCTAGAGACCTGCTAGAGAGAGGGGTAATTCGCGAGAGCTCTAGCCCATGGGCATCTCCCATCGTAGTGTTGCGAAAGAAGGACCAGTCTATACGCTTATGTGTAGACTATCGTCGCCTGAATAGTGTGACTATCAAGAGCGCTTTTCCGTTACCCCGTATCAACGAGTCTCTACAGGCCCTGGGCAATGCTAAGTACTTTAGCGTCATGGATCTCACTTCAGGCTTCTATCAGGTGGCCATGGAAGAGCAGGACATCCCAAAGACGGCTTTCACAACCCCATTTGGACTGTGGGAGTACACCCGTATGCCATTTGGGCTATGCAACAGTCCCGCTACGTTCCAGAGGCTGATGCAGCGTTGTTTTGGAGACGAAGCTCTGAACAGCTTACTGATATACCTCGATGATATCATAGTATACTCATCTACCTTCGAGGAACATCTTCAGCGCCTGGAAATGGTATTCTCACGACTCCGAGTACATGGTCTTAAGCTAAAGCCGTCTAAGTGTGACTTCTTCAAGACCGAAGTCAAGTACCTTGGTCACCTGGTGGCAGCTGGAGAAGGGGTCAAGCCAGACCCAGATAAGATAGCTGTTGTGAAGGACTGGCCCGAAGCAACTACTGTCACCGAATTACGAGCTTTCCTCGGGTTCACCGGCTTCTTCCGGAAGTTCATCCGTGGGTACTCGAGCGTCACTGCTCCTCTCCTCAGCTACCTGAAGGGAACGTCACACAAAGGAAAGGTCAAGGACGGAGGTAGGAAGATAGAGCTCGATGAGGCAGCACGTTCGGCGGTGCAGGTCTTGAAATCCAAGCTAATGGAAGCCCCAGTCTTGAGGTTTGCTGATTTTACCCATCCCTTCATCGTGGAAACAGACGCAAGCAGCAGAGGACTCGGCGCCGTGCTGTCACAGCAGATTGATGGGGCGAAGTCAGTCATAGCCTATGCGTCAGTCACGAGCACTACGTCCCACAGAGAAGAATGACAGAAACTACTCCGCATTTAAGCTGGAGCTCTTGGGAGTACGATGGGCTGTCTGCGAAGCGTTTCGGGACTACCTGATGGGAAATAAATGCATCATCCTCACAGACCACAACCCCCTCAAGTACCTGGACTCCGCCAATCTAAGCGCGGCCGAGCTAAGATGGGTGCAGCAACTGGCAGCGTTTCACTTCAAGTTGAATCAAGCCCTTGATGCATTGTCCCGCCTTCACAAATGCCCAGATGATGAAGTGCCAACATGGCCGCCCATCGAGCTGGTGTCGTCTACAATCCGAGTCACCTGTGGATCAGCTGTTCTTGCTACAGAGATTCCACCTGTCCTGACTCACCAAATCAGAGTGGGGAGTGATGCTGGGTGTCTGAGTCTACCAGGTTACTCCGCCAAGGCGTTGCGGGACCTTCAGGATGACGACTTTGTTATCGGTAGGGTTATCCGCTATGTAGAAAGGGGAAGTCGACCATCAAAGGGAGAACGAGAGGGTGACCCATCTGACGTTGCTTCAATCCTTAAGCATTGGGACCAACTCTTCCTCAAAAACGATGTCCTGTATCGACGTTCAGAATTACAGGGAGATGGTATGTGTGAACGTCTCGTCTTGCCCGCACGTTTACACGAGGAGGTTCTGACGCTATTCCATGATGATGCTGGTCACTTTGCTGCAAAGCATACTCTGGGACAACTGCAGCCCCTTTTCTACTGGCCTCGTATGGTGTCACCAGTGCGAGAGGTGTGGTATCGGCAAGCGTCCAAATCGCTCCACCCGGCCTCCCCTTGGGACACTGCGAGCATCAGCACCGCTGGAAATAGTCTCGATGGATTTCACGGTTCTTGAGCGATCAACAGACGGCTACGAGAATGTACTGGTGTTCACAGATGTCTTCACCAACGAGAGACCAGCGCGCTGGAACAGTGGCTAAAATGATGATCAAACACCTCATTATACCATTTGGCGCCCCACAGAGGATACATTCCGACAATGGGAAATGCTTTGATGCTCAAGTAGTCCGAGAGCTCTGCAAGCTGTATGGGATCCGGCAGTCACACACGACCCCGTATCATCCGCAAGGCAATGGGCTTTGTGAACGTTTTAACAGGACACTTCACAATCTACTCGTTGCTCTTCCCGCCAATAATAAGACACAGACTCATCTATGACCGACAAAGACACATGACGCTCGGTCTCTTCACTATCAGCTAGTATCAATTTTGAGGGAGAATTTATGCTAGCCTCTGTTTCACATTGGTCAAAAGTTGATGAAACGCTGTCTGCAAGTGATGGAGTAGGCTGGTTTTGTCGAATGGGAAGGAATGTAATATCCACCTCTTCATCGCTGGATGCAGAGTTATCCTGTACACCGTGTGCTTCATCGGTGTCAGGACTCGGCTTTGCATCTACGGGGGTTCGCTGCTCGTCATGGGCTTTGTTGGTTAACTCTGTGTCCCTGTCTGGGTCCTTGTCGTCGAGTTGTAGTGGTAGGAACATGCAGGGAGTTAAGAGATTGCGATGAAGCATCCTTTCTTTCCCAGTTTCGAGAGATTTGACTACATACACGGGAATATTTGAATGTTTAGATTGAACGATGTAAGGTATTGGCTCCCATCTGTCAGCAAGTTTCTGGGTGCCTGTGACATGCTTATGCTGAACAAGGACTCTATCGCCAGAATGGAGGGGTGCTTCGTGACTACCCCTGTCGTACAGCCGTTTCTGCCTCTTTTTCGCTTTCTCGGCGAATTCACTGGCTGACCTGTATGAGTTCTGAAGTCTGTCTCGAAGCTCTATTATGAACTGGTCTTGGGTGACCATCGAGCAGTCGTCTTCTTTCTTTAAGCCAAACATGAGGTCAATAGGAAGATTGGGATGTCTACCAAACATCAAATAAAAAGGTGCGTAACCGGTGGAGTCGTGGCGGGTAGAATTATAAGCATGTGTCATTGCCCCTACATGTGCCTTCCAGTCCTTCTTTTGGTCTGTCTCCAGTGTTCCCAGCATATTGAGCAACGTGTGGTTAAACCGTTCTGTCTGGCCGTTGCACTGGGGGTGGTAAGGCGTCGTGCGACTCTTTTTTATGCCACACACCTTACAAAGGCCTTTAATAAGGGAACCCTCGAAGTTACGGCCCTGGTCAGCATGTATCCTGACGGGAAAACCATAATGTGGGATAAAGTTTTCCCACAGGATCTTGGCAACGGTCTCCGCCTTTTGGTCTCTCGTCGGGTGAGCTTGGGCATACTTTGTGAAGTGATCAGTGATTATCAGTATGTTTTCGTAGCCACCTTTTGATCTTTCTAATTTGAGGAAATCGATGCAGACGAGTTCCAGGGGCTCGGATGAATGGATACTGACTAGAGGAACTTTGGTTTTAGATGGCCTGGTCTTACGTAGACAACATCGTCTGCACTGTTTACACCAGAGTTTTACATCATGGGACATCTTGGGCCAAAAAAATCTACTCCTGATCATGTCAAGCGTTCTTTCAAAACCGAGATGGCCCAGGTCGTCATGGAGTGCATTCATGACGATAGATCTAAACTGAATGGGCAGGATTAATTGCTGAGTCATCTGGCCGTCGGTTGTTCTGCGTATGCGATACAGGATGTTGTCACGCAGGGAGAATTTATCCCACTGACGGAAGAGGACGGAGCATTCGGCTGGTTCCCGCAATCGTTCTCGTCGGTCTGGTTTTCTTTGTTGGTCCATGTAGAACAAGACACGGGAAATATGGGGGTCGTCCCGTTGGGAAAGAGCAACATCCATCTTTGACATCTTAGGGAGCCCATCGCATGACATATTGGACATGGGTACATCTTCCTCTTTCTTTGAGCTTCTGGTAGTTACGTTGCACATCGCATCAGATAGTGGCTCCAGGAACGGGTGTGATGTAGATGGGTGCCCACTGCAAACTGCGTGCACAACCTCCGAGGGTGATTGCTTCTCTCCTGAATTCGAGGCTAGACCGATCAGTCTCAGGGTGTGGCTTTCGAGACAGTGCGTCTGCAGCTGCGTTGCTTTTGCCAGGCCTGTACTGAATTGTGAAGTTAAATTGTGACAAGGCTGCCACCCATCTCTGTCCTGTTGCATCTAACTTGGCGGATGAGTTCACATACAAAAGGGGATTATTGTCTGTCAGGACAGTAAACGTATTACCTAGTAGGTAGTCTCGTAGTTTGTCAGTGACGGCACACTTGAGGGCAAGGAATTCTAATTTGTGGCTGGGGTACCGGGACTCTGCTGAGCTCAAACTTCTGCTTGCATAGCATATGACTCGTTCAGTGCCATTCTGTATCTGGCTAAGCACTGCTCCAAGTCCAATACCAGAAGCATCTGTCTATAGAATGAATGGAGATGAGTAGTCAGCATAGGCCAGTATTGGTGCCGAAGTCAGGTGTTGTTTTAAAGAGTCAATTGCCTGTTGGCACTCGACCGTCCAGGCAAATGGAGGAGGTGGGATGCGTATTCTATTTTGGCCTTTCCTTTTACGGCGGGGGTCGCCGGTAGTAAGTTGGTAAAGCGGTGCTGCCAAGTTGGAATACCCTTTTATGAATCGCCTAAAATAGCCAGTAAAACCCAGGAACTGCTGGAGTTCCTTACGATTGACAGGGACTTTCCAGTCGATGACTTGAGATGTCTTTTCCGGGTCTGTCGACACACCTTCAGCCGAGACTATGTGACCCAGGTACTTGACCTTCTCCTGGAGTAAGTGGCACTTCGTAGGTTTGATCTTCAGTCCATGTTGTCGTAGGCGTGAGAAAACATTCCCTAAACGTCGAATGTGTTCATCGAAATTCGAAGAAAGCACAATGATATCATCTAGGTAAAGGAGGACTGTGGGGTAGTTCTCATCGCCAAAACAGGTTAGCATTAGCCGCTGAAAAGTTGCAGGGGCGTTCTGAAGTCCAAAAGGCATACGGTTACATTCATATAAACCCATTGGAGTTGTGAACGCTGTTTTGGGTTTATCTGCTTCTTAGACCTCCACTTGCCAGTAACCTGCTGTTATATCCAGTGTTGTGAATAGTTTCGCATTGCCAAGTGCATCCAATGCCTCCTCGATGCGGGGAAGGGGAAATGCGTCTCGGATGGTTTTACTATTTAGTTGACGATAGTCTACGCAAATTCTGAGGGTGCCATCCTTCTTATGAACTATCACCATCGGTGAAGCGTAAGGAGAAGAACTCTTCCTAATGGCCCCTGACTCTTCCATCCCCTTAAGGTGTTCTCAGACGGCTTGGTACTGGGAAGGTGGGATGCGCCTATGAGTGAGACGGAAGGGTTGATTATCAACAAGAGGGATGGAATGTTTCACTGTGTCTGTACGCCCGTAGTCTAAAGAGTTGACGGAGAAGATATCTTGGTATTCCTGAAGGAGCTTGTTGAGTTTATCCTTCTGCTCTTCATTCTCGAGGGCGGCATTTTTAAGGTCTAATAATGGGATGACGGGAAGTGGTTTCGTAGCAGCCAGTTGACTTCCAACGATGCCAACCAGTGGACTTCGGAGATGATGGTATGGCCCATCAATCTCTGGATTACGTGGGTGCGGTGACAGTTCTTTGGATCTCTGTTTCTGCGTTACTGAGCATGAGTCGGATGACATCTCCTGTGCGTGTACAATTTAGAAAACCTCAGCAAGTTTGCATCCGTGAGAGATAGTTACAGGCCTCGCAGATATGTTGTACATCCGGACAGGGAGACGCAGATTTGGCCCAACGTCGGTCAGAAGACTTCCCACCTTTAGGAATGAGAGGCTGTGCGGGAATCCTTCAACAAGAGCAGTGTATACTGATACCCCTTCTGCTCTCGGTGCTTGGCAGATGACTTCTATTTCCTTCCCTGGCGGCACCATCTTGGAGGTTCTACCCATGTATCGTGCGTAGCCTATCCTGCCATATTGGTCACCGAGACTTGAGACATGCCTATACGCCGTGTACCAAGGTAGGCTCTCATCTTTAACCTCCATTAAGTAGTGACGACCTCAGGCCAGTTGTTGGTCTCTCTGTGAGGCTCGGATGACGTTGGTTCCTACGAGGACTGGTACTCTTGACCTGTAGTTATCGGAGCAAACCACGAAGGCAGGTACATTCTCATAGGTGACGCCCATAATTTGGATAGACAATGGGAGTACTCCTAGATACGGGACTCTTTGACCACTGGCACCTTCGATGGAAACATTGGCAGGTAAGAGTTCTTTATGCAAGAGTTCGGGGTGTGACTTCCACAGGTCTTCTGTAATGGTGGTGACTTGGGACCCAGAGTCGATAAGTGCAAGGTAGCTCTCACTATTGATCCCTACAGTCTCTTCATTGTTTGGTCCTATCAGCTGCTGGTACTCGGGTGTTGAGTTACAGACATTCTGTCTGGCAATGTTAGAGTCGAGAGAGACTGCAGAGGTGGACCTCGACGTTATTGGGGATTGGTGCTCTTGGTTTGGGCATTGGTGCTTTCGGCCTCCGTCGGCTTACCCTGTGGCCGCGGGCCCTTGTAGTTTAAAGGGATATTTCGGCACCCTTTGACTACGTGGCCTTCCTGACCACATCGATGACAGGTAAACACTCTCGGCTCTGTGGGAGTGTTCTGTTGTGCTGACTCCTTGTGTTGGTATTGCTTCCAGCTCCGTTGTCTTCCTGGCTGGGAGCTGAGTTGGTCCATCTTCAGGCTAAGCTGTTGGACAGTCTGTAAGAGGCTTTGCAGAATATCTTCACTAGGGCTAGATGCTGTCTGGGTCGGTGTTGATGGGGGTGGAGTTTGTCCTTGCTGCTGCACCTGGGGTTGCTGCTGGGTTTTTTCTAGTTGATGTGGGTGTGTCTGAGCTTTGGGTTTGGACACTAGCGAAGGGGGGAATCGAGATTCTCTCTCCATCTGTCTCAATTCAACTAGCCGTTCTTTAAAGGCCATATTTCGGGGCTGCATAGGAGCTAGTCTGTTGGTGACGCTCTCGTCTCGGACTCCTCGCATGAATTGCTGGGTCAGCATAGCGTTTCTGTTGGTCCACGGAAGTTTACGATGCAGACGTTCCTCGATCTCTCGGAGGGTTGCTTCCAGTTCAACTGCATATATACTAGGGGATTCTTTGGGAAGTCTGCTTCGCTCATAGAATTGCGCTAGAGGATCGCCAGACATCAGGCTGTCACCAAACTGTGCCTTTAGCTCTGCAAACGCGGAATCTGGCGTTTGCTGTTCTCTTGGTAAGTTCAGGACTACTTTACGGGCTGCTCCACCCAGGTATCTCACGATGGTCGGAAACTGTATTTCCAATGGCATCGAGGTGGAGTCAATGAGATACTGACAGTCCCTGATCCAGTCCTCAATGCATATGCTGCCACCTTTACGGCCCGTGTAGATGGGGACGCTCTTTACCTGGTGTGAAGGGACGAGGTTGACCGGTGATGATAAAGATGGATGCCCATCATTCACCTGACGCTTGTAGTGAGGTGATGGTGTACGCCGTCGTGTTGCTGGTTGAGCAGTTTCATTGTGCTGGCTAGACCGGAACTGCTTGGAGAGGCGTGGCATGGACTGGGATAGCCGACGCTCTAGTTCAGCAACATCAGCCAGGAGCTGGTCGGCGAGAGGCTTGCGTGTTCCTGAGTCTTCTGGAGGTGAAGTGGGTGGATTTGGGGTTCGTCTCTTCGTGCGAATAAGGATGGGGAGTTAAATTTGGTCTGCCTCTAACCGTAGTAGGTATGGACGACATGTATTCTGCCGGGGTCAGGCGCCTTTTGGATGTAGCCATTTTCAGGTAAGTGATGTTGTATTTTTAAATCAAGGGACTAATTGACTTACTAACCAACAAAGGAATAATCTGGTACGCATAAGCAGAGAACGGGAGATGCAAAATAAAGAGGATGGCAGTTAGAGACGGAGAGAAAAAAACTATAGCAGTAAATGCATCGCATGTGGTCTGGCTAGAATAATGTCAATGTCGAAAATGATTGAAAGAAAAGAAAAGAAAGATGATCAGTTCAGAAAACATGCAATCTGCAAACAAAAATCAATATTTAATCTAATATTTAATCTAATCTAATTATTAAGGCAAAAGAATAGAACGAAGATCAAATCCCGAATTTTGATTGACCAGTGTAAACCTGTAAAAAGCTACCACTGCAAAATGCACAGTCCTCATGGATTATGTAGGAGACAATATTGCATTCTCGGGAAGGGGGGGTGGTCGCTTAAGTTGTGGGATCTATTGTGTTGAGTAGTTGCGGTTTATCTCGGGAATTAATCAGATTAAAATACCACAGGCTTAGATCTGACCAAGACTTCAATTCATTATAATGGTTGCTACGGACTCTATGTTTGGTTATAGTTACGGTTTGTATACCTTGTGATCGCTGCTTTCAACCTTCAGCCTTGATCGAGTTTCAACGTCGCTCGAGCTTCGTTGCGTATACCACTGTTCAAGGGGTCCGTTTTTTTTAGTTCTTGAGCGAATGTCCGATCGTCCCGTGAACCTTATTGGAAATCCTGGTCTGTGCCTGGACGATCGTGGCCTCCTCGGGAGTTTCTTGACGTCGGCGTTCCAAGCAGGTTGACTGGGAAATGCGGCCTCGATGTACTACGACTCTGCGCTGGGGACGGACCGGCAAATGAACTCCACGGCGTCAGGACAGCTCAGCCAACGTATCGGTCGTGTTGTTTCTCACTGGGCCGCCTCCGCACGGTAAATCTCCACGAGGGGACGAGACTGTAGTAACTCAGTAGTCATGACAGGTGCGGTCAAGCCACCTAGGTCTGCTGGTAGCTGTCGTTACCGGTGCTGGACGGTAGTACCCTTGAGGTTGGATAGTGTGGGGCTAAAAGGTTAGCCGGGGCGGACCCGACCGTTCGCTCGCAGGCTCCCGGCCGCCGATCTCGGTGTGGGGCTCAAAGGTGAAGCTTGCCGTTTGATGATCCTCTATCCGGATTCTCCACCAAATGTGACCATCATAAATGAATGGATTGAGGATCTGGCAAGTAGTTAGACTTCACCTTGAAGATCGCTGTTTATTTGATCTGAGGGAGAAGACCAGAATACACCTTGTTGGGTCTCCGTCTAACAGGATAATCCATGTATTTACTATTTTACTAAACATTATCGAAACATTTACAAAACAACAAACAATTCTCTGGAATTATTTACAGATTAATTATAACGATTGCTTGGCATTACTTTAAATCCCGTCAAGACTGTATTGAGTGACACTGCATTGAGATTGACGTTTATATGCATTTTGTCCCGAAGGCAAAATGTAGTCTCTGAGCCAGTTTACTCATTATTTAATATTTACAAAATGCAGCGACGACCTTTGCTTATCTTTAAATATATAAATATTAAACATTGACAGGATGTCTAAATCAAGCTGCATTATCTACAAGTAAGTTCTTAAGGATAAATTCAAATTGTCATAAACTGAGGGAGAAGACCAGAATACACCTTGTTGGGTCTCCGTCTAACAGGATAATAACAAGCCCGCGAAAATACTGAAAAGACCGCGTCTTCTGCGGTAGAGAGAGGGCGCTATTCGCATGGGCAATTATTACGCAATCAAAATAAATGGCGGACTAGAAATTCGAACTTTAAATTAACACTGGATTTTACGCTTGTCACACGAAAAAAACTATTTGTATGGGAAGGTTTAAATTGATTATTTTCTTTAACATAACCACTTCGTAAAAGCCCCCACCGATATTGTGCAAAGCGCGAAAACGTTGATTGTTGACAAAGATTGATGCATCGCTATCACTACATATTTTTACATTCAAATGTTTTAATTGGTTCGTTACGGTTTTTCCGTAGGCTGAATTTCCTAACAGTTTCATCTGCTAGAATTGCATTGGATGGGTCACTATCCCCAGCCCTTTGTGCATCGCTAACAGCATCCCCAAAACTTCGAAAACAATCCAATTTCCTAAATTGAATCACTTCATATAGGCCTACATGGTCAACTACCAACCCATGCGACAAGTACCATTTTAGTAATGGAGTTGCAAGTAAAATGCGAGAGCCGAACATACTGCCTATCAAGTGTAACCGAGGTGGGAAGCTACACAAATCCAATTAACTGGGAGCGGGGTCTCTTACTTCAATTATATTGGAGGTTTATTGCAATGTACACAATATACAAAAAAACGACAGCCCGTATGGGTCAATCTGCAGAAATTGAAATGGATAAAAAATAAATACATTACTCACTTTTATATGTACAAAATTCATTATGCAGGATGTTTTGGAAGGATGACTATAAAAGTCATGATATATCCCAAAGTTAAATAAATTGTAGTGATTCGAATCAGTTAGGATAATTATTATTTCTTTAGTATGCCTACGATCACCCTTAATTTGACATTACTTAATAAAGTTGAAGCGTACTACTAGTGACTGCGGCTAACAGTAACCGGGAGTGCAGTAATCATGTTTTGATTCTGACCAAAGTTATGGAAGAACAGTACCCGCCCGTAACCGATGTCCTGTATCTGAGGGCTGTGATATATTTTAATGATAAAATGAATGATTCCAGGAAATGCAACAGCAGTTTCATATAATGAGCTCTCAAACATTTAAGGATTGCCAATAACCATGATTACGTACGCAATACAAATTTCCCATGCAATCGTACGATACTTCGCCAATCTACGTAATGCAGATCAAATGCTGTACAACATATTTATAAATAAAATAGAGATGCTCGACTGATCTAGATGGTCGCGTTTCAATAATATGAAAGAGATTAAATTAACGATATGTTTCTTCCAGATATAAAGTCGCGACAGATCTTGTTATGGAATATGGAAGGATGGAGGTTCCGGCAGAAAACCTAGATACTCAAGGGAATTGTCTCGAGCACTATGACTATGATGCAACATGTAAAATAGAAAAATATACCAAATGAAATCCAACAAATAAAAGTTAGGGAGACTTACCGACCAAAGCGGCCCAACCCTCACTTGCCTCCAAGTACACACTGACGCAATCAGGCGGTCAAATAGGGCCTTTGTGCTCTGACAGATGCGATCGCGCATTGCGAGGACCAGATGACAAGTGGTCCTTAATTACTGAGAGGGGCACAACAGGACAGATAGGGGCGCCAGGTCTTTCCCAAAATGCAGGGCAACCATTGTTTAAATTTCCTCGCGCGTGAAGCGCGCGAAACTTCAACAATGGGGCGAAAATCGCTGCGGAAAGCCAACGTCAATGTTCGCAGTGCATGACGGGAATCCCTAACCCAGGCACGGTGGCGCTATTCAAATGTACAAAATAAGTGCCAGGCAGCACGCGCAGTCTGGCTGGTCACACAAGGTTCTGTGTGTTGTTTTTTTAACAAACCCTCTCTTTCTGCAAATTCCTTCATATGTTCCCCTATGTCGTCTTTACTGACATCTACATTTTTGAAAATGGGAGTCATTTCGGCAATTGTTTCTTTCATCGTGTCTGGGACCCTCAAATCACACTCTACAAGACCAAAGAGTGAATCATCTTTAATGAAATCAAGGACTTGTTGCTGAGTCATTTGTTTTCTTTGACTGTGTGGCAGACGAATAGAATCTATGAATCGTCTCAAGTTCGGATCACTCTCCTGGCAAACCCCCCATTCACACTCCCTCATTTCTATCAAATTGTACCCTTGCTTTCTGATATATACCGAGTTTTGCTCAGTTTCTTCGCGAAGTGTTTCAAAGCTAGCCTGTCTGACCTAATTGAAATCGCCCTTGTTGAGATGACATCGATGTCCATGCCAATAACAACCATGGAACTGGTATATGGTGTTAGTCTCCTGGCAGAAACCATCAACCGGTAGGAGTCTGGAACCCACACGTTTTTCAGTGCCGTTAAATTTATGAACGATATGAACATCGTTCATCCTCGACTCCCATTCCAACCATTCAGTGGCCATAACACCATACTTCTGCGCCATTTTAGTTCTCCTCTGCATTCCGCCTGACACTGGGCATGTCTTGCATAAGCGCCCATAGATAAAGGGCATCAAAACCAATTATTTTTTTGCAAACTTTTGACCCGTCCCGGATATGTTTTTTCTTTCTTTCGTGATATCGATTGAAAATTATGGATGGCCCACCCACAATGTTTTTCTTAATCTTATAATACAGATCGCTGTTCTTTTTGTCAACGAGAGAAAAGTAGACATCGGGGTAAAGAGTCTGGAATATATATCTGCGCGAAAGGCCAGGCACAGAAACTGCGCATTTCAGCATGTCCATGTCTCGTTCTGCATAAAATTCGC
This sequence comes from Luidia sarsii, assembly GCA_949987565.1. Taxonomy (NCBI): domain Eukaryota; kingdom Metazoa; phylum Echinodermata; class Asteroidea; order Paxillosida; family Luidiidae; genus Luidia; species Luidia sarsii. The sequence goes on from OX465102.1 coordinate 200,240, forward strand.
TCATTTTCTGCAGCGCGTCTAGAAAGGGTTGAACGTCTAGATTGTTATACCAGATCAAAACATCCTTCATACTTGTGATTTTGTGGGTCTTCCAAACCTCCTTACAGTATGCGTATTCTTCATCGGTGATATTTTCTCTTAAGTTTGCTGTAAAAAGCTTCTTTACATTCTAATTTTTCCAGACTATCCACCCATCCATAGGGGAAGAACCCCTTTTCTTGGGGCACGTTATACGCCTTTAGGATTTTAGCGTAACTATACCCAGGTGCTAAGTAATTTGTTATATCCAGAAATTTCAAGCGCTGAGTTTTCAACGCCATGTATGTGGCGGTTCTCTTTACGATGAATTTGAGGGGGTCATCTCTCTGAAGTTTACAATACAGGTGTCGCTTGATAAGATTGACATCGTACTTACCACCGTTAAACCCCAGAACTGGAAATTCTTGGAGAAAGTTGCCGAGCTCCTCCTTGACCCTCTCGGCTGGATGCTGCTTTCTTCTCCTCGTCTCCCCTCCGTCGTTTCCTGATGCATCCGTTCCAGGTGGATGAGCTCATCCAGACTTTCGAAGATGTCCTCAAATCGTTCTAGGAGCAGCTGGTGCGCTGTTTGCGAAATGGCGTGGAGGTAATCGACTACCCGATCCACCAGAGTACTAGAACTCCCGGTTGTCACAAAGCACTCTGGTGTCTAGTACCCGGGCACGTTACTCGCGACGCTACAACTTAAAAGTTCGGGTCGACTTTCCCAGGTGGGCCGACCATTTCCCTGGCTCTGGTTCGGCACAGTTTGAAAATAATTCTCAAAGTCGTATGTAGCACGGAACGGGTATGTTTTAAGTTCACGGGGGATTTGTACATTTAGGTCATCCAGTTTGTCGAAGATGGTTTGGGGGAGGGCCCCAAGCTTTTCAGGTAGTTTAAAAATTTAAATATGTTCGGTTGAGGGACCTGGTACGAATTAGAAAATAATGTGCAGTCGTGCGTGCTTATAGGGCTGTGAGGGCGGGGGCTGCGCGGAGCATAGGCGATTCACTTCACGTTGATCAGGCACAGGTTAGTTTATTTTATATAGCGCGCTTACTCGACTCCCATTTGTCAACGACCACGATGGAATACGAGCATCCCGCTACGAAGGACGACATACGGCTCAAAGATTCCACGGGAACCGAGTGGAGACGTGAGGGAAATCAACGACAATTCAAATTTAATCAGCTAAGTGTTCCCTTTTCCCTTTCCTTCAGTCAGTTTTGACCGTAAGATGTGTCATATCTTAATTCATCCCCACCTTCTTTAACCTTCATTGCGGTGACGGGCAGTAGCCTGTAATAAACCAAACGCCGCCGCATAACTGTGTTTTCAGTGTTGTTTCTTGAGTGTGGAGCGTTTCTAGAAGAAATTTAAATATGTTCGGTTGAGGGACCGGGTACGAATTAGAACATATTTGTTTTCTTCGTGAATGGGCGGAATGCACACCTGCGGTGTGTGCAGTGGGATGTGCAGTCGTGCGTGCAGATTACACACGTTTCTTTTATAAGCCTGCACCTTCCTTTGTATTGGCGTCTATGCCGTCTGTCTCAGCAGAAATTACACTCTTGTTTTGCAGGCAAGTCAAAGACTTGATTCAAACTGCGCAAGACCAGTTAGACGTTGACAGCCCTTCACTGTCAGGCGTCAAAGCAACACTCTTCAAAAGTTGATCCGCTTTGCTGATTCCAGCACATACGACTGGGCCACAGTGAGTACGAGGAGCATGAGCTGGCTACTGACCAGGATTACGACAACAAGATCACCCGTTCGGAGAATCGAGCTGCTAGGAAGATCAAGCAAAAGAGGACAGCAGAGACAGCGGCCAAGCAGACCAAGAAGTTCAATAATTCTTATGAGAGTCCTGGCGGTCCTTCTACTTTTCGTCCCTCTCAGCAGCCCCAGTACTGTGAAAGCCATAGAACACAGTGAACAGGTGCGATCAGACATCATACAGTCGGGGTTCTCTCCAATATTCAGAAGAGCGTGTGGGAGCCAGTACAAGAATTAGTATGGCTTGGATATGACATCAATATTGGCCTAGGTACAATTAAAATTGCCGAAAAGCGAATCATTGCCATAAAACAAGGCATTGGAACTATTACTAAGTCCAGTTACAGCGTATCGGCTAGGTCCTTGGCAAGTTTAGTGGGTAAGATAGCTTCAACCAGCCTGGTCACCGGTCATGTGACCAAGGTCATGACCAAGTCATTGCATGTTTGCATAGAATCCAGAAGGGCTTGGGATGCCCCTGTAATTGTTTCACCCCAAGCCAAAGTAGAACTACAGTTTTGGCTTGAAAATTTGGATAATGCCAACAAGGCCATTGCAGGAACCCTTCCCGAACACTCGAGGGTAGTGTATTCCGCTAGCAATACGGGTTATGGTGGTTTTGTGGTGGAGAACTGTCCAAGCTGTCCAACCGCAGGACAAAGTGGTTTACAAATAACCAATCAGTAGCGCGTATAGCAGCGCATTGGAGTATGAACCCTGAACTTCAGGAGATAGCCCTGAGTATCTGCCTGACATGTTTGAAGAACAATATTCACATAGATATGGAGTGGATACCAAGTTCCCAGAATCAGAAAGCTGATATGCTAAGTAGACAAATAGACCGGAACGACTGGGGTATATCTGACCAAGTTTTCTCCTACTTTGATTAATTGTGGGGGCCACACACAGTCGACAAGTTTGCCTCCTTCTATAATAAAAGGGTCGCAAGGTTTAATTCCAGGTACCACAATCCAGGCTGTGAAGCAGTAAATACTTTCACGGTAGACTGGAAAGAAGACAACAATTGGGTTGTACCCCCAATTTTCTTGATACCCAAGGTTATCAAGCACATGGAGAGTACCAAGGCTGCAGGGACCCTGATTTGCCCATGCTGGTATTCGGCACCATACTGGCCGATCCTTTTCCGAGATGGTTATAATCCAGGGAAAGCAGTAAAACAAGTCTATGAAATTCCTAGAAACTGGTCTATTTTTGTCACTGGCAGAGGGGGCAATGTTCAGTTTATTGATAACATCACTCGTAGCCGAATACTGGCAGTTAGGCTGGACTTAGAATAACATAGTTCTGTTGTCTCTTACAGATCATATTCACCAATGGTATTTGGGTCTCCAGAGCGGAGAAATCGCCAGACCTGAAAGACTTAGCAGCGCAAAATCCAGGTGTGATACTGGATTCCAGCGCCCAGTCAACCGTAAAGCTGTACCCGGGAGCGTTCTTACGGTGGTCACATTGGGCTAATGCCCATGGGAAAAAAGCAAATTAATGCAGATATTTGTTGATATTTAACCCACTTAAGCCAAAGTTGTAGTTCACAAGCTCCTGTTACTAAAGCCGTAGCATCGATATTTTGGGCACAAAAATGGCTGGAGTCGATGATCCCACCAGTTTTCCACTCGTCAAGCTTACACTTGATGGCCTCCAACGAAGGCTTTCGAAACCAATTGAAAAGAAAAAGCCAGTACCTCCTTTTGTGCTAAAGGATATGATAGACTAACTCTTGCATAATATCAACAAAGGTCCAGATCTAATGACCTTACGATCAGTAACAATGTGTGTTGGCATATACTGTTTTCTTGCGATTTAGTGAGCTTGCTAATATCAGATTTTCCCACATTTCCTTCATTTCAAAGGGTTTCATTTTGCTCATCCCGTCAAGCAAAACCGATCAGTATCGGGAGGGTAGACAGCACAGTTGTTACAGAAATATTTATCTGCAGCTCAAATTTCTGATCCAAATGTCTTCATATTTCGAGCTGTTTCTAAGATTAAAGGAGGTTACAAGTTGAGGAGAGCAAATCAGTCACTCTCGAATTCAAGAGTAAGGGAAGTCGTGCTCGAGGCTCTTGCCCCGTTTGTTACAGATGTTAAGCAGTTTGGCTTGCACAGCCTCAGAGCAGGGGGGCGGGGGCTACCGCCGCCGCCCAAGCGGGCGTGCCAGATAGGCTGTTTAAACGGCATGGCAGGTGGAAATCGGAGTCGGCAAAAGATTGGTATGTGGAGGAATAATAATAATAATAAAAGGATATTTATAAAGCGCCCAAATTGCCAAACAGGCCTCAAAGCGCTGTTATCGGTCTGTTATCGGTCTCCCAAGCTGTTGGTTTATAATAATTGTAGGGTCTTTAATTGCATGATGGCAGCCCTGTCTGGGGTTTTACTATATTGCATGGATCAGACCTACGATTCTAAAATGGGCGAGTTTTTCGTAGCCAGCGAATAGTAGTGCCACTCTATGCAATAAAGAATGTAATCAGACAATTGGACATGCAGACGATACTGTGTTTTCAGTGTTGTTTCTTGAGTGTGGAGCGTTTCTAGAAGAACTACAGTTACGTCCCATGTGGCTGAGTATTTCGGTGTGGGTGGGCGCAGGTTGAACACGCCATACATGAATCTTTTGACTATTGGATGGGAACCCACACTGATTCCTACTGTAATTCCAAATCAATCTTGCTTTGAATCATCGAAACTGTATAAAAAACTGGAAAATTGAACTTTCTACCCTAATATGACCAGAATGATTAAAGGTCAAAAAATCCCTATTGTAATTTTGGGTGATTCTGCATATAGTCTGTAAAAATACTTGATGAAGCCACACCCTGAGGGTCTTGCAGATGGGCAGCAGAAAAGATTTAATGAAAGACTCTGTCGTGCCAGAATCATTGTTGAACATTATTTTGGACGTTTAAAGGGACGGTGGCGCTGTATCATGAAGCGTAATGACTCTCATGCTTGTAAAATCCACATTGTGGTCACTGCCTGCATCGTTCTCCATAACTTCTGTGAGACCGGGAAGGGTGCATATGATGACCACAATAACGTAGACAATGAACAAGAGCAGCCTGATAAAAATCAAGTGGAAGATGATGGTGATGGAGAACTAATTCGAAATGCACTCACCAAGTATTTTGCTAATCACCAGCCTTATTAATTAAGTCAGTCCCATGTTATCATGATACAAAGTCTATGTGGCTTAAGATGGATTTAAGCAACAATCAGTGTATTTGAAGTACATGTAATAGTAGGTTTGCAGTGACACCATGTACAATGCTCTTGGTGAGTATGTGTGGTTCTGAAAAGAACCACACATACATGTACTAACCAGGGCTACTCACAATACTCACTCACAAAAGAGCATTGTATATGGTGTGACCGAAAACCTATTAGTTATGCCATTCCCACCATGAAAACCTTCAAATCTCAATCTGTGTATTTACTGGGGGGGGGGCGGGGTGAAAAAAACAACAACATTATTAAACATGTTTTCCTAATCAAAAGTATTTTCAAATCCAACTCAAGTTTTAAAAGATAGTTCGAGTTTGTAAAGGATTTTTATGTTGGTCTTTACTGCTTATAAACATTTACAGTAATTTTGCAACACATAAATTGTACTCGGATTAAAATTAAAGGCACCTGTGACTTTTAATGACAGGGTCTGGAAGCTACCAAAAAAACAACTTACTCAGGAGCTCGATCGAACTGCGTCAGAACAGAAAGAAAGAAAAGAAAAAGAAAAAGAAAGAGAAAAAGAAAAAGAAAAAGAAAAAGAAAAAGAAAAAGAAAAAGAAAAAAAAAAAGAAGAAGAAGAAGACTTTTTGACTTTTCAAAAGGAAGACTTTATTTCATTCTTTTGAAAATAACAGGAACTAAACCAATCAAAACAAAATTTACAAATAAAAGACTTGAAATAATAAATTAAATAAATGAACATAACACAAATAAACAATAAACATAGGAGAAAATAATATATATAATAGTATAACATATTAGAGGTGTTTTGTAATACAAAACAAAATCAGTTGGAAGGGAGTTGTCATAGTGGTAATCGAAAATAAACCGGTGATAGATCTCTCCAGGAGCAGAGGTATAACACCATGTCTCGCTTACGCGGGCTGCTGCTCCCGAGAAAGAAAGTCACAAGGGTTTAATTTTCATAAGACAACGGTCCAAAAGGGGAAGTCAAATAAAGAGGTAAAAAAAAGACATTATATAAGAATTATTTTTATCTAATACATACGTTGTTTTTAAGGGTAAACACACACACACACAAAAGGAAAAATAGGTAAGATGTTTGGGGAGGGAAAGAGGGGGGGGGGTGGTCTGAGTCTGGAGACAGTGGGGTCCCCATGTCTCGCCGAAGCGAGCAGCTGTCCGAGTCTCAGACCAGAAAAGAGAAGAATAATAGAGTTTAGAAAAAGTATAGAGATGTCAGAGGACAGAAGGGAGAAAATTATGTTAACCACGTCATCTTGTTTACCTCTTTAATTTGGAAAAAGATTGAGTCAAGAGGCCATTTGTGGAGAAAAGTAGAGATGTTGTTACATTGACAGTAGAAGGAATATTCAAAAAGAATTTTGGTTTGAAGACGATGTGTCCAGATGAGAAGGGGGTCAAGGAACTTTTGATTTCTGTATAACCAGTAGATGACATTTTTTAGGCTAATTATGAGGTAGTTAGAGACGTGTACAATTTCCCGGCTACGACCACGGGCATGCGGTATTAGGGCCCAGTAAAAATTTAAGTGTTGACGCAGATCTGGAAGGAGACGGCAGAGGAGCTGGTGTAGACGATTCAGCGCTGGTTGGATGGCAGGGCAGACGACGAAGAGGTGGATGATTGTGCCGAGTTGTCCGCACCATCCACAGAGAGGTGAGAAGCCCGGATTGAGGTGGTGCAGTACCGGAAGCGAAGGAAGAACATTATGCATTAGTTTGTATTGCACGTCGCCTTCCTTCTTGGATGTCGGTAGATGATATATCTCTCGCCACTGGATTTTGGTACCCTCCAAGTATCTTCTAGTGTGCCAAGGAGACAGTGGCAGTTCTTGAAGGGAGTTGAGCCGGTTGTTGAGAAGAAGGTACATTTGTTTTGAAGAAGAGGAGAGTCCGTGGAGTGTGGATGAGAGGAGGAAGTCGGTGGCAGTTTGCGGACGAGCAGGAATTGGTAAAATTGCAGCGCAGGAAGAGTGAAGACCATTGGTGTTGAAGAATGATGGAAAGCTTGAAATGAGCTTGCTTCGAGCAGTGTTGAGGATCTGATGACATTGTCGGTATGATGGCGGTCGAAGGCTCCTACGATCCGGGAAATCCTCTGGGTCACGCCAGGCACCGGTGCTGATATGCAGGAGATGACGGACTAGGATAATACCGCATTCCGCGAGTCGAGCCGGGAAATTAGTGATAGAGGGTTTGGAGGGAAAGAGATAGTTTAGAGGAAGATTGATGACGTGGTCAAGAGACACCAGAGGTGTTTCGATTCGAGCTCCGGACGCCGTCCAAGCACGCACCATAGAAGCGTAAGGAGGCTAGTGTAGAATTTTGGATTTGTTGTTGAAAGAAGAAGTCCAGACCCAATTTTTTGTATTTATTTAAGTAGAAAGCAGCCAGATCATAGGCGGGGTGTTTAGAAGCATTGAGAAAGCGTTTTAGGAAACGCAAGCGAAAGGTAAGGGTGCGTGCTTGGAGGCAAACTAGTCCCATTCCACCCTTGTCAGGTTCTTGAAAAAGTCGTCTTTTTGCAAGTAGGTGTCTTTTGCCGGACCAGATGAAATCAATGAGGTGCTTTTGAATATCATTGATGAACGTTTCTTGAGGGGTGAGTATTGCAAGAAAATGGAAAATTTTGGAGGCAGCGAGTTGGTTTACGATGAGGGTTTTTCCTTTGTAGGATAGAATCGGCAATAGTCGTTTCCAACAGGCTAGGGTTTTAAGGATTTTATTTTTGCATATTGTCCAGTTTTGTTTGGTGTAGTTGATTGAGTTTCCTAAGTAGAGTCCCAAAAATAGTAAGCCTTCGCTGTTCCAGGAAAAGCCTAGGGGTGTGTCTGATCGTCCGGTCCAGCAGCCGGCCCACAGACCCTGGGATTTAAAGGTGTTCAGACGTGCTGCAGAAGCACTACTGAAGAGATTGTAAGTTTCAGTTACAATTTGGAAACCGTTTTCGGAAGTAATAAAGACGGACACATCGTCTGCGTACGCTGACACTGAGAGGCATTTTGGGGAGTTTGGTAGGCGGAAACCGTGTTCGTTAAGGTCAAGGCGGAGTTTGCTTAATAAGGGCTCAATTGAAAGGGTATACAGGAGTCCAGAGAGTGGACAGCCCTGCCGAATCCCTTTTTCGAAAGAGAAAGGTACAGTAAGAGAGTTTCCGATTTTTACAAGACTCTCCGTTTGGGTATATAACAGTTTGATGTATTTTATAAAACCGTTCCCAAAGCCCATGGCTCTCAGCACAGAAAATAAATATTCATGGTCAACATTATCGAAGGCTTTTTTTTGGTCTAGGTTTAGGATGGCGAATGGAAGGTTGGTAGAGTTGGCATAGGCTAACATGTCGCGAATTAAGTTCAGATTGTCATGCAGGCAGCGGTTTGGAACACAGTAGCTCTGATCTATGTGAACTATGCTGTCAATGCACTGTTTCAAACGATTAGCAAGCAGCTTGGCAAAGATTTTGTAGTCCGTGTTTAGAAGTGACACAGGACGCCAGTTTGCAATATCGGCGAGGTCGCCTTTTTTTGGTAGTAGTGTGATGACTGCTCTGCCAAAGGAACGGGGGAGAGAGCCATGTTCAATGGAAGAGGAGAGAACTGAGAAGAAATCTTCTCTGAATAGAGGCCAAAAGAATTGAAAGAATTCGCTAGAGAGCCCATCCAGACCAGGGGACTTGTTTTTACCAAGCTGCTTGGTTGCATTGTCTAGTTCTTCAATGGAAACGGGATTATCGAGATCATCCGAGTCGACTGGGCTTAAACGCCACATATTGTGAAGAAGTTGATGTTGGGCGCTTTCGTCAGTTGGAACTTTGCTATAGAGCAATTGATAGAAATTGTGGATGTGGGAGCGTATTTCATCTGGATTATCTGAGATGTCCCCGGAAGGAAGTCGGATATGAGTGATATTTTTTGACAAAGAGTGAGATTTTTCGAGGTTAAACAAGTATGTTGAACATGTATCTATTTCTGTGGTATGCTTAAAGCGAGATCTGACGAGAGCGCCCTGAGCTTCTATTTTAAGAAGGGAGTTGAGCAATTTTCGTTGCTCTTTAAGAGCCTCCTGGATTTCGGGGGTGAAGTTTGGCGCAGACTCTAGCTCATTTATTTTGGCATTGATACAGTTTAAAGCAATTCGTTTTTCTCTTGCTTTTTTGGAGCTGTACATTTGAGTTATGCTTTTGATGTGTCTTTTCCCAAAGTCCCACCAAGAATTGAGAGTTAAGAAGTTGATTTTTTCCATTCGCCGGTTTACCCAAAAATGACGAATTGTGGAAGTGTAGGTTTCATCAGAAAGAAGGTGGTTGTTAAAGTGCCAGTAGGCACTGCCATGACTGTGAGTGTGGTTCATTTTTAATTTCAAATTAACCGCAGAGTGGTCAGACAAAGAGCATGACGATGTATTGCAAGATTGCACAGATGGTATGTAGCCTAAAGACACATAAAATCTGTCTAGTCGGGCACGAGAGTAACCACTAGCACGAGAAGGATTAACTCGTGACCAGGTGTATTGTCGTTGGTTGGGGTGGAGTCTGCGCCAGACATCACAAAGAAACAATGCATTGACAGCTTCAGTGAGAGCCTTGGACATATTTGGACGGTGTTCGGTCAGCGTACACAGACGATCGAGAGAGGGGTTTTCCGTACAGTTAAAGTCACCCCCAAGAACAATGTCTCGCCCAATAGCTAAATGCCAACCAAATTTCGAGACAATTGACCTTTGGCAAATGTGTTTTAAAAACACGCATTTTGATGACGTCACGATTGCGTCATGGCATGTTGGCCATGGAGGGTGTTTCAAAACTACATCCCCAATAGATTTAATCAAAAAAATGAAAAAAATCTTGCTCCGTTGGCCAAATATGCCTAATTGAATGTTAAAATCTGAAAAGTTCATGACCTCATTAATATTCATGAGATTACGTTACGATCAAATGAGGGCAATTTTTGGATACACCTTTTCCCAACTTAGATATAGTGCAAAATTGAAACCAAACGAACTTGCATTTTTGCTTAAAATGGAGTTTGAAAATTGCCCCTTTAAAACACTGTCACGTGACACATGATGACGTCATAACAATTTTAAGACAACTATGCACTAGCTCAACATAGGTTCTATGCAATAGCAAAGTTTGAAAAAAATCCAAATGTGTTCAATGGCAAAAGTGCCGTGGAGAAAAACCCTGCACTTTGTCTATGGGATTTTTCCGACCAGAAAAAGAGAAGGAAAAAAATCAGAACAAGAACAATAGCTTTTCCGCTACGCGGCGGAAAAGCTAAAAAAAAAATCAGAACAAGAACAATAGCTTTTCCGCCTCGCGGCGGAAAAGCTAAAAACAAAATCAGAACAAGAGCAATAGCTTTTCCGCTACGCGGCGAAAAAGCTAAAAACCAGAACAAGAACAATAGCTTTTCCGCTACGCGGCGGAAAAGCTTAAACAATCAGAACAAGAACAATAGCTTTTCCGCTACGCGGCGGAAAAGCTAAAAATGATGAAATTTTTTTTGACATCAACGGGATTCGAACCCGTAACCTCCATTCCTAACCCAAAACGCACGTGCATATTATGTGCACAAAGTTTATGGGACTTCATTATATTTTTCAAAAAATCATAATAATTCTGAACAATGGTCAATTGCTTCCAAACTCAGGATTTAGAATGTCTAGCCCGATAGCTAAATGCCCACCAAATTTCGAGACGATTGACCTTTGACAAATATGCGTGTTAAAAATATGCATTTTAATGACGTCACAATTGCCTCATGGCATTTTGGCCCCGGAGGGTGTTTCTAAACTACATCCCCAATAGATATAATCGAAAAAATGAAAAAAATCTTGCTCTGCTGGCCAAAAATGCTCAATTGAATGTTAAAATCTTAAAAGTTCATGACCTTATTAATATTCATGAGATGACGTCACGATCAAATAGGGCAATTTTTGGATACACCTTTTCCCAACTTAGATATACTGCAAAATTGAAACCAAACGAAATTGCATTTTTGCTTAAAATGGAGTTTGAAATTTGCCACTTCAGCACTGTCACGTGACACATGATGACGTCATGACAATTTTAAGACAACTGTGCACTAGCTCAACATAGGCTCTATGCATTTGCCAAGTTTGAAAAAAATCCGTGTGTTCAATTGCAAAAGTGCCGTGGAGAAAAACCCTGTACAAAGTCTATGGGATTATTCCGACCAGAAACAGAAGAAGAAGAAGACAAAAAAAAAATCAGAACAAGAACAATAGCTTTTCCGCTACGCGGCGGAAAAGCTAATGAAACATGAAGGTAATTTCAGACAGCAGATATTGCTAAAAAAGAAAGCTCTGCCCCCACCCCAAAAAAAAGGAACATCAAAATAAAAAACAAATGGAACTACAGTTGATCTTTTACATCTTAATCATTTTTTGGGACACATTCTGATGGTTTGTTGAAGAGTTGTTTATATTTTATTCAAGCCAAACCATCTGAAAGATCAAATGAAACGGCTTACAGATTTTTTTTACATTATACACTCAATCTTGCAGATCTTCCAATCTTGCAGATATTGTTTCCACTTTAATTCGTGCAAAGCTTTCTCATGAACAGTGGCAATATCAATAACCTGCAATGTTTGTCTACATGGCTATCTTCTTCCCCATTAGGTTCTGTTTCGAGAAAGCGCCGTGGTAAGCGTACTCAGAGGGAGGACGCCATGGATAGAGCGGTAACTAAGCTCATCGAGTTCCAGCAGGAACAGCGTAGCCTATCCATAGGTGCACTCGTGGATCTGGAGAAAGAGCGATTCAGGTGGGAGAGAGAAATGGAAGAGGAGAGAGAGAGACGGGATGACAGGAGAAAGAGAGAGCAGCTGGAGTTTGAGCAGCGGAAAATGGAAAGCAACAATCAATTGCTGCTTCAGATGGCAAATATTTTTGCCAGACCGTCACAAGAGCATTTCTCCAGAAATTTACACCAGATGACACCACCATCCAATGTGCAGCAACATAGTACTATACCCCCATATGTTGATCACTCTTCTTTTGATAATGTATCTCCAACACATAAGTACAGGTATTAGCATCAACCAACACTAGAACTATTCACATTCTTGTTTTGTTTGTGTGTGTGCATGTGCCTTCATTTCGTCTTTCTAAAATAGTTCACCATGAACCCCAAACAACAGACCATAATTTTAATATTACCTTTCTAAATTAGTTCCCGCAAGATTTTTTTTTATCACAATGGCCCAACAAGACAGTGTGTCTTGAACCCTGTGTATCTTGGGAATAGGTAGTTGAATTTTTAAGATATCAAGTAGTAGGTCTTCTGATCACATAGCTTCTTTTGCAGTAACTTCTTTACAAAGTGTAAATCATGAAAGCTTGAGAATGTTAATTAACATGTATTCAGTAGCATACTAGTTTATTTTATGTACTGTAGGTCTATTAGTTTTTACCGCAATACATTTGCACTATCACATTTTGGATCATGCTGTTATTGTTATTTGAAAAATGCAGGTGTAAAAGTTGAGTTCATACCATGAAAACCTGTTGAATGTTAAATAAGGAAACAAAGTAAAAGAACAGGTAACTTCTCTTGCCAATATCTTTTGTATGTACTTGCATTTATTAAGCAATTTGTTCACTTTCACAACCTTGCCAAAAACAAGCTAAATTCAGCAAGACCAGTATTTTATATGAGTATTTTATAAGTTTATTTTTATATACAAAATGCACCGGAGGGATAAGGGAACATTGTCACATTAATGGTCAACATTCAAGGAAGGTTTCAAGAATAATGTTCAATGTCAGCAAGTTCTGTGTTTTGTTTAACTATAAAAAAAATGTATGGGTACCATGACAACTTCTGTTATAAAAGAATGTTATAGAAATTAGGATAATGGCTTCATATACTTTTTGTTTGAGAATAGGAGGAGCATGTGCAAACATTTTCAATCATTATTATGTTTATTACATGTACTAAAAAAAATACGTTTACCAAAGCTTGCCACCAACAACCAAAGACCAGCAATAATTAAACGGCGTCCGGTTTACACATTACGATACGGGTAATATTGTTCAAATTAAAAACATGTCCAAACCACAGACTATTAGAATAATCATAGAGAAGGTTGATCAAGCCTGTCACTTCCGTAAGATTACCCGGTTTTGTTGACGTCCGCGGTGCACCGCGCAGTAAGCATCGTCACCTATTTTCGTCGGTGGTGTTTAGTAAGGTGTCCCAGTGCAGCCAAACGCAAAATAAATTCTTAAAATAACTCAAAATGCTGTGTGGCACTGTAAAATTCTTCCCTGTATGTTTTTTTGTGTTCATCTTTGTTTTTGTTTTTCCACACTGCTTCTAACACTTTCCTCAAATCATTCATAATTTATGCTTAAAACTTATTGGTCTGGTTGATGTCTTCTTTTGTGACGTTTAAAAAAAACTCCACAATCCTCTTTCTCGCTGCTTCTTCAGTTATGACCTTTCCCAATGTCACTCCAGAGACACATTTCCTCCTTCTTGGTAATTTCTCTAGCTGCCCTTTTATTTTTTTCATTAAAAAAAAAAGTCTATTGGACCATGTTACTTTTTGTCTTTAAATAATAATAAAAAATAAATTAAAAAAAATATATAAGCGAGACGACCTATAGGAGGCTCAATAGTTTTTACCCTGAACGGACTGCCTCAAGTTGCGTGATATATTTTTTTTCTACGGATGTTGGGGTTTGTTATGGTACACTCAGATTTATTTTAGGACCAACAATAAAGAAAACTGGAGCTTCGAACCAACTGCCAATTTTGTACCTAGGAAAATAGACCCCAAAAGAGCAACTTTTTGAATAACAAGAGTTTTGCCTACTGGAAAAGCCTTATATTTCCACATTTTCGGTGACGGACAAGAGCAGGAAACCAACTGTAAGATACGAAGTCTGAGATCGTTATACGGAGTTGTTTTCATAGTGCGATGTGAGTTCGAAGGCTAAGCGTCGAAAACGTGTAGCGTCGAAAACGGGGGTTCCCACGATACATGTACAAGTACTGTACATGTACATTAAGTTAAGAATGAAATGGGTGGGTGCGTAAGTGGAATGGTTATCATGAATAATTCAGCATGGATGAAATGCAACCAATAGCGCATGTTTATGCTAATGGTGGCCTTTCCCATCCTGGGGAAAAAAATTACGCATGCGGCCATGTGGCCGCTGTGCACGTGCACTGTGCGTTACATGTTTACAGTGTGTGCAAAGAAAGACGTGTTGTGTCATGTCATGTGCAGCGCGTAGGCTGGTTTCGGCCCTACTGGTCCTGCAGTGTCGCTAAGGCGTTACGTAGAGGCGGAAACCATACCTAGACTTGCCAACCTTGCTAACGTCGCGAAGGGAAATGCGCTACTTTCATCGTTTGTCTCCGAATGTTGTTTCCGCGTAATTCAATATTATTCCCTTCTACATTAATTTTTAAAGTGGTATGGATAGAAAGAAGAGAATACACGCTTCAATTTAAGGGTAAAATTGACCGATTTGAACGATGTTTACAGGGTAGGCGCTTGGCGCTTGGCGGTCGAAAATCTTAGTCTACCCATGCCGATGGGGAGTCTGGCCACCGCCGCGCTTGCACTATCAACAGTATAAAAATTATTATGTACTGTACAGTATACAGTCTACATGTACTGACCATGTACATGTACATGTATACAGTGCAAGGGTACAGTACATGTCCTCTGCGTTCAACGTATGATGGTCTCTTACGATGGATTTTGATTCGCACAAAATGCGAACCGTTTTCTAAATTGTCTCGCATTTCGTGAAAAATATATCGCATTTTGCGATGCGAATCCAGCTATTTCCATCACTGACTGTACTGTACATGTACAGTACATACAGTACATGTATACATGTGCTGTACTTTTTAGGCATGAACAAATCCAGAGATCGGCAAAACTTTCTGTGTACATGGACATTATACTGATATAGTTTTCACCAGAATGTAATCACCTCGTAATGTGGTTTTTTTTTCTGTTGAAAAATAATGATTCATTTCCTTATTTTAACGCAAACTTCTTTTGAAAAAAGGGTTTTGATAAAAAAAAATGTATACAGACTTAAAGACTGTTTGCGCTGGACTTCTACTAAAAATAATCTGAAATGATACACGACACTATTGAAGACTGCTTTCTGAATATAAATGTCCCAATTTCCCAAATAAAAGAATACAGGCCCTCGAATCCTCAATTTTCGTTGTCATTTATTTGAGAAAGGTCCCGCTAGTCAAGCCCTGGGATCAAAACACGGGAATCAAAATAATTTTTCCTTCCGACAGTTCAGTTTAAGGAGGTTGTTTTTGTTTTCAAGCATGCTGAGAAATGAGAGAATGTGGTCTAAGTGGAAAAACAAAGCAGCTGCTCCTTCAAACAGGATGTTGGCCCTATTGCCAATGTAATCGACTAAAGCCCATTTCACACACAAACCGAAAATCTAGGGTCCTTGGTTACAGGCGCCAGTTGTCTGTCACCTAGGTCGTTAGCGATCACGAAGCGAGCTTACACACACAACGCTGTCACCAAAACACCAACGTCCCCCGTTTCGGAACTTTACGTGCACTCAGTACGTGTGCAATGATTAGTATACTTCTGCCAGCGCAGCCCTTACAGTTGAGTTGTTTTCTAACAAATAACTAATGTTTATTACAGTTACACTAGCGATGTTTTAAGTTTCGCGGTCAACCAAAGTGTATTCTAATTTGAGACGGAATTTTTCATTCATTTCTTGAGATATCGAAAGTTGAACATTGCAAAATTTTACCCTCAAATTGAAGCCTGTGTTCCCCTTCTTTCTATTCATACCACAATAGTAACGAAGGGAATAATATTAAACTACGCGGAAACAACATTCGGAGACAAACGATGAGTAGCGTACACTATTATTTTTTTTTGTTATGACCGATTTCCCTTCGCGACGTTAGCGAGGTTGGCAAGTCTAGGTGTGGTTTCCGCCTCTAGGTAAAGCCATAGTGACAGTACAGGAGCAGTAGGGCCGAAACCAGCCTACGCGCGGCACATGTGACATGACACAACACGTCTTTGCACAAACTGTATACTGCACAGTGCACGTGCACAGCGACCGCATGGCTGCATACGAGTTACGACTACGATCACGCTGCGCTATATAGGCTCAAGCCTGATCGGAACTCGGTTACGCTACAAAAAAAGTACAATTTATTTTACTACCGAAACCATGATATAGATTGGGATAATAATGGGGTGAACACAGTGCCGGTCAGAAGCATTGTTTTTCACAAGGAGTGGTTGACGGAGATTACCCGTGGTGGTCGGCCCCGTCCGCCCGCCGACCAGCGCAGCTATAACACTGGTTCCAAACATAAACACGCACAGTGCGCATGCCCAGTGTCCCTGCCAAAACCAGGGTCCGTGGTTACGAACACTGTTCACGTTTCACTCACACGATCACGGCGATTTTGACAAGGGTGCGAAATTTTGTAGGAGGTCTGGACCTCGGAGATCAAAAACCAAGGTCCCTGGCGATTTGTTTCGCAAGGGTCACTTGCACACACCACAGATTTGCGATTTCATAACATGGTTGCGATTTCATCGCCAGGGACCTCGGCGATTTCGTCTAGTGTGCAACGGGCTTAAGTGGTTTTTAACACTGTGAGCAATCTCAAGATACGACGAAAAAGCGTCTTCAACACCAGATGTATCACACCCTCTGTGATGAAAGGCCTTGCTAGTTATTCTCACCAACCGTGTCACACCAGCCTCAGATGTCAAGAGGGTGTGGGCGTTCTTGCCCGACTTAGTGATGTCTTCAAACGCCTTCAGGACTTAGCCCACCTCTTCCGCAAAATTTATCAATGGGTGCATTTTACAAAAAAAGCTTCCAAATTCCAGCATACATTCTTTTGCATCATCTGGAAGAATTGCCCAATTGTGGACTACATCTGGAAGGAGCTCTGCTCTGATGGCTTGTAGCTTCTCATTGAATTGTGGCATAGTGTGGCCTTGGTCCGTCATTGTTGCCTTTATGGTGGTGACAAGTTCTTTGAAAAGCTGCGTAGAGGTTTCAGGTGGTTGCTGGGTTTGTTTGATAGTCGTCAATGTGTAGGCCAGATTTTGTATTTGTTCTGTAAATGCTTGCGTCACAGCTTCAGTGTTCCCTTGAGCCATCTCTGTAAGGGACAGTGTTCTGGAAGTGCCATCTGGCAGAGAAATCTGAAAGTTCTGGTATTTTCTGTGATGTTTTGTGGTTCCATCGCCGTGTATGCAGTTTCCAAATGTGTCTTCGGGTTTGCTCGACTGCATGGCCAAAGCTACTTCAATATTTGCAAGGTAGTTGGCCTCCAGAGACAACCTTGACCGTGTGCCTGCTGACGGCAACCTCTCAACATCTTTCCCTGCAAGACTGTCCGGATGACCATGTTGACCTTATTCAGTGACACATTCTGTGACAGCAATTCCATAATAGTGCGTATTTCTTAGAAAACAAGTGTGTAAGGACTGGACCGACTGGTGGAAGTCTACTATTAACTATTCATTGCGCACGTCCTGGTTGAGTCTACTGGACGGCAATCTCGCACCACGCCACACGAACAGCCTCAACGTTTTGAGAGCAGATTTGGTCGGCAAATGCCTTAAATGTATGACACAAAACATTTGCATCTTTAACTCATATAAAGGACAAGACATAGGTGGTTAAAATTTCACGGTTTTAAAAAAAACTAAACCGAAAAACCGTCTCCAAGTCAAAATCTAAAAAAATCTAAAAACCGCCCAAGCCTAACCTTAATTATAACAATGTAACCGTTTACAAAATTAAACGGACAGTTTTAAGCTTATCCCGGGTGAACACACCCAGATCGTGCGTCAAATCGGTAATGAGTGTCAAAACAGAAGTCTTGAACCAAGACTAATCGCCCCCACATGACGTGAACATTCTCACACAGCGCCCATTCGGACCAATTCACAGCCCTTCCCTTGTACTGTGCTTCCCTTCGCTTCGAATCGCCAGTCGACAGCGTGCATAAAGGGAGCCGCACACGAGAGGTATCTGCATGCTGAGCAAAGAATCTCTCGAGTTCCGTTAGCTCCATCGCGTGGATAAAAACCTCACTGTGTGCGGCAAACCATAGAGCTATAGCCTATAACTCCCAAACGGGACCACTGGCCCAATGAAAGTGTACGATCTGCCACGTGGTTTCCACGCTGCTAGTATGGATAACTTAACCGCGAGTTACCAGCCCCCCCCCCCATGTTCAACTCTTGTGGTTGGCTACAGAATTATTCATGAAGCAGCATTATCGCATCACACCGAGCCCAACATGTTACAGTGCACCAAAGTTTAATGAAACCTATGTAACCATAGTCTGTAAGTAGCTCGAGATTCAACTCAGAATTACATGTGTAGCTCCATGGAATTAGACACGGCAAGGCGGTTTATCTGCTCGTGGGGGGCCGCGACCATCCTTATCAGTACATGGTACGCGTGGAACACTGCGTGATGGTTATTGCAGGGAGTTAGCATGCGTATGGCCCAATAGTATACCATACCAGCAAGGCTTGTCGGTGACCTGGGCTGGATATGGAGGGGGGGGGTGTCTGTGATTAGTCTGGAACACGGTCGGCAGTCCAGAAGTCAATTAGGCGTGACAAAAATCCCTGGGCTATTCTAACCTTATCATGATTGTCTCGAAATGGAGCTGGGCTTGTGCACGGTGAAAACACCGTGAAAATACCGTGAGCTGTTCTTCTGTAAGGTCACCCAGTTCACGCGGTGAAAAAGGGCTTAACTTGCCGTGAGAAAAATCGCTCACGGTGATTTCACGGCGAAACTGCATTTTCACGGTGTTCAGATTCATAGTGAGAAGAGTTGAGGAAACAGGTCAGACTACATGACAAATCTAATCAGGGAAACTAGTTCCTCTCTCCGACGGGGGTCCTTTCGTAGAGAGGGAAACCATGGACCCTTTCTCTTGTCCTTGTAAAGTGGATTTAGCTCCATCAAGTTTAGTCAGTGACTGTCCAACACTTACCCTGATACTAGGTGAGGTGGAGACGAAATGCTTAATAGATACAGGATCGATGGTATCAACGATAACCGAATCTTTCTTTTATCAGCATCTGCAGCCGAGAGGAACAGTGCTCAACTCTAAGGGTCCAATTGTCTGCGCATTACAGCTGCCAATGGACTGGAAATTCCTTATATAGGCTACTTAGAGTTAGATCTTGACTGTGACGGGATAATTCTCCCTCAAATGGGATTCCTTGTGGTTCGGGACCCAATTGGACCTGATTGTAAAAGTGAAAAAAAATTAATTCCTGGGTTACTAGGCATGAATGTTCTGTCATCGTTGGTAGATCCTTTGGGTGACAATATTGTGGACGAATCTTCACCCCTAACATTTCTGAGAACTATCCTCAGTTTACAGATTGAAGCTCAGGTCAAAGAGCGTGAAGCAGTTGCTATTGTAAGGTCCTTTAAGCAATCGGTATATATTCCTAGTTGCACCTCAGTGACTATTACTGGCTGTACCTCACAAGATGTTTTCTATCAAACAGCAGTAGTCGAACCTTTGCGGAATAGTGACCACCTTCCAGTCGGAATACTTGTTGCTTCGTCATTGGTTCGGACAGGAAAAACTTTCCCTGTCAGAATTGATAATCTTTCTAAATCAGGCTTCATTTTACGTCCGAATACTAGGATTGGTAAACTTCGAGGTATTGAGAGAGTACTTGACCCCTCCAGCGAGTTGAAGTTTGAGGTGATATCTGATGAAATTAAGGTGACCAAAGTAACCCCATCAAATTCAAGCTTACCTGTTTCAGTAGATCTGTCTAACTTTGAAGGTGACAACGACCAGCTCCTAGATAAGCACCAAGATGTATTTGCTACACATGACTGGGACCTAGGTGACACCACCACTGTGGAACATAAGATAGAAACCACTCAATCAGAACCCATAAGCCAAACTTTCCGACGTATTCCTCCCAACCAATACGAGGAAGTAAAGAAGCACATTCAAAAGCTACTTGACAACAAGATCATTCAGGAAAGTCATAGCCCATACGCATCGCCAATCGTTCTGGCAAGAAAGAAAGACGGGTCTCTACGGATATGCATAGATTACAGACGATTAAACTCTGTTACAAAAAAAGACTCCTTCCCTCTTCCTAGAATAGACGAACTCATAGATGCGCCTGTTGGGGCAAAATACTTTTCCTCATTAGACTTGGCCAGCGGGTATCATCAAGTTCGTGTCCGAGCATGTGATCGTGAGAAGACAGCCTTTGTCACACCTATGGGATTGTATGAATATACGCGGATGCCATTTGGTTTGTGCGGTGCTCCTGCAACATTCCAGAGATTGATGCAGAGATGTATGGGAGATCTGATGTACCAGATGATCTTCGTTTATCTGGACGATATCTGTATATACTCCAAAACGTTCAGTGATCACTTAAAACACATTGACACTGTTTTCTGTCGTCTCAAAGAGCACAACCTTAAGCTCAAACCATCGAAATGCCATCTCTTTGCTAAACACATAGAATATTTAGGTCACACCTTGTCCCAGGAAGGTATTGCTACTAATTCCGAGAAGACAAAAGCAATCGTTGACTGGCCCGTATCTCGGACAGTAAAACAACTTCGATCATTTTTAGGCTTCTCTAGCTATTATCGCCGTTACATCAAGGAGTTCGCCAGAATCGCCAAACCTCTTCACTCTTTGGTTGGGGAATGTCAACACTCTTCCCCCAAGAAATTCAGAAACCTTTGGACAGAGGACTGTCAGATGGCCTTCGAAGAACTCAAGTCTAAATTTGTGTCACCACCGATTCTTGCTTTCGCTGATTTTAACCAACCTTTTATTCTTGACATAGATGCAAGCCTCTCGGGCTTGGGAGCTGTGCTATCACAGATACAAGGAGGCGATGAAAAGGTTGTAGCCTTTGCCAGTCGATCTCTACGGGAAAATGAAAAGAACATGGAGAATTACAGCTCTCGTAAATTAGAACTACTGGGACTGAAATGGGCCATAACAGACAAGTTCAAAGACTACTTGTACGGTGCAGTTTTTACTGTTAGGACAGACAATAATCCATTCAGTCACTTAGGCACTGCTAAACTTGGTGCTACTGAACAGCGATGGGTCTCTACTCTTGCGACTTACAATTTCAACATCATTTATCGCCCTGGTCGTGCCAACTCTAATGCAGATAACACGGTGAGAGTAATTTTGAAATAGTGAGATTTCACAAATTGTTTGGTTTTCTGACCAAAAATGTCAGTTTTATATCAGATTCACACTTTTTTCTTCAAATTCCTCAACCAAATGACCACAACTACGTTTTTACCGCACTTTCCACAGGAAAAAGCTGATTTGTTAAGCTCAGTTCACAAAAACTAGACAAAAAACCTCACTTTTAAAAAGGATGTACATTTGTGTATCTTTGACTTTTTTGCACAAAAAGTAAAACAGACTTAACTTACGAACGATTTCACGGTAAAATCTAGTATTTAAACAAAACGATTAAAGAAGTCAGAAAAACAGATTAAAATACGTCTCGAATTGAAACGCGCCACCGTATTTCACATCGAAAACAAATAAAACAATTTTAATGAAGATCTGCCCAACGATTTTCAAACATAATTCCCAAGAATTAATAACACACAGTTAATTCTGAATGTTTATTTCAGAAAAAGAGTAAAATAAAGTAAAAAAGTAAAATTCCGACATTTTTTCGCGATCAAAGACGGCAGGGACACACATATTTGACTGGATCATGGAGCTGTAATTGGAAAGTTAACATTTAGGATGAAAAAGTGGATTAAATCTTTCATTTTTTCCAGCCCCTTACAATTATCATTGAATTCATGAATCACTCCCCTCACGGAATGGAAGTCCTACAATTGTAGGACGTCCATTCGCCTCCCGGAATGGAAGTCCTACAATTGTAGGACGTCCATTCGCCTCCCGGAATGGAAGTCCTACAATTGTAGGACGTCCATTCGCCTCCCGGAGTGGAAGTCCTACAATTGTAGGACGTCCATTCGCCTCCCGGAGTGGAAGTCCTACAATTGTAGGACGTCCATTCGCCTCCCGGAATGGAAGTCCTACAATTGTAGGACGTCCATTCGCCTCACGGAATGGAAGTCCTACAATTGTAGGACGTCCATTCGCCTCCCGGAATGGAAGTCCTACAATTGTAGGACGTCCATTCGCCTCTCGGAATGGAAGTCCTACAATTGTAGGACGTCCATTCGCCTCTCGGAATGGAAGTCCTACAATTGTAGGACGTCCATTCGCCTCCCGGAATGGAAGTCCTACAATTGTAGGACGTCCATTCGCCTCGCGGAATGGAAGTCCGTTAGTCCGTCCATTTTTTTTAAACATCCTCATTCCTAATTATTCAACAAAAAACTTTCATAATAGCCAAACAAAAAACCTTTATAAGAAGCCAGTATCCTTATATTTTAACACTATTATGTGCTCACTGCATAAAGCTTTGGTACGATCAGAGCACCCTTTCTGAGAAGCCAGCTTTACTACTTACTGAATAAGATACCAGTGTGCGCGCTGTACAAAGCTTTGGTACGAGGGGTGCCAATTGCCACCCTTTATAATTATAAGAAAACAGGCATCCTAATCACTGGATAACAAGATAAGCATTATGTGCGCGCTGTACAATGCTTGGATACGAGAGGTGCCAATCGGCAGCCTTCATTAGAAGCCTGTCATCTTAAACAAGTAAGGTTTGAAGGTTGCACGAGCACAAGCTATCAACTGTCCGTATTACATCTTAAGTATACAAGTAGAACCAATTGGGTATTTAGAATGATGGGAAGGAGGGATGCCAGGACGTTTCTTCACACGTCCATAATTTATGAGGTGAGCGGGCTTTCTCCACTGCTGGTCCTACCCTGTGGAATGTTCTTTCTCAGGAAGTCCGTAGTATGTCCTCCATATCGGATTTCAAACCCTCTCTCAAAACATATGTGTTCGATCATAGTTTTCCTAATTAATAGTATATGTAGTCTTTTCTTTGATTCTGTATAATGTTGTTAAGCGCCTTGAGCGTCTTTGCAAACGGATTCTGGCGCTCTAGAAATGTCCGTTATTATTATTATTATTCACGAGTGATTTTAAGTCATATTAAGACGTGAATATTACTCCGACGGAATCTCGTAACTTCTGAGCTGATAGCGACAGGGCCTAGGTGGGACAGCTACGCCACGCTGTTGCGACCCTCTTCGGTGGAAGCCATTCCCCCATAATCTGTGTAGAGATTAGAGAATAGATACCGGTACATGTACATTGCTTTTTAATGATCAAAACAATCTACAACAAGACAGAGCAACAAAATGACCAAACAAACTGCCCCTCTCTGGTTTCAGTTGCTGCATTTCTTGTTTTGCTCTTTGATTTGCAATAGTTTTGAGATGGTTAGACTACAACATCCACGTCTGTATATACTCATTTCGTATCAAACTGACTGGTCACACTGGCCATGTGCAGTAGCATCGGAGTGGTTGTGAGTTTGTGTATATTGATGACACACTATAGGCAGGATGATATTCTAAAATGAAGTACATGTACATTTTCATTGCCGGATAAGCGACCGTGGTGTTGAAAGGTCCGTCTCTATTTACCGGTCAATTGATGTAGTATACACATGTATATGGTGCCGCTGTGTCCCGGCGACATTCAGATATCCGTGCCAAACGAGTTATATCCGAATGAGAATCTTACAAGTAAATGGGCGTCTTCGTTACCACTTTACATAATGAATCGACAAGAATCTTAATTAAAAAGGGCTGGAAAGCTCAGATGGAAGAGCACTGGTACATTAGTCCATAGGTCTCAGGTTCAAGTCCCGTTTTCTTTGCCAATTTTTCAAATTGTAACAAATAAATTCAGATACTACATTGCAACGATTACTAAGGAGAATATAACAAAATCATTTGAAATGAAAGGGTGGTACAAAATGTCAAACTCACCAGAGTTACGACTTTTAACAAAGAAGCACTAAAGCAGTATTTGTGGGTTTAAATGAAGTGCTGATATTATTTTGGTCCTGCCTGCGATGCCCATGCGGTAGTTGAAAACCCTGACAGCAAACAACCACCTTGACTGTCGCACTCCAGTCTCGTCTCCTCATATTCCTATTCGAAGTAATGAATCGAACAATTAACAATTACTTAATTCAATTACTAAAGTTTTTCAATTGAAATGCAAAATTGAAGCGATCTTGATAACACACATTGAAAGCTGCGAGTTAAACAGAAACCAAAACCAAATCGATGAAAGACCGGCGACTTATGTTTCTCTATTGTGCTGTAAATTATATTTCTTGAGCCAATGCGTGTATATCATACTATAAGACCTGTTTATTTCAAACGAATCCGTTTTGTTGGTGGTACGATGAGCGTTTGATCCCACACATTGAACAACGTCTGTTGAATGCTACGCAGCAGCACTAGGTAGATCCCTCACCGAGGGTTGGAGCATAAATATTCAGTTCTCCAACTTTCCTTTACAGCAGCGGGGCCCATACAATTTAGTGGAAGAAAATGTGTAATTTAAACAGATAATGGAGTGATTGAGTGTTTAAATAATGGGTCAACTGTGGCTAAAGGTTTGACCTAAGTTTAAATCGTGATTTTGAGGGGAGTTGGAAAACGGATTGCCAATGTATATATTTACGAACATAGAGCAAGTCAACAGACCTTAATTGCTGTATGGTGAGATCATGGGTTAGAACACTTGTGGCGATTCATGGTTGATTTCGTACATTAAGTCAGGAAACGTGATCTCATCTATTCTAGGATTAAGGAAGAACTAAAACAGACCGTTGGAATTGTGAGTGTGAGTCTTGTGAATGAAGGAGATCTCGATGGAATGGGATGATTTTAATCCCTTCCAAATTATGGGGCCTGCTGTGTCTTACAATTGAGGAATGAAAATTTGGGCATTCCTTATTTTTGACTTTTTAGGACACTCCAAAAGTACGATATCACTTAGGCCTACCTTGTTCGTGATGAAGCTTCTGTTGACATCTGGTTGTGTTGTGTCGATTCCTCTGGGTCTCTGTCTCCGTATAGTGCTGGCAGCCCATGTCAACAAAATCAAGGGCAGACGAAATGGACTGATTCTTTCTTTGGCAATTTCGGTCAAAATGCATTCCACAGAAACTGCTTCATAAAATCCCGCGCTTTATCACTAAGAATGACACCTGTAAGATAAAATAACACATAGCTATTTAATGGCAAGCTAGATGACCGAATGTCTGGAAAAAGTGTCTTTGTATACTTTGAATAATGCAAGTGGTGATCGGTTTCCATCTGTTCTTTTTATGTTAGTGCCATAATAATAACTCTTGGTATTCTGAGTGATAATACACCATGGTACGATCATGGAAAGACAGATCTGCAAAGTACATGTATGACTTGTCATTCCCTGAGAAATTAAAGTACATGTACATGTACATGTACATATACGAGTCTTAAATCAATTCGAACTGCTCCAAGGCAACGATGTGGGTTTGCAAAGCACACAGGGTCGTTATCAGTACTGCTATAGTCTGCGATTACGTAACATGGACAGAGTAGCGCCTAACGCAGTGTGCAGGCTGTGCGCTGACACTCTACTGACACAGCGTATACAGCACTCCTAGCCCCTACACATGGCACTGGGCAAGGTCATCAACATTCCTGTGTTTGTAGCGTATACAAACCAGTTACAGTTTAAAGTGGCACACGCACCATGCTTGCACTAGTTCAATTCCCAAATCAAACTTTAAAGCACCAAGTTGATCTAAAGCAGGCGTACCGAGTTCTAATCACGTCGAATCAGGTGTCTGACCTTATCATAGAGAAAACTTAATATACATATTCTCGACATACGATTTGGAACATGTGGAAAGGGAATACGATTAGGATGTAGGAATTAGGGATAATTATAATACTTGATCGATTCATAATCAGTTGGGCAATAATTGTATATACCTGATTTATTCGTGTTGCTGTACAGTGGTAGTGAAATTCCCTGTGGAATATTATTATTTCTTTTGGAGTATCATTTGCGGCAGGAACTTAAACCCTAACGGGATATCAAGTGCAATCACTGCACTGGGAACGTTGACATCATTTGATTAGTTTCTTTAGTTCAGTATAGCTAAGGTTGATGTCAACCGTTGAAGGTGTCAATCGGTGAATGAGAAATGGCTTGACAACAACAAAGTAAGGTCATACACCGTTAGTACAGTATTGGTTAGAACATGGACTATAGTTAATAATGTTCGAACTAAGCAGTCAATGTAAATCTTTGGAATATCACCATTTTCGAATTTACGCATGATTTCATTTCTTTAGAAAATAACATCATATCATCTACTTTACCTTATGTCTTGACTCTTTCTGCCAGGTTAGCTTGAAGAGGGTACATCTGGGCTAGTGTGATATGTCTTGAGAATTGTCAGCGTCTTGACTCGCTTGTACCATGGAGGAATAAGTAGTTCCTCCATGCTTGTACCATGGAGGAAGGAAATTGCCTTCCTCCATGCTTGTACCAGTGTTGTAGAGTAGTGATGGCTCTACGTGCGGTTTACCGGTTCAATTTACACCGATTTTCCCACAGTGTCGCACGAAGACTATGTTGATGTATAGGTACAGTACATGTAGTGTACAGCGTACATGTACACAATGTACTGTACAGTATACGGTGCGCAGGAGCCCTTGAAGAAATCATTACGGTTGATACGTGGCTTGACATAGAATTAGGTTCTGTACTGACCATAATGGCTACCATAAGTCACGTTCCATTCCATTTCTGACCTCAACATCTGTTCATATTTTCTGCTGAGGTTATCAAGCTTCAATTCTACAATGCAGTTCTACCATATGGTTCTACAATAATGGTTCTTGCAAAGCTAGCAAGATGGGAAAGGGTGGCGATCTGGATGTTTAACGTTTTAATTCATAATCTTCACCAAAGTCAAGACCATCTTGACCACAAGTTCTAATAGCACAAACCATGTATTAATTATGAGAGTTAACAGCTCAAGCTAGTTCTTATACATGGAGCTCCATGGTTCTTACAAGGTTGCTTGGAACATTTTCGATGCTGGACACGGGATGTTTGAGAGTACCTGGGCCAACTCACAAGACCTGTAGCACCGTGATTGCAGGCTGTATTTGATAAAATTATGTTAATTTGTCTTTACATCTTTCAGCTTTCGAATTTCCCATTGACATTTTCCATAATGACCATCCCTCGATCCTCGATCCTCCAGCATACCTTACTTTGTCCTTTGATCTTAGTTAGTAAGCACCTGGCTGAGTGTTCATCAGTGCTGGCATCGAATATTAAGTCATTCCCTCTAATTTTTTTCTTCTCCAATTTCAGTTAATTTTTGTAGTCAATAAGCTGTATTTTTGTAAATTATAATTCGGCTTAAAAATACTAACTTCTCTTTGAACTAAACAATATGAATAAAATACCTCCACCCCGAGTCAAAAGTATTATTCGATCGTGTAGAAGCAATATGTTAATTCGCTCTTTGATTTATTGTGGGTTCCACAGATTACCTCCTTGACGACTAGCACACGCGATTCTGCCTTTGGGCCAAGTGCTTGTTTATCAAAATTCTCCCAAATACATGCAAACGTTAGTACGTACTACAATTTTAAGTTACTGTAATGTAGTTGGGCGATCAAATCCATGATTGGACACTGTGCCTGTGAGGCTTGGTGTAACACCCTAGTTCTGGGTTTGCAGAAATATTTCAACAAATGAAAACATACAAATAAATCAATAAAACTACGGCCGTGATGAGCTAAATGAAAAGGAAAACATATTTGTATTACTGAAAGAAGCTTGCTTTCTGCGCCACGCGACTTGCGCTCACTAATAAACTTCACAAGTCCTTTCACGTATATAATCATATAGAATTTTCATAATGTTCCCGTTTCAATTTCGACAGAAAATCACCAACACTACTCCCTTTAAAAACCAATAGGATATCCTGATTTGAAAAAGGATCTTCTGGGGTGATCTTGAGAATATTAAATCGCATTCATAATGTATGTCAATGTTAAACACTCAGGGCAGACTAGAACAAGTTGAGTAAATAGCGCCCTCTTTTATTAAATGATTTGCATATAAATCGGGCGCTTGATATTGAAAATTAAATAAAATCTACAATAAATATACCAAATCTGATTATAGGCTAATAACATGCCAGCGGCATAACAGACAAAGCAAAGCACTGATAGTTGACATATTTGAAGATTTTCGGTACATTCTAGATTTTTCATAAACAAGATGGGGTTTTTTCTGGGTGGAAACGCATGACACCCAATAATAGCTGTGGACATTATATCTGTGATTTTCATCTTAACTAAAACAGTGGATTTAAACAATACCTGTAACGTATTTCAAACCATGAAGGGGATTATAATGTTATAATTATCCACCCGGACACACCTTTTCCATTATTACATTGAACAATATTTCTACAAGATTTTCAGCTAATTTGTTGAAGGTTTGTAAACATGCAATATACAAGTGTTGTTAACTGCCTAGCTATGGCATAATCAAGATGACTTAATATTAGGGAACACCGAAAAAAGCCAGACGTTTTGAGTCATCCTAGCAGACCACTTTCAAAGTGCAGAATCTGGCAGGATCAAGGCAGAAGCAAACTTACATTACCGACGTCAGGCAATCGATATTTTTGGCATTTTCTTGGGTTTCTTCTCTAAGTAATGCACTGGCTTCTTCTGAGATCATTGCGGATTGGAATTATTGGAGATCATAATGATTAGACGGATCTTCGTTTCCGTGTAATTATGGTATCACCATTTTAACGCTAAATACTGTTTGCATTCAAAATCACTTCATAGATTTTATAGATTTATTTCATAGATATGAAGACCGAATTTGCATCAGTTTTTGTAAAGGTATATATAAGTTGATATGAGAATGGATTTCGTTCAATGTACTTGATAATTATTGCACACATTTTCGTGGTAACATATTCAAATTTCAAAGTGAATACAGTCAATCTATTCAAATGGACAATTTTACGGCAGTTTTATTTGAATCACATTTCCTGCGAAAAAATATAGATTTTGGTACGCACGAGTAAATGACAATACTATTCACATGCGGCAGTGGGTTAGCGGGACCGCGGCAGACTGATGACTGTTGGCCGACGTGGACGGTAGACCTCATGAATCGCGACGCGCCGCTCATAGCTCTTTAGCATCCTTGTACATGCGTATAATTATATTATACAATAATTATAACATGTGACTTTGATCACCCTTATCTACACCACCGCCATGAACAATCCCTTTGTTTCTATTGATTTATAACATGTCTTGATTTTCGTCTTTCACCTCTATTTGGGATCAAAAGGGAATGTATCATATTTATCGTAGCCTACTATAGGCCTATACAACATTATTAATTGCTTGTATATAATGTGGCATGTAAACGGGCTCTAAATTGGGTTTGAGGTGGATATTACCTAAGACTATTATTTACACTAAACAGATTCCCAAACGGAAGAAAAGTACACTGTATACATATTTCGTTTCTCACAAAAGAATATCATGTTTACTTATGAGAAGCGCATGCACTTTCGGCTGTAAATCTCGAAGAGCTCTTCGAGATTTATAGCAATTATGGTAAGTGAATTTGTTTTTCACAGACGTGATAAATACTCAATTCCAAAACGTGGCCCAAGTTAGAAAGTCAGGCTTCTGTTTTGGAGGGAAATTGCACAGGATATACGGTGGATATACTTTAGTTTTTGAAAAATTCGATACAGGTCAGGCATTTTTTAGTGCTGTAATTAAGAGGGAAGAGATTTTCATAATTTGGTATTCGTAAACAGTGTTTTATTATGTGCTATCGGTAAAGCTGTGAACACATAGGCCTATGTGCTCGCCCAGTTTGGTGGGATACATGATGTGCAACAGATTTTCTTATCTGATGGACAGGAAAAACCCCCAGAATAAACTGAATGTACGTGTGTATCTCCATGACTATACTACGCTGTACGTATAGTTGTATCGGCCTGTCAGAGTGTCATCCCAAAGGAATGCGGCAACAAGTGTTCACTTTTTGACTATGAAGGTAGGAGGCAACCGATCCATGTTCTGACCATCAGCACACAAGCCGCACGTTTCTGACCTATGACCTCAAGCCAAGGTCCATAACAGAAGGAACGGTGCATGTACATGTACAGTACATGTACTACCAGTACTACCATAATTATGGGTACGTACTACCAAGGAGGTACTACCGTTGCATTGTTTTTGTTTTTGACCCACGTCTAATTTGAACCAGGGCTTTTCCATTAGTCAGACCTGTGCATTAAGTGTTGTGCTAATAATTAATATTCCTGCGCAAACCTCACAATGTCGACTCCCCACTCCAGGGCGCAATTCTTCTTAACACAGCAGCAAACGGATCGGGAATTTTTTTTCTTAAAAGTTGAAGTCATAGCTTGCTATAAAACAACGCATTTCAATCCAAAATCAATTTATGTGACATTGTTCTGAAACCGAAAAGTGATCTAGGCTGGCCATGCTACACTGCAGCACCATAACCCCTGTTCTTACATGCAGTCTACTTATTTAAAAGAAAAACAAACCCGCAGTCGTACGTCGATTTACACCAGGCTTTGCGGTTTGGCGACTACTTCAGCTAGTCCCCGAGGCTACGTTGCCTAGGTATCCATATTCACTGAATAAACGTTCGATTGTGACCCAAAGCACTCTCAAATTCTGTTTTTAATTTCACAGATTTAAGACAGCCAAATAATTACAGGAAACAGGTCTCTAGAATGCCTACACTGAGTCCAGCCATAGTCCCGAGTATGTCCATCCTTCATGGTTATATATTGCTTTACTCTTATTCAAAAAAGGGCGGGAATCCTAACGGACATGTATAGTGATAACATAAATCAGGTGGGCTGCGGTCAGCTACCACTCGGGCCTTTACTTGTATCTTGCATACCATGTTTGTACAGACAACAAACCAGTCTCTTCTACATTGGAATGCAGATTGCCGTTTTGTCTGCTGTTACTCAAGGTCGCTAAATTCTCCGTCCACAGTTTGTTTTTGTGTAACGCGATATAGCTGTACCACTCACATTTACCAGAGTAACGTCTCTGACGCTTATTTTGGTGGTCAAGAGAACCGATTCCGGCCAGCAGATCGATCCCCCTTTTACTTTCAGTTGAACGGCTAGTGGTCCAATTTTTGTGGATGTGTTTTCCTCTCCATGACCTCAGTCTTCGTGGACTTTTCTCGGGCCTTCCCCAACGAGGAGTACGGATCACACGCCATGTTGCAGTCACCCGACGCTCGGCCCACCAAGCTTCGCCATTTCCCCTCAGCTCCCCCCCCCCCGAAGTGCCGCTGCCTTTTGCCTTTTGCCTTCTCGCCTGCAGCGGACCCGTTAATCGTCTGCCATTGGAGTCTTCCGCGGATCAGGATATACTCTTTTGTTTCACCTTCCTCGGATCTTTTCGGGGCCATCGCGGGGCGTACTCGCACTTGTTTTCAGCTCCGCTCTCACTCTCAGTCCAGTCGTTTCGCGTGGACTCTGGTGAATGATTTACCGTTTTTAGTTTTGTTTATTGATTTGGCCTTTTCATTTGTGTTTGGGTAATACATATTGTTTCAGCCCTTAACCCGTCATCGGATTTTTCGCTCTGCAATCTGCATATGACAGGAAATTCCCAATTTCAGTCTTATTCGTCAGTCATAGTTTTATTTTCATTGCATTTTCTTTGACTTGTTTTCTGTATAAACTAGTATAAGTTCAGTCCCAACTGTCTCAAGCTGTATTGTCTGTAGCACAGATTAAAGTGTATAGGGTATATACTTTTTCTTAGATCATTTGCGTCCATTCTAGTGTCGATTCCTTAAAGCAAAAACAAACCTATATTCCTACATCTTCATTTGGTTAGTTTGTGGGGCTGGGGCTTGCTTACAACTCCATTGGTAGGACGGATGGCTTTTTATGAAGGGTACCGATTGGCACCCCTTCGTACCCCAACTTTGTACAGCGAAAACATAATAATTTTAATCTGTGATCCTAGTCCTAGGATAGCTGGATTCTTATGAAGGGTGCCGATTGGTACTTCTCGTACCCATAAAGCTTTGTACATCGAGCAAATGTCATACTATTCTGTGTCGGATGGGTGAACGGAAAAAAAAATATTTGAGTCAACTGACACATCGTAGTTTGAAAATGACGAATGATGTTGTTGAAACATCAAAATTTCTGATTATTTGCAAATTGCAAATAATTATCTAAAATTTAGTGGGCCTGACGTTTCGATCCTAGCAGGACCTTTCTCAAAGGCAGAGTGACCACATAACTATGTGACCTTAATAATTATTTTGCAAATAATTATGTGTAAAGTCGGATTTTTTTTTCAAAAATGTGCATTTGTAAAGGTTCTACTTTGAAACGCTTCAGATTGATTTTTATCTTTAAAATATCGGGGTTAGTGATTTAAAAGCGTAATTTCAAAACGCAATATTGTTGGTCCGGGAGACGAATGGACGTCCTACAATTGTAGGACTTCCATTCCGGGAGGTGAATGGACGTCCTACAATTGTAGGACTTCCATTCCGCGAGGCGAATGGACGTCCTACAATTGTAGGACTTCCATTCCGGGAGGCGAATGGACGTCCTACAATTGTAGGACTTCCATTCCGCGAGGCGAATGGACGTCCTACAATTGTAGGACTTCCATTCCGGGAGGCGAATGGACGTCCTACAATTGTAGGACTTCCATTCCGCTAGGCGAATGGACGTCCTACAATTGTAGGACTTCCATTCCGAGAGGCGAATGGACGTCCTACAATTGTAGGACTTCCATTCCGGGAGGCGAATGGACGTCCTACAATTGTAGGACTTCCATTCCGAGAGGCGAATGGACGTCCTACAATTGTAGGACTTCCATTCCGGGAGGCGAATGGACGTCCTACAATTGTAGGACTTCCATTCCGGGAGGCGAATGGACGTCCTACAATTGTAGGACTTCCATTCCGCGAGGCGAATGGACGTCCTACAATAAGGATTTCCATTAGGATTTCCAGTAGGACTTCCATTCTCTGTTACACTTTACATATTTTGGTGTAAAATTTGTCAGTGCCAGAAAAAATAATGGATTTCACTGGAAAATATGGTCCTCAAACTTCATTAACTGGAAAATAAAGGAAACGGTTTCTTTTTCCCGAAGAATTGGGAATTTTGTTTTATGCCACTTGTTTTCACATGAAAAAAGTAGAAAATGGGAGAATCTCATTATTTCAGAATTACTCTCACCGTGTTAGATGCACTCTCTCGACAACATTCCTCCGAGAGCGAGGTTACTATTTCCTGTTTAACGGCAGAAACGTTGACTAATTTTTCCACAAACTTACCTACATCCTTACAGGTGAGGATCCTGAACAATAATGTGGAACTTGGCCCAACTCGGATTCAAGCTGACTTTTCGTCTCGCATCTGTTCTTTCCCATCTCTATCCTCCCCAGACTTAAGCAAACTGCAACAGGCAGATCCTGACATCCAACGATATTTGCAATATCACCTCTCTGAGGACATTTGTAAGCAATCTAGGAAGTATGAAACACCAGCAGTTAAGGTTCTCTTAAATCAATCCAAACATCTTAAAATAGACAAGGGTGTCCTCTATAGGGAAATACAGGACCCTGTGCTTGGTGTTCTGCGCTCTGAAATCAAACATTCTAACTAGCCTCCATAATAACTTTGGACATCAGGGCAATGAGAGGACTATGTCTCTAGTTCGACGACGCTGTTTCTGGCCTTTCATGTTTCGAGATGTAAAGAAGTGGATCCGTGGGTGTCGGCGCTGTTCTGTAGCAAAATTACCTGCTCCGTCTATTAGGAATTCATTAGGTCATTTGATAGCTTCAAAACCCCTAGAAATTATAGCCATCGATTTCACTTTGCTAGAGCAATCATCGGATAGGACTGAGAATGTACTCATTATAACGGATGTTTTTAGCAAATTCACAGTCGCAGTTCCTACCAAAGATCAGACAGCCAAAACTACAGTTCCAGAGAGGATTCACTCCGACCAAGGACGTCAGTTCGAAGGACAGCTTATCAGTAACCTTTGCAAACTATATAATATTACAAAATCCAGGACTACCCCACATCACCCACAAGGCAATGCCCAGTGCAAACGATTTAATCGTACCCTACACAATCTTCTCCGCACTCTCTCTGATACACAGAAACGCTATTGGCCCAAATATTTACCCGAACTTCTTTTTGCTTATAACTGTACCGAGCACTCCACAACTGGGTTCTCCCCCTTTTATCTCATGTTTGGTCGTGATCCTTTGTTGCCCGTGGACATACTTCTGAATGAAGGCTCGTCTTCTATCAAAGATGATTGGGTAGCTCTTCATCGTTCCAGGTTACAAGAAGCCTATCACCTTGCACAAAAGAAAGTACAACACGAACTAGAGAAGAGTAAGAACTACTATGATCGCAAGATTAATCCTAATATTTTTAAAGCAGGTGATTTAGTCTACCTACGAAAACACAGTAAAGGCAGGAATAAAATTCAGGACCATTACTTCTCTGATATCTATAGAGTTATCAAGCAATTGTCTGATGATTCTAGCGCGTATACTGTAGAATTAGCAGACGGCACTGGTGGAAGGAAAACAGTAAATTCCTTAGAACTAAAGCGTGTTACCACTCCCGTGGATAAACTACCTATATTTCCACCTTTCCCTGGTCCTTCCACTCAGGATGATAATTCTTCGGATTCTGAGTCTAAATCTGAATCTGATTCTGAATTTGACGTTGAGCTGTTCTTACCAGGCCATAATGTGGGAGTACCGTCGTAGCCAGACGAACAAACACCAAGCCCACCTTTGCGGCGCTCCACCCGAACGACTAAAGGAAAGCATCGCAATCCTCACCGAGAACCTCGTTCCGTCTTCAGTCAACAATTTTTTAAAGAACGATAATCGACTAATTATATTGCTGTCGAGCTCTCTGTTTCTATTATTCGCAATGAATATTGGACAATTAATTGGCCATATTCACCCAATTTGGCTCATTTCTTTGGGATTTCTGACTATATTATTATACCTGTACTATCACTCTCTCTCAATACTGTTAGCCAAAGGCTATTCCTTCCTTCAAGCTATACCCGCCTACTTGGATGGATGATTACTCCTTCTACCGTGTACATAGTGAACTAATTGAGTACTGTCGTATTTCCTTATTTTTTATCTTTTTATACATGTTTTCACCATCTTGGGTGATATCTATAAGTGTAGTCACCTCCGCGGAGCATATACAATTTCTAGCCATAACTCCATACCAAAGTATAGGCTTGCATGCTTTCAAATGATTTCCTAATCATCGTCTTGAAATATTGTTACACGCTTACACATGCTTCACACGTCCTTTCCTTTAAGCTATACCCGTGATCTTTCTACGCCATTATCCCTGGCATCATCTGATGTGACTATAAATGGGTGAATTCAGCGAGGTAAACCCATTCCAGGACTATCTGGACTGGATTGTACATCCCGTCTCTCCGCTCTATCGTCTTCTTTCCCTATCTCTCGAACCATTTAAAAATCAGTAAGGAAATTAATTGTTCATTTTTGAGGAAACCGTTTTATTTTACACATGTCTATTTGGAGGTTAACTCTTTCTTAGTGAGAGACTAAGGATAGACGTTGTGGTGGTTTTCTGTCTCCGTGACCTACTCACAGATTTGCCTATCCTTGCTATAACATGATTTTATCATAGGGATGGTTGGTGATCTTCTCTCCAAAACTGTCAGACTATGATTTCCACGATATTACTTTTCTTTTACATTTCCTTTTTCTTTCCTTTGACGTTCTCTCAAAATAAAAAAAAATAAAAAAAATAAAAAAATAGGCGGTGAGTGTGACCAGTCGGGTCATTCCCTTTGTTCCCCGACAGGTCCCCTTAGCCTCCTAAATTTTAGCACGAGTTGTAATCCCATACATTGCTTGCAATGAATACATTCAGCCCAGCGTCCCCTAGCAACAGCAATGCTATAGACTCATTCGACGGACCTTAACGCTATGCTCCATTTGTTGCGTTCTGACTGAGCGAGCTTTATGCACTCATGACACCTGTAGGGTTGTCTGTCTTTTGTACTTCGGCAGTAATAACATTCTTGAGTACGCATGAATAGCTTGCTAAGCGCGCGAGAAATCGATTGCGAGCTTGCTAAGCGCGCGAAAGAGAAAATTGCGAGCTACTTGCTTCCCGTCTGTCGTAGCTGCCGGGTCCATTTTGCTCCTCTGGCAACCGAGTCTGCCGATCCCTTACCTGTTCTGGTAATTCTAGGCCTTCCATCTCCGCCGATTCCAGGAGAATATGGCATGAGCGCGGTATCACCCAGAGGTAAGAGTATTTAAGGATTCATTTTTATAAAGAAAATTGGTCTTTTAAATTTGCAGAATGTGTTGACTATCACTGATTATGATAATCTACTACGGTAGCAACTTGGTTGATTTTGTTAATAAACCTACTACAAGTTTGTTAGTTCGATAACATGGCAATCAATATGAGATATGGCCATTCATGGGATTCCCGATACCTTTCGAGTATATTATTACAGATATAAATGATAGGGTGTAATTATTCGATCATATTTCCTTAACTTTGAAATATTTTTGATTTATATAGACCGGTAACGTTC
Source organism: Luidia sarsii (assembly GCA_949987565.1). Classification (NCBI taxonomy): domain Eukaryota; kingdom Metazoa; phylum Echinodermata; class Asteroidea; order Paxillosida; family Luidiidae; genus Luidia; species Luidia sarsii. The sequence continues at coordinate 237,031 of OX465102.1, forward strand.
TCTAGACAGTGGTTCATTTGAGCATATTACACACAATCTGTAAATATCAGCACTTTGACCTTTGCTAAATCGAAGTAGAAATTAGTTCACTGTATTAAATGGTGACCGTATTAAGGTCTTTAGTTCGTTTTCGTGTCGGTGAACCGACGTCTGACAGTATATTTATATATTATGTAAACCTTCATACTTTTTAACCTTTCTAAAAAAAAAAACAGCAATTAATGTCCAATAGTTTATTCACAATTAATGAAGTAAACCTCGGATCTTTGTAATTTTATTCTGCAGATCCCTGTGGTATACTGCAGTCGTAATTCCCCTTTGACTGTCGTTTTTTTTTTCACCTACATTCACTTACAAATCCATATTGGGCAACTGTAAATATGAACGATAATCAGACCCAATAAATCCATGAGAACTGAACGTGAATTATTCCTTTCCACCCTAGTATCATTCCTGTCTTGGGGTCCAAACTTGTTTCTCTCATACCCTCGGCCTAGGGAGTCATGAAATAACCTCCCACGTGGCTACATATTATTGTTTTGCCATGGCAAAAACGAACAACCTAAACGTAGTTCGTTTGTACAATGTACAGTACATGTACAGTGTGTGCATTGTACATGTACATGTACGTCGTTCACTTGCGTCCCGCACCCGGTACCATCTGAGTGACCTGAGACTCAATTCTTCATACATGTACTTTGTTTGTGCACAAACAAATGGGCCCATAGCGTTTATATGGTACGGAAAAAAATATCGCGGCCGGCACGCCATGTGATTTTTTGCTTGATACCAGTTTATTTATTTTGCCTAAGGATCACCTTTGTCGACATTTACAAATACAAATATTAACATGCCTGTAAAAGTGATTATCCGAGTGACGTGAATATATTGTGTTCAACTGCACATCTTGAAACTGTCTCCGGTCATTGACCAGTAAATATTTATGAGTCATTAATGGGTTTGTAGTCTGTAACTTAATCCGCTGGCTGGAGAAAGAATGCAAGCAGAATTAGTTATTCATTCTCTACAGTCATCCATTGCAGAAACACCTAGCAACAACCATCCGCTACCTTATAATGTTTACCTCCACGTCCGCAACATGTCCATTCATATATTTTTTGAAGGTACTGATGCAGAGTAAGGCATGTCCATAAATAGTGCAATTACATGTAGCTGGTTTTGGTTGTACATAATTGTGACTGAACTGACTGCTCCAATCTGATCCAGGGCTTTGTTTCATTCTAGATACATGTAGGTTTGCAATAAAATAAATATAGTTTTTACCAAAATGTGACTAACCTGAGGCATACCCGTAAGTTTAATTTGAAGTACATAATCATAGTGATGGACGGATTCAAGTTACTTTCTTTTTACAAATAAAAGTGTCTTGTCAATTTTATTTACAGTTTACATCATGTCCATGTATATGCATTGTTGTCAGGTTGCTATTCCTTCTAGAATAGAAGAGCAAGGGGTGTGGGTAGGAGAGGAAGTAGGGCATCTGGTATAAAGAAAATGTCACAGGAAGAGGAGAGAGGATCAAGAAGCCGTAGAACAACGGGTAGGGGATCTTCAACCTGTTTCACAAGGCCAACAAGTGGTTGATTAGGCCGATTAACTATGACAAAGGTTGAGAGTACGCTAACGCACAGCTATTTTTTAGATACAGTACTCAAATTTACAATAACAACAGTACACAAATATTGTCAACATGTATAATGTGTATTAGCACTAATGTGTGTGAAACATCCCTACAAAGCCAATGTCCTTTTTTCATTGTAGGCCTACATGTACATTTTAATTGATGTTGTTACATGGAAATTAAAAACCGGTGATAAGCATGGGAGCTGATGAATGTCTTAGCCTTGCTTAGTTTAGAAATGATTCATCACATTATTTTTTTATAATTCTAGTTCTACAAATGACTCTAGTTTTTAAAACAAAACACATCTTTTTGGCATGATTATTTGAACAATTTATCAATGTTGTTTAGGGTTTCATTACAGGATAACATAGGCCCTTTGAACCTGGAAGAAGCAAGAGATCTATTTAAAGCTGCTGAGAGAAATACTACTGACATATTGATTGTTCAGCCCCCACCGCCTTGTCTCCGTTATTATGTAGAGCTTGGTCTGCTCCGCGCCCTTACATTTATTCAAAACCCGGTGCAGCCCACTCCTTGTGAAGGACTTTTCTGTCCCAGTCTCTTCATCATCTGCCTCTTCATCTCTTCCATACACCTCTTCACTGGTTGCCATATAATCAAAACCATCTGGATTTACCCTAAAAAAATCACAAAATGTTTAAGAAAGTTAAGAAATACCGCTCTACTAAATTGACTATTGACTATTTCAATCGTACAAAAGACGAACAATATTAAGTTATAAATTATTATTACTATTTAGCTTGCTTCTTATATCATGATGATCATCAGACTGCTTGTGGAAAATTAACGCAATTATTGTGGCCAACAAAAATATGATTTCAGACACCAATGTCAGAGGTGAAAAGTAGCCAAACATTTTATACAAAAATAGAAAGCAAATCTTCAAAGATTGGAGCAAAGGAAATGACTTCATGCAAATTAGAAACAAAAATGTTTATCTTTATGTTATAGGTTCATGTCATGATTCTTATGTTCGAGTATAAATGTTTGAATGTACGATAGCATCTTACCAAGTTTAGCTTCAAGCATGAAACAACACAAATGTAGTTCAATCGCTACCATAATAAACAAGTAGCATTGTGGCAAACCACATTACAGAGAACGACCCTCTGTATTTGAAGTGTTTGAGCTGTAGCGCCTTACCTGCTCTTCAATGAGACAACAGGCTCCCATGTCTCGTCCAGGTCTCCTTCATCAGAAACAGCGTCCTCCAAGCAGACAAAGTCCCCATCATGTTGGTAGTCAACGCTTATGCTGCAAAAAATAAAATGGAAACATTTTGAAGATTTCGTGATTCACATAATTATGCATGCCAGGAAGTGTCAGCTGTCATAAACTAATCTTATAAAGCTGTATATAACTATATATAAGAGTTATTGACAGCTGGTTGTGTCAACTTCAAGCACCAATGACAATTACATTAAAAAAAACCTGATAGGGCATGATGTTTCAATCCTAGTATAGTAGGACCTTTCTCAAAGGCAAAATTACGAAGACAGTATAACAGAAACAGAAAGGCCTACAGACAGTGTAGGAAAAGAAAGCAGCTGATGACAGAGGACAAAATGAGGCCAAGTGGGAAAGCTGGTGGACAGACTAGGGGGGAACAAATGGAAGGCCATGGAGTGGGGAATGATCACAGTGGGGAAAGATAATTTAGGTAACAATCACTAAAAAAGAAAGATCAAACCTTATACATAAATTACATATGTAATATGAAATTAATTGTAAAGCCTTACAATCAAATATATTCAATCATTACAAATTTACAATGTTTTCCAAATGTCGGGTACAGTAATTGTTACTTGAGAAACTATTCCATTTACGATGTTCTCACTAGATTCAAACACTTGAAAATGACATTGTATATGATAAATAGGTTTGCGCAGACACCATGTAAATTCTCTTTTATGAGTAAGTGTGGTTCTGAAAAGAACCGGAGGAACTCAACGTTTCGAACAGTATACTCTGCTCGTCTTCAGGAGAATGCTGGATTCCAACTGGGAGTGGGGCTTATGTAGTGTGGAGAGGGATCCTGGTGAGGGGATAAGCTCAATGAAGGGTGAAGGCGGGATATGTAAAGGGATGCTGCACAGGATCCTAGTTTTGGGTGCACTGTGTGTGTGTTCACTCATGTGTGTCATAAGTGGTTGACTGCTAGGGGAGTGAACAACTGTTACCGAGGGGAAACTATAGTGGGAGGGGGGCCTAGTTGTCCTAGGGTATAGGAGACCCATCAGACCGGGGGGGTTTTGAGGATAGGGCGCCAGATGTCGCTGATGTTAACACTTATGTCTGCGGGGACAGTGTTATGTCGGTACAGTAGTGCTTAAAAGTAAGTACCCATAAACGAACGAGCGAGTACGAGGGGATACGAGCGCTGTCGAGTGCCTCGTAAACGCTCGAGCGCACTCGAATAAACTCGCCAGCGCTCGCAGGCGTTCGTAAGCCCTCGCTCGATAAGCACTCGCTCGAAAGCAGCCTGCGAGCGCTTGCGAGTATTCACTGACCCGCGACCGTCCAGTTGGGCTCGTCGTGAACAAAGATTGAGCGGACCAACTACAGATGCACGACCAACTAAGGTTAGAAGAGTCACGCACGGCGCGCTGTCAGTGCATGTCCATGGTTTACAATATGTGAAGTTGGCGTTGGTAGTTTCATTGTCGAATCATAGAGCAAGGAAGATGGATGAATTTATTATAAACATGTACATGTACGTTGGGTACATGTGATCGTTATGAACGTTAAATTACTGTTTGTGCTACTAATTTTGGGACGTTATTTATACAATTATTAAATGAAATGCTTGCCAGTAATTAGTAGGTTGTTCAGTGACGTCGAAATTGTTCGGACGAGCTCGCGTTTACTAAAACATTTTTTACCAAACTTGATCACCAACATACTATAATCACCTCACGTATTTTGGCCAAATGTTATATCTCTTAGCTGTGACAGTTTTAATCCAATATTATCAATACTGAAACAAGTTACGGAGTAAGAAAGAGCGAAAAGGTCACGAATTTATTGGTCTCCACTCCGAGATCTCGCGGGCGAACGCCCTGGTTTTTTTTTTTGGTTTTTTTTTCTGTTTTATTCAATGAATACTTAATTAAATTACAAAATACAGTTAATCTTCTGCTCAATCAACTAATTAACACGCCACAAATTAGCAGACATCTTACTTCATATGACGGATCCTAAGTTCTTGTTCAAAAAGAAAGACAAGATTAGAATACTGGCCATATTTGAAACGGTTCACTGTTTGTTTACCGATGTAAATTAGGCTATTTAAATACCGGTAGTCCTTATGTGTATCACCTTCCCCGAAAAGAATACTCTCCACTGTCAATGTGATCACTTTACCATATTTTGACGTAGCAATCCTTTCGATTTCACTCCAAAGAGGCTTAACCACTTTACAAAACCAGAAAAAGTGCTCTACATAGTCTATTCCATCATTGCAAAAAGTACAGATTTCCGTTTCGCTCTTCTTTCTTTTGTGAAGCCAGACTTGCGTGGGGTAGCAGTTATGTAGAATTTTCCAGTTAATAGAGAAGGTCTTACTATCTGGACAGCAATAATTTAGCCTTTTCCATATTACTTTCCAGACAAAGTTATGGTTGGAGTATTTGTTTTTCCAGAATGTCTCTGCAATGGGGGAAGTGAATTTCGTGTCCGTAAATTTCTTCCTGATGCCCTTCATACTCATCCTAATAATATAATTTCGGACATCAACATTAATGTTGGCAACTGTCTCATTAGAAAGCAGTTTCCATCTTACCGGCAGAGCATTGATGACAAGATAATATTCTAGTATGTAGTTACCCCCCGTGCCAATGATTTGTTTGATTTGTTCAGCAGTCATAAAATTACCTTGATCGTCATACAGATAGTAAACGTATACAATACCGGCCGAAATCCAATTCTTCAGAAAAATTGGTTTATCTTTAAATCTTATTGCATGATTATTCCAGATTCTTTGTTTTGCTATGTCAGTAACGCTTTTAGCCTCATTCCGAGGGTTGATTTCCAACCATGACAAAATTATGTACTTATAAAATGGTGCGAGATTATTCAAAACTGAACAACACAACAAATCCTTGGCATTGCAATTACACTGAAATATAGACAGATCTGGCCCTAGTTTATCAAATTCAAACAAAGCACAATTCTTCCAAGGAAGAATGTGATCGTTGGCTAATCTTTTTAACCATTTCAAATGCAGCGAAAAAATTACACTTTTCACATCAATCATATTCAAACCACCTTGATCATAAGCACCAATTATTGTATTTCTTTTAACTTTTTCGCTGCCATCCCAAACGAATTTGAAAATACAAGAATTAACTTGCTTTTGAATACGCTCAGGAACAATGAGAGACAATGCTGGGTAGAGAATCTGTGAGAAAAGCAATGATTTTACTATGATAACTTTACCTTTCATAGTGAGCTTTCTCATGGACCACATTTTCAAAATTCTCTTCATTTTGACTATTCTCCCTGCCCAATTCTGCTCAATGTCATGTGCAGGAGTGAAGCTGGAGAACACAATGCCTAAAGTAGTGATCTCCGTCTTCCAGTTAACATCGATAGGGTGGTCCATTCTTGTGTTATTGCTACCTATCCACATCGCCTCTGTCTTACTTTTATTTAGAGACAGGCCTGACACGTGTTGAAATTCTCCTAAAATACCCAAAACAGGAATAAAAGACTGATCATCCCCTAGGAAAAGGGTCATGTCATCTGCATACTGAGTGAGGGTGACTGTATTGATAGGGTAATCCCTTTTTGGCAACGAGATACCTTTGATTAATGGATTCTGCTTGATCTTAGCCGCTAATATTTCCACACCGAGTATATATAGCAGAGGTGAAAGTGGGCAGCCTTGTCTTACCCCTCTGTGGAGATTGAAATAGCCTGAGACCCATCCATTATTAATAATACAACTCATGGAATCATTGTACACTGTATAAATCCACTTCCTCAGGGAGGGGCCAAAATTCATGTACTCCAGGACTCTCATGATATACTTCCTATCAATACAGTCAAAAGCCTTTTTAAAGTCCAATGACAGCACCACACCCGGAATGTTACATTTTTCGCACTGGCGAATGGTATCCTCCATGAGTCTAATGTTTTCACCAATGAAGCGACCTTTCATAAAGCCCGTTTGGTCTGGGCCAATAAGTGAAGGAAGAACCTGGCGAATTCTTGTTGCAAGAACTCTCGTGGCTATCTTATAATCAATATTCAGAAGCGAAATCGGTCTCCAGTTGTTTAATGAGCGTGCATCCCCTTTTCCTTTATACAACAATGAGATTAGTCCCCTCTTCTGTGATACTGACAGTTCTCCATTGTCATAGGCTTCATTTAAACTGTCAACGACAATTGGCCCAATCACGCCCCAGAATGTGACATAGAATTCTTTTGTAAGACCATCCAGCCCAGGGCTCTTGCCATTAGCCATTTTCCCCAAGGCATTAGCACACTCATCAAGGGTGATTTTTCCTTCACAGGAATATTTGTCATCGTCAGAGAGGTGTTTTATGTCACATCCACTCACAAATTCACTAAATTTCGAGTCAACATCTTTCACCGTTGGCGAATACAGACTTTCATAAAATTTGACCTGTTCTTCTAGAATGTCGCCCTGATCGTGAAGCTGTTCACATTGACCATTCAACAAAGTGCAAAATCTTTTACGTTTAGCATTACACTTTTCGAGGTTCAAGAAATATTTTGTACTTTTCTCTCCTACCTCAAACCATCTTGTCTTGGATCTTATTCTGGCCCCTTTTGATTCATAGTCAGAAGCAAGATTATATTCTAAGTTGAGCTTGTCAAATGCGCTGACATTTCGAGGAGTTGGATTATCTGACATGTCTTTACTGATCTGAAAAATCTTCTGCTCGAGCAATTTCAATCTACTCTTACGCAGCCTTTGATTCTCTCTGCAAAATTGAATTGTGAAGCTACGAATCTTGCTTTTACAGAAATCCCAGAGCATTCTCTTGGACAGATCATTTACCAAGCTCGAACCAGAGATATCATCAAGAAGTTTTTGGATACATGTTATATATCGACTGTCCTCTAAAACGCTGTTATTCATTTTCCAGTAACCAGGGCCTCGGATAATTTGGTTGACATTTATATCCATAAACACAGCACTGTGATCTGAGCGGGGTAATGGGATAATATCACATCGGTCAACTGCAGCGATCAATGTGTTATCGATGAACCAGTAGTCAAGACGGCACATAATCAAAGGAGTTTTCTGCCTCCACGTATATTGTCTCTTGTTGTGGTTTTTAGTTCGCCAAACATCACTGGTATCTAGACTTTCCATTATCTCACTCAGAACCTTAGCGCTTGGGCACTGCTTATGGTTACCGCCAAACTTGTCTATATTGGGCTCGAGGGTGACCGCCAACAATTGTATACCCTGGATAATTGCAGTCAAGCATGACTTTACAAAGACGGTCAAAAACTGTAATTCTCTCTGTACTCTGACAGGGGCCATACACATTCCAAATGTTATAATCTGATCCATCAATGGACAAACTCATTCCCATAAATCTTTCATTTTTATCACAATAGACATCATTTATAATAGCACCATAATGTTTTCTAATCAGAATGAGCAAGCCTTTACTCTTATTGGAACCACAGCAGGGGATCATATTGTCCCCTCCCCACTCCTGTTTCCACTGTTTGATATCGCCCTCAACACAATATGCTTCTTGGACTAATGCAATATCAATATTGTGTCTTTTCAAGTAATCAAAAAGTAAGTGTCTTTTTGTACGGTTTCGAAGACCGCGCACATTACAGGAAATAAGCTTCATAGAGCAGATTGGTGTGTGGTATATGAGGCTAAATTCCTAAAGTTATTTCTCCTTACCCCTCACTGTAGAGGAGGTGCTTTCTTTTCCGTGGGTGGTGCCTATTGTGTTATCACCTTTTCCTTTTTGGAGCTGTTCCGGCTTGTCAGGCTGAGTGTCGTCATCCTTATGAGGGTTGATATTCTTACGCTTTGATTTTCTTTGACGGATTCTAGAACTGACCGGTGAGGAGACGCTGCTTCCACTATTGCCGTTTTGGGGGATGACTAGGTGCTCCAATATGGAGGTCTGTCTTGCTCCTAAGGTGTTGTCCCCATCATCACAGGAAGCGTCGTTCTTCTTGATCGTGTCGTTTTCACCAATCTCCTTTCCTACTCTCATAGCATGGTTGTTGGAACTGAGCTCCTGTTGCTGTTGCCCCTCCTCGTCCACATTGTAGTATGATGTATCTCCGGCTAAGGTGGTGGAGGTAAGGCAACGTCTAGCCTTAGACCTGTTGAGCGCCTGGCTTAATACCTCTTCCACCTTCTCGGCTAGCTCTGGAGAAGAGGGGGTTGAAACTGATGGGCAGAGGCAGTGGTCAATCAACTCTTGCACTGTCTGAAGCGGATTTGGGTGTGTTTTCGGTATCTCCAGATGAACTTCCGGTGCTGCTGGTGAAGTGCACTGTCTGCTGATGTGGCCGATTTGTTTACATTTGTAACACACAGGTTCATATCTCGGTTTGGGACAGTCGGATTTCTTATGACCATGCTCGCCACACCGGAAACATTTGGGGATGATTCTTTCAGGGCATGATGCAGCTGAGTGGCCTTCTCGTAGGCAGATTCTGCAATTGAGAGGCTGGTTATCATAGTATAAGGTGACCGTGATGTCAATCAGATCCTTACTGTTCAATGGGTCTGGAATACTCATGATGGAGAATCTTGGTTTCTCAGAGAGTATTCTCGAAACATAGCAGAATCGGTGACCACTGTATAGATGGCTGAATTTGCTGACTGCGGTTTTTGCTTTATGGCGTGTGATCTCCGTTTCACGGACGGCAAAACTGTCAACCCAGCAAGCGATTTCGCTATCTTTAACACTTTGCGGGATGCCATGTATGCTGAATCTAATGTTTTGCTTCCGTTTTGCTCTCATGTCCTCCTTGAAGTCCGAAAGCTGATAGGTTTTTCCTTGCTAGAGTAGTGGCCTTGGCTATCGCAGAAGACATATTTACTATCAACAGTTTCTTGTTGGGGAGGTATTGGGCTCCCAGAATGTCCTGGGGAGATATACTACTGGTTCCGTCGCCATTTTGGGCAGCGCTGTCAAAAATAGCCTCTGCCACTTCGATTTCTGAAACCTTGATATACTGCGGAATATAGAACTTTAACCAGAAATCCGGGTCTTCCAAGGCCTCGATGCAGTGGCTTTCAGCAGCTTTTGAGTTGCTTTTAATTGACGCCATCTTGTGTTATTATTCACTGTACTGGTTACGTAATGACACAATACCACAGGTTGGCTTTATGAATGCCGTTATTGTCTGCGAGGTTCCTACAGGGACCCTACAGGGCTCTCGTACTAGTGCTGTGAATGCAGTGAACAGGAACCGTGAACAGGAACCGATGTACGTGCACAACAACGTGTAGATCTACGGCGACTCAAGTTGAACGTTCAGAAACTAAATCTTCCAAAAATCTAGCAGACACGGCAAAGTAAGACCCTCACCTTGTGACCGAAATAGCCTTGGTCCTTTAAGATGACTGTTGAGAATCTTTACTTGCTGTTGGACTCTCGCAATAAGACAAAATTTACAGAAATATCTGGAGCTCATTCGAGGTGTCCTGGCTGTGTTGATGACGTCACCAACCAAAAAGCTGGTATTTACCGAGTCGAGCTCCGCAAGGCTCGCATTTGCCGAAGACCGTACCATTGTGAAAATGCAGGGTATGAAATGGGGTTAATGGCTAGATCTTGATGGATCAAACAAAAACATCGATCGAAAAATCAAAAAAATGGTGCAAAAAAAAAAACCTTTCAGTGACGTTGACGACATTATTGTCGTGTACATGTGTATTTTCTGTTAAGCTTTTGACAATGCAAAAATCTACCCCTTTGATCTTATGGTGATATACAAAAATGTTGCAAACTGCTTACTGACTAAAATTACCAAAAAGTAAATCTAAAATTAAGTGGGCCTGACGTTTCGATCCTAGCAGGACCTTTCTCAAAGGCAGAGTGACAAGGACAAAACAGATACATGTACACGAAGGCAGGGGGAGAGAGTGAATAGGACACGGATGAGAAACAGAGGACAAAGAGTGAAGCTGGTAGGGAGAGATCAAAGGGAAGGGCAAGGGGTAGGGTAGGGATTAGTGAGAGGAGGGGGAAAGATCAAAGAGAAGGGCAAGGAGTGGGGTAGGGATTAGTGACAATAGGGGGAAAAGATCAAAGAGAGAAGTGTGAAAGACTGAACACAAAAGAAGGATTATCAGAAAGCTGCATGGTGTTAGTCATTACCCTCCTGGATGTTGAGACCATGTGGTTGAATAGTCCGAAGACGCTTCATCCACATTTTCTCACGGCTAAGACGGACAGCATTACTACGGTGACCAAGTGATTCTATGCCCAGTACACTCATATCTGATATCGAATGATCAGGGAGATTGAAGTGATACCCAACAGGGGTGTCCATTTTACCGGTTTTGATGGTAGACCTATGGCCATAGATTCGTTTTTTGAGGGTGTTTTTTGTCTCGCCAACATACTGAATATTACAAACTCTACAAGAGATGAGGTATATGATGTTTGAGGTAGTGCACGTGATAGAGCCATAGGTCGTGTGGGTAGTTCCAGAAGAATGTCCATTGAAAGAGTCTATTTCCTTGACATGTGTCTTGCAAACAATGCATTTCGAGGTACACTTAAATGTACCAAATTTGGTTGGAGGTGAAGAGTCCAAAGGGGGAACCTCTGCTCGGACAATTAAGTCACGCAGGTTACGGGGGCGCCTGAAAGCCAAAACAGGCGAATTAGGAATGGCTTCAGCCAGACGATCTGAAGTGTGGAGAATATGGTGGTTTTCCTTAGTTATCTTCCTGAGAGGAGGAAGAGAAGGGTGGTAGGAAGTAACTAAGGGAACTTTGGGCTTGTCCTTGGGACCTGGAGGCTTTTGTTTTAGTGCCGAACTTCTGGGAATGGAATAGACTTTAGCAATGGAGTTCTTCACTTGGCGAGAACTATAGCCTCTAGCAACCAAGTTACTGGCCAATACACGTGTATGGCGGCGAAAGTCGGACTCATTGGAACATATACGCCTCAATCTGAGGGCCTGGCTGTAAGCTATACCAGTCTTACAGTGTCTAGGGTGACAACTGGAGGAATGGAGATATTGATGAGTGTCGGTGGGCTTAGAATACAAGTCAGTAGTTAGTGTATTGAGGTCTTTCCGGACGGTGACGTCCAGAAAGTGGGTCTGTTGAAGAGACTGCTCCCAAGTGAATTTGATGGTCCTATGGAAGGAATTGATGTGGTCAAAGAACGCATTCAAGCTGCTACCGTCCCTAGTCCAAATGAAGAACACGTCATCTATGTATCTCCACCAAATCCAGGGACGGCATGGAGCCTCACTGAGCATGCGTTCCTCAAGGTCACCCATGAAGAGGCATGCAAAGGAAGGAGCCATGCGCGTGCCCATGGCAGTGCCATGCACTTGAAGATAGTGCTTGCCAAGAAAGGAGAAATTATTCTTGGCCAGCACTAACCTCATGAGGGTGGTTATGTCGGAGATGGGTGGAGAAGACTGTTTTCCCTTGGCCAGGGCCGAGGAGCAAGCTTGAATGCCTTCTTCCTGGGGGATGTTAGTGTATAGAGAGGAGACGTCAATAGTACCAATTATGGCAGTGGCAGGGATTTGATCCTTGACACTTTCCAACTTTCGCAGAAAGTCGGGAGTGTCATGGACGTATGAGGGGATTTGGGGAACCAGGGGTTTGAGAAAAGAGTCAATGAAAAGAGATATGTGTTCCGTAGGTGAACCATTGCCAGAGATGATCTTATCTTAAATTTTAAGTGGTTTGTTGAAGAGAAGTCGTGAATACACCCCTTTTAAAATGGTGTGTTCCAAGCTGAATCCTCCCGACATCCGGGAACTTTAGGCTGAAGCTTTGTCAAATTCTCTGTACCAGTGCGCGCTTTAATGGATAGGCCCTACACCCCGCATCAGGGAAGTGACAACGTCGTGATCGCGCGGACGCAAAAAACAAGGTGCTTGACATCTACATGTACATGTACATTGTTTTTCGGATTTGACAGGTAAGAAAAGATCTACAAAGTTATCTTTTTTTCCTAAACTTTACAGTTCATTTGAAGAATTATGTTTTATTCAAGGCAGAGTGTTTTATTACACTCTGCCTTTGAAAAAGGTCCTGCTAGGATCGAAACGTCAGGCCCACTAAATTTTAAAAATTACAATCTGGTTTGAAAAGAATTAGAATATTTAAATGAAAATATTTAAATGAATTTTTTTCAAAATTTTGTGTGCCTGGCGCTTAGATCCTAGAAGGACCCCTGCCTTAGAGAAAGGTCCTGCTAGGATCGAAACGTCAGGCACACGAAATTTTGAGATTTGCATTTTGGTAATTTTAGTCAGTAAGCAGTTTGCAAAATTTTTGTATATTACTAAATACAAAAAATACAAAGGGTCCTGCTAGGATCGAAACGTCAGGCCTCAATTTTTTTAGATAAAAAATTGATAAATAAGCATAATAAATGATGAACAGATAAATGAATGACAACGCAATGAAATAATGCATTAGTCACTTAAACCATTTTTTTTCCAAAAATATAAAAAATAAAAATGGGTTTGAAAATACAGGTGTGTAGTGGGTTTGAAACTAGTCTTTTTATTTTATTTTCTACAGAGAGCTTCTGTTTAGGCGCCGGCAGCCTTCGTCGATCGCCCGGAAGCATTCCCGGCGCCAAAACTCCTCAAACCCTGTGTTTGACGTCCGACTCCGCACATGGGCCTTTATACTGGCCATCCGGACTGGATCGAGGGGTTTCTTCCCCCTGACACCCCTGCAATTGGAGTCTCTCATCTCCTCCCTCGAAAATAGTAGCCGGACCAATGACAAGGCAAAATTTGATTCTGAAGATGAATCTGCCTTGAGGTCCGACACTATCTCCGAGGTCAGAGATGAGGGATCCATATCAATTCCTTCCATAGTAAAAACGCTCCTTCAAAAACTGCTGTGCGTGTACCCTTATCTCTTGATGATTGGGCTTATCTATTGTGTAAACACAAGTCATGAAAACCTGTGCAGGCAGGTCGGGTTGTACCACTTTGGCGAATAGGGGTGGCTTAGTCCAGCAAGCGTACAGCTAGCTGAGCTTGGGGCCAAACATTATTCGTAAGTCATACTTCCGTTTATCCACCCATCCACACTGAAAATTTCAAGACTTTTTAGAAATCATGCCCGAGTTGTAATATGTATTCCTCCATGGTTGAAATATTAACAGCAACAAGATTTCCTTGGCCCAATACCGTAGGCTTACATGTAATATTTTCAAATCATGTTTAAGTGTCAACAAGTAACTGCTACTACTACTAGCTACTGGTACTGCAAAATAAACTCAGAAACCTCATTACGCATGTTAATTCATGTTTTTATTATTTTCATACTTCATAATTTATAGAAAATTGTGTTTTAAAAATGCACAATATGAGAACAATGTGGTTTGGAAAAGAAGTATACAATATCTTCAACATAGACCTCTTGAGTTGATTCCTCTCCACACGAATACACTCCCTGAAATCCTGAAATCCTAACAACCTCTTGAATGGCAAGGAAAATACCCTTTTGATGTTTAAACTTTGCTCCAAACATTGCAATTTGGTAAATAAAAATAAACTTTAAAATCTGAGCACACAATCCTGTAAGTAATCAAAGGCAAGAAATATAAAACACGGAAAGACTATTATATTAAGGGTTGTCTGCATCAGTTGGTAAGAAACACTTCACAAACATTAAACTTTGCTGATTGTACTGAACGGACTTTAGAATGAATACACTGTACATGGAAACTTTTACATGTTACAACAAATCTACAAAAAACATTAAAAAAACTTTAAACAGTTTTGTATATATGTACATGCGCTTATTTCATTGTAATTACATGTAGAACTGGTTTAGATGGTCAATGCTGTCAAACCACTTACTGAACAAATTTATAGTCTTTACTAATACTTGTGTAACAAACAATATCGACCGTCTGTGGTTTGAGACTTTTGTTTTGTTTTGTTGTTCAGTAAAGCGCCAGTTTTGTTTTCACATCCTCAAAACAACTTAATGAATGCCTTTCACTGTACCTTGCCTTTGTCAATACATTGCTAATTTGCAAATTAATCAAATGAACTAATTACCACCATCAAAGAATGGATTGACATGAAAGAGTCATGTCAAAAAACTGGAATCCTCCCATGAACACCTATTTTGTAAGTCTGGCAAGAGAATCTAATCATAATGATTGACTACCACTTAAGTCTCTGTTGGGTCGAAACTTTAAATAGCATGTACGCTTATTGTGACCGGCCTCTCCACATAGGCTACAATGAACTTCAAAGACTGGCGTTTCTTTGTAGGTGTCATCGAGAAGTGAAAGCCTATTTTGTTTCTTAATCACCTGCAATAAAGGCGTCAGTGTTCCGGTGATTAGTAGAGCGAAAAAACAGGATTGTTATTGTATCATTTAGCTTTTCCATAGCTTGTTGACTAAAATGACAAATGTTACCATGCATTTCAAGAGCTTCATGTAAGTGGTTCATAAATACATGCATGTATGGAGTCACATCCTTAGCCTGAAAAGTATTAGCATATTTGACAACCCATGCATGAGCTCTGCTTTCCACTAACTTGGGCTCAACATCTTGAGTTTTCATGAGTGAGATGATTTGGCCAAATTCAGACCACAAATATTTTATGGCTTCACATCTTGGGTGGTCTGGAATAAGGTCATCAATTCGGATATGTTCCTGTATTTTTTTATGCTCTGGTCCAGTAAAATCCCTGTACTGAAACTGGCCAGTATCACGATTGGTGAAAAAGGACCATGGGATAGAGAGCTTAGCAATAAACATTTCAAATTTTAACAGATTGCTGCAGTTGCTTTTATCTTCATTTTTCCCATTTTTAGCAATGTTGTCAGCTCGCTTGAGAATCTGAATGAGCTGAATAATTAGTTGATCGGATATACGGAGAAACAAATGAAGGGGGTCAGGCACTACATTTTTAACTGGAATGAATGGAAAAATGGGCTCTGCCACACAACTTTTGTTTTTTCCTTTTTTTTGTTTTGACATATCTTGTATTTCTTTAAGTGTCCGTGCACCTTTCTGAGGATCTATCATTGACCACTTCTTTGTAGCATTGTGCCTTTCTGTACTTGGGCATTTGCACCAGGCACATGAGTATGTACTATTGCATGCCCCTATTCCCATGACTTGGTTTATGAATTTCATATCTGCACCTAGGTAATATTTCAAATTGAAAATGTTCTCACCGATTTTGATGATGTCTCGCCGACTTTCTAGAACATTAGCAAATATTGATTTCAAGGATTCATATTTCTCAGGTGCTCTGACCATAGCAAGAATGTATTCAGGACTAGCATGATTACCAAAAATGACCCTGCAAGTGATGTTTACACAATGTATGCGCTTACCGATAAACGTCCCATCGCCACTCAATTTGACACAGATCGTGTCAGGATTACATTCATCACTGTGCTTTTTCATCATTTTTTCAAGAGCAAGCCTTATTTGTTTATCAATAGGCTGCCATGCTCCAATCAAATTTGCAAAGCCATTAACCTCGAAACCTGCGTCTAGCAAAGATTTAGCACTGAGGACACTCTTTAAACTTGGAAGATCCTTGCAAGTACGCCGCAATCTAGAATATGATACATCTGACAGACAAAGAGAGTCTTTCAAAAAGATGGCACGTTCTATCGTTATAAGGGAAGGCTTCTTCATAACTGATGGTCCAAATCCAAAAACAGGGCCTGATAAGTCAATCATATTTCCATACATATCACTAACGTGTAGTCGTTGTGGGGTGTATCCTTCCTTCTGCAACATGTCAATTTTTTCCTTCATGGATTCCAATAAAATAAGCTTTTGTTTCCTACAATATGAGTAAGAGTATATTTGCTTGGGATCTTTCTTGTACCTATGAATTGTTTTCATTGCCTTCTTCACAAGTTGTTTTGCCATTTGTTTGTTGCGTATTTTTAATATGTTTTGTTCCCTTTTGGCCACTTTCAGTTCATTTTCGATAACTCGTCTCCTTTTGGCATTCCACTCCAGTTCATGCTCCAGTTTTCTTTTAACACTCCCTAGTCGTAAATTATACACAGATCCCTTCAATGTTTCAAGAAAACTGGACTTCTGTCGACCCCCTTTTCTTGAACATATCTTAAATTTGGTTGACAAGTACTTCAGAGTACTTCTTACAGACCCAATTATGTGCTTGTCTATGTACTTACTGGATATGGAATCCTCATGTGACTCTAAAGAACGCTCTATTACAGATAACACATAGTCATCACTTCCTATGGTACCAGGTTTGTTTTTGAGGATTTCGAAAAGTGCATACTTGTTGATGGGAATAATCCAATCATCATTTGGCATAGAGACTACATTTGTCAAGGCAAGGTACAATGAAAGGATTACAATGAGATAAGCACATGTACTTGCCATTGTGAGTTTACATTAAGCTCAGTTGGTCCAGGTCGAGGTGGTTTCCAAGGTCCTTCACATACCGTAGTACCAAGACAAATCCACGGTGCACAAGCTTGGGTTTCAACTCCTTTGTATATTCTGTGAGACACCTTCTCTCGTACAACCAGAATTGAAGGGTTTCCTTGCGAATGAAAGCAAAGTCTCCAGCTCCGTTGTTGATCCTGTAATGCCAGTCATCCCCCAGAACATTACATATGTGAATAAAATCACTTCTGTAGATGTCCCTCCCCCTCACTGTTATTGATACTTTCGCATTAATGTTCTCTAGAAATTGTTCGATGATCTCTCTTTGGGCTGGCACTTTAATGGTGATCTCTGAGTCGTACCCACGGGCGATGTTGAGGCTCTCCTTCACCTGCACATACAAAAACATGACACAATGAGATAATCAAATAAGTTGCTATGTTGGTTTCATACTTGAATATTAGTCCGAGTAACTTTGACCTTACAATCGCATTGACCCCTGCAACTATTTCCTAAACAGTGCAAAGCAACGTCCGGACATCAGGAAACAGTCGTGGGGTCAACATGTGCATGGTGCTACTTGAATTGTGTCTTAAGCCGCGTTTCCAATGGACTCAAATTTAACTGAGACGATGGTTAAATTTCCAATGTTCAAATTTGACCGTCGTTCCCACTTGGACTTTTGAGTCTGTCAATTTCACCGAGACGATGGCAAAAATTATGTGTGCACAGTGCATGTATGCCGAGTCGTATTTTACCGAGTTTCCACTGGACTAACCAGCTCGGTTAAAGTTACCTGATCACTTCTGCTGGGCAGAAGCTGGGCAGAGGTCAGCTCGGTTAAAGTAACCGAGAGGAAAATTAACTGGGCCATTTCCACTGGATTTAAAATGGGAAAAGTAACCATCATCTCGGTTACTTTGACCAAAATAAGTCCAGTGGAAACGTGGCTGTTGCTTCTTTTTCAAAGAAAAGATCTTACCTGCATGTATATTTGCTGTTTTAAGTGTCCATAAGCGTCTCCTCTTTCAACGTCTTTTGGTACGTCGACAACTTTTTCTTTTGGCAACCATTCATCAAAAGTTGAGGGCCATCCTAGGTAGTGAACTTTAACTGCTTCGTCATTTTCTTCAATGACGTCTAATCTCCACAGCTTACCGATAGGCCAAGTTTCTCTTTTCTCCAGCCTGGCAGGCGTAGAGTTTGCACCTTCAGTCAAGCCCCTATCTAAAGCAACATAGTTCACTGTCTTCTTTGGCCTCAAATCCATCCCTGAAAATAAAAAGCAAATTTAATAACTAAAAAAAGCCAATACTTCACTGGATACACTGTCAAAATTTAGTGGGCCTGATGTTTCGATCCTAGAGTGACAAGGACAAAACAGATACATGTACACGAAGGAAGGGGGAAGAGAGTGAATAGAACACGGATGAGAAACAAAGGACAAAGAGTAAAGCATTACCCAGACTACCCTATTTTAAAATGGAACGTCCCTCAGCACATTGAGCGTATACTAGTGTGAGCAGTGACAAAACGCATGTACAATCGCTACTCGTAGAATGGGCAGAAGACTTGTAAATGATGTCGTTTTTATATACTTTTTCAAACCATTTCTTACAAAAACAAATGAGGATAATTAACACTACTTCGTTGTTAACATTTGCATCAAGGAAGGAGTAAAAAAAGTCTTACTTTCAAGGAGTATTTCGCTCTCAATCTCAACGATGATAACTTCCTTCCTGCACATGCACTGGCTTTCCACGTGTGTACGTGTACAGTACAGTACTAACACGTACGGCGTGTGTTTGGTAGTGGTTGACCACGGATGAAAGAATTTTTTCTATTGGCTGGAAATTCTTTGTCTCCATTTGGACGGTGGTTAACGTTGGCCAATCACAATGAAACTTATATTGATTGAAAGCTTAGGAATCAGAGCGTCTCCTGTGCGATTAACAAAGTCAAAGGAGGGCGCTAGCGAAAATTATGGCGAGTTGAAAACGGGCAGTACAGCAGAAACTAGCGGAAGTACCGATTCTACACACAAATTTTAGCAAAAACTGGAGAGAGTCGTGAGGTTTATCCTGAAAATGACGGTTTTTAATGTTCGTTTTTTCAAATAAAATTCACATGAATCGAAAGTATATTATATATTCTTCATCATACTCGATTAACAACGAAGACTTTTACCGCGTTCGTTAGTTATGACATAAAAATTAAAATAGCCGGCTGATTCCAGTGTACCGTTCCTATGGGGGATGTTCTAATGGTTGTGTGGTGCATTGAAAAGGAGCGAAAAGGAATTCATATGCAAGATCACATGGGGTGAGGGGGCCGGGGCTTGATGCCTTGGTTTACGGATGGGAGAGTTCCTGGGTGAGGGCGTTCCGGTGTGCGGCGGGCAGGGTTCCTGGGTGGTGACGGGGATGACACGTTTCCCTGATGTTTCTTGAAGTTTTCGCCACAAATCGTCCACTTGCCCGGCCATCTTGCGGAACATGGCCAGGTCCTCGTGCGAGAATGTGGCGACATGTCTTCGGGTGGGGGTACTAGTTACCCTTGCAGGGGACCAGTGTACCTAAAGTAAAGAAGGGATTGTAAAGGTATGGTTGAGTTGAACATTTAGTGTATAGTTGGAGGAGGTTAAATGCCGAGGGAGGTTCCGTGATGAGGCTTGTTCGTACCAATTCGTCAATGGATTCATTATGTCACGCAGGGACAAACCGCAAGCTGGAATATGACTACATGTGTATTGCGATGGCCTGTGGTCAATAAATTATCCCTTCAGTTACTATGTCGCGTATCACCTGTATCTGTTTCCAACGATCCTTTGTAACGTAATGCCACCTAACAAGTCTCCCAGCATTTTTGCTTTGGTATCCTTATTACACCACAAATGTTTGGTAAATCATGTCACTCTTTAACTTACATTCGCGAGACTGGTGTCGCTGCCGGACAGAAAACTTTCTTGCGGAAAGAACGGAATCTGTAACAGAAATAAATGTTGAAATACATGTAACTAAAATTCATTGTCAGCATAACAAGCGTTGCAACTTTACATTTAAAAACTTCTTAGTGTTTTTTTTTTTACTTTCAATCTTTTTCTTTGTGAAGTGAAAAAGATAAAATCAGGTGTTACGAGCATGGAGGTAGGGGAAAAGCTGAATGCCTGAGTTGACTTCCCTTCTTTCGACCTTGAAGTGATATGTGCCTTTAGCAGGGCCTTCTTGTTATTGTGTTCTAAACGATTCTAAAATCAAAACCATCTGACCTAAAATCCAGAAAATAAAGCCCCTACACAACATTGGTAAGACAAACAAAAACGGATCAGACAAAGTATGGATGCTATTCTTTGACCTCGACCAATAATGATTAGGTGTGTGTGGTTAAATCGTTTTACCTGTACTGGTGTGCTTGGCTCCTTGGGGGCATCATCACAACCGGTACTGGTTGCACCCAGTCCAGTTTCAGTGGCAGGCCCTTCCTCGTTAACTGTGTCCTGCAGACAAAAAGCAATTGTATAAATGCAAAATTTAGTTGACTTCCTCTCTATCGACGTTACAGTGAGGTGTTAATTAGTCTTTTAACGAATGCCCTGAGACCTGACCTTCGAACTTCAACAAGCATCCGTATCAGTTTAACGCATACTTTTGTAACTATTATTTTTTACCAAAACTTTGTTTCCCTATTTCTTGTGCAGTACCGCTCATTTCTCGAGAGCATTATCGGCAGCACCAGTCCCTGTCTGCAGTACCGAGAACAGCCGACTATAGATTAACAAATAAAACTTTGCGCCTCCGCCCCGCGAAACCAAGTATAATTTTGAATAGCATTGAATTGAAAGGGACAGAATGTTTCACGCCACAATCGCAAATACAATGTACATGTACTAACCTGAACTTCTTCCTCGACGTCAGACTCCACACAGAAGCGAGCCACAACGGTTGCACGTTTTTTTCACCTGAGTCAAGACAAAAATTATCACACAAAATAATTTTTAAACAAAGAACATGTGTTACAACTCGCACGATTTAATAAGGCGCTGAATTATAGTAGCCTACTATTAGGGAATAGTTCGGGGAAAAAATATCGAAAATCTACCGGTAGAAAAACAAGTTGTCCTTTACAGCAATTTTGCAGGGCACTTGTGTAAGTGAAATCTTACTTTCTGCTTTATGCAAACTCCCAAATCTCAACAATCTAATGGCTGAAAATGAGAAATTCGGGATATCCAATATCCACTTCTGATGCTCCATAGAAACTTGTACATGTACCTTTGCTTTCAATCCACGAGCCGGTGTGGTCGCTTGTCTCCTTGCTCCTTTCGGGGGGGGGGGGGGCTTTGGCCACGCCTTGCACCTGAGGTGTGGCACTTGCAGGTGCCGTATCATTAACCTGCGTACAAAATAAGGTAGATAATGAAAACCGGTTATCAGTTTGCAACAACCCTCCGGGGAGGTCAACCCCTGAGATCAATGGATCATGTCACGTCCGAAATACACAGGGAACTGATCGCCATCGTTATAGAATATTTTGTGGGAAAAAATTGAGAAACTTGGCTGTAACAGTAACAGTATTTTCTTCTCTTCATGGAATAGTTACGGGGTTCCCCAAAGACAAATTAGACAATAAAAACAATCCAGTGTTAGGCCGACCAACAATTTGAAAATCTAAGCCCTGAATAACATTAGTTTTATTTTATAAACTTATGTACAGTGGCTATGGGGGAAATTCGGCTTGAGTACTCACTTGCAAGACTCGTCATTCATAATGTCATACACATGAGTCATGTCATAGTGATGGTGATGCCTATGGTCATTGTTCTCATTCATGCACTGCAGCCGTTCTTGCAGGCCGACCCATGTCCGACTTAGTCCGAACATGGTCCGAATAACTTGGACCCAACAAGTCACACTTTTTATCGAAATTTGAAAATTCGATAAAAAAGGGTGGTTGTCGGGTCCAAGTTACTCGGATGCTCGGACTATCTCCGACTGACGCTTGTTGACAGTATCACTATCAGTCACACTGAATCAGGAATGACGCCTCCCGTTTTGCTTCAATTTCTGCTGCGTGCTTCGCACGATACCTTGCTTGCTTCTATTTCACAGATCTTCTTTTCGAAACAGGGGACAGAACTACCCGTCCTGCGGAACCCCGCCGACGTTTCCGCTGTTCCTGATCCATGATTTCAACTTTTGAGTTTTAGTTTTACCATAGTTTTACACAGACCTATGCAACTTTGTCACATGCGGGTCCGTCACACATAATAAGTGTACTGTGTAGGGTCTACACGACAACGTACTGTACACGTACATGTATATGTACTGTACATGTACACGTACACATGTACATGTATATGTACTGTACAGTTGTACATGTGTGTACTGTACGTGTGGGTGTACATGTACATTATTATACAGTGTACATGTACATGTAGTGCTATACAAACGTTTCTGCCCCCCGGTCCCCGCGCGCGTGCATACATTTTGCCCGTTCAAGAATAAGAGGGCGGTAAGCATGGCTTTTTCGAAAAGGTCGTTTATAAACTACCTTTTTAAAATCGTACAAAATTCAATTTTTTAGGAAAATTGCAGCATTCCAAGAGCTGAAACTTCACAGTGTCTTCTACTGGTATTTACTTCCACTTGAGTAAGTTACTTTAACAAAATTCGTCAGGTCGAAATTTGGATTCTTGCAAATGGTGTGTAGGGTCTTTAACCATGATGCTATTGAAACACCTTATTTTCATTACACTTTTGTTTTTGTTTTTTAGTGTTGAAGCCCAAACTGCCTTCAAAATGGGTACACAAGATGAAACCACTGACCTTAGTATCATAGAAGAATACATCTCCCAAACATTGCCAACAATTTCAACTTCAATAAAAGATGACCTTGTGGAAGCATTGAAAGACCTCGGAGTTGATAAGCCCTCTGATTTGGAGTATGTTACGGCCTCTTATCTATCAACCATTCCGCTCAAGTTGGTTCAGAAAAGGAAGTTCTTAGAAAAATGGAGGGAAGGTAAGGCAATTCATTTTGCTTTTTGTGTACATAATTTCTCTTTCTCTCAGTACCTGTTTTTTGGCCAAAACGTAAACCTTACTATCTAATATGTTTTGTGGTGACAAGTGAAATATCTCTATTAAGTTGTTGGGGTTCTCAAAAGAAACAGTGGTTAATGGTTATGCAACACAACGTTTCAATCAATATTATATGATTGTCTTCTAACAGTCATCAGCAGTTACTTCATCTCAGTGACTGTACAGGTACTAAGAACAAAGAATGAAAAAGTTTGCTCAATAGGTTTTATCATTGCTATTACAATAATATTATACTGTCCAGTAATTTTCAGAAAAATTTACACGGAGTATCCTAGGAGATGGGGTTTAATTCTTGTAATATGCAACCGGGTTGTGAGACAACTTTGTGAGATCTTTAAAAAGCAATTTGACATTTCAACATAAGTTTTTCAACTGTTTTTTTTCTTTTGCATTTTAAAGTGTGTACTTGTGTTTGTGCATGATTAGACATTAATAGGTTCCCTCATACTTTATGTATTTATCAACAGAGAAAATTTCAAGTGATACCAGCAGCGAAGCGATCTTTTCATCTCCAGCCATGTCACCTAGCCAAGCCGTGTCACCTAGTCCTAGCCAATCATCTACTGACTCTGACAACTGGGCTACATCATACAAGATACCTTGGTCTTAAATGTCCCACAGGCTACAAGGTAGTGTACAAAACAAAGAAAGGCCACTCCCAGCTGACCGACGGGAAATGATCCGAGTGGTGGTTGATGATATTGCGAAGATCTGTTCCAAGCCTACAAGGAGACAGCTGCTTGTCACTGCTTCCAAGTTTGTGGAGGATTTCCCACAAAGTTTTGAAGACAAGCTGGATGATATGGTCATTGGAACTGGCTACAATTGGAGCAGCGCTTTGCTAACATCAACAGGCCCATCGTCCAATCCAAGAGAAAATCCAGAAGCCCAGAGAGGAAGGACAAATCCTCATGTAGTTATGGTACCATGTAGTTATGGTGCCATCAGATGAAAGCGAAGAATCACAGGAAACTCGGAGACTCTCTTTGAAAGACATGCACTTAAGAGAAATTTGGAACACCCAACTACTTGTGAATGATCTTGATCAAACCTACCCAACAGTGTAATCAACAAGGGATGCGATTCTATTCTCTACTTGAAAGAGAAATGGCCATTTCTCTTTGAAAAAATTGGTATTTTCCACCATTTCAACAAACTTGTTGGAATAGATCTTAAAGATGTCATCTCAAACTCCTTTGCTACCAAAATTCCTAACATTCTGCAATTTCTGAGTACAAAGCAGACAACTAAACCACTGACAACCATATTTCAGGAGTTGGATCAAGTAAAAAGATCAACTGGTAACATGTGTGAGGTCATTGGATGCATCACACTTCTAGCTAGATTATTTAATGAAGACCCAGATGTGATAGTGCAAATCGAAGAGGTAATGATAAATTTATACCTAACTCCTTTTTTTCAGTAGTGTATTGAGTTCTTGGTGGCATATGCAGCATCTGATAAGCAAATGTAATTATGCCCAACCTAGGTATTGATGGTTCTGATGTGTTGCAACGTCCATAGCTGTCTCTTTCATTGCAAGTTTTAAAATCAAAATACTTGTGCTTTGAATTTTTTGGGGTATTTATTTTTCAATAGGACACAAGCCTGACACAAGACATCAAGAAGGACCTGCTGCCAGTCACACCATGCATAATTGCACTTGGTAAGTATACCTACAGCCATAGAGCTGACTATCAAGTAATTAATGCATGGACATCAGACTATTCTAAACTTGACATTAATTTACAAAAAGTGCAATTAATTATGCTAATGGGTTGTTTGATGTGTACATTCTTTGTTTTTATAATCAACTATTGGACCATCTGTGGGAATGGGCTTATCCCCCTACACCATAAAGTAGCATAGCAAGATGGTTTGTTGAGTAGCAAAGTTCTTCGGGATTAGTTCTTCTGTCCCTGAATCTGCACCCCTCCACAGCATTTTGCGCTAACCTTTCCCCCTCCCATCCAACCGGCAAAAATTCATAACATCCTTTGTTTTCCACTTTCCTTTTGACCAGGTTCATCAAGCTTGACTGCGAAGCACTTCTTTTTGGCAATGGACAGAGAAATATGTTTTGATTGCATTGACTATCCAGTGGATGCATTATGCATCTTTTTTGCAGCATTCTATGTGTTTAACATACAGTATGCTGAAAGGGCCCATGCCACAATGGAGTTTATGCATAAGGTGAGAATATTAATGCGTGTCTTTGCCAAAAGTCACCACAACCTTTTACTTCAATTTTACTTCTCGTTAGTCTTAAAAGTGCCACGTTACATTTTTCATTCGATTGATTAGTAATTGTCAAAGAAACTTTTGTTCACTATTCATGTCACCTTTACAAAATTCAACCGTAAATTGTATCAAAATCTCATCAGATTGCATTTTTCAATAGCAGACCCACGTTTCTTGGCCCTATCTGAGAGGTGATTAGTCACATGGATAAACACTCTGAACTAAGCAAACCTGTTTTTTGAGGTTCACTACATGCATTATTTTTGTTCTCCATTTTTTCCCCAACAGATGCTTGGTTGGAATCAATCCGTCCAGAGGATCAAAGTCAGCAAAATCAATGAGATCTTGTGTAAACCCAAAGGTTTTTATGTTAATAAACTCAGTAAACGACTTCTAGATTTGCCAGATATCCAATGTCAAATGTATTACAGAGGTTTTAATGGTGATTCAAATTAATCTTTCAATTTTCTTCTTTTCATAGGGAAATACTGAACATAAAGAGTTTCAAGTGCATACAGCTGCTTTAATTTTGATTTTTTTTTCAACCAGCATACCCTACTGAAATGAAGACTTGTTGGCCAAAGTGTACATACAATTCTTGTAACTTTATTTTGTTATTTAGCTTTTCCGCCGCTTCCAGGGAAGCGGAAAAGCTATATCTGTTGTTCAGCTTTTTTTTTTCTTCTTCTTCTTCTCCCCCAAAGCCCATAGACTTTAGTCATTGAACAGACTTGGATTTTTTTCAAACGTGGCAAATGCATGAAGCCCATGCTGAAATTGATCCTAAACACCTTGATATCATCATGACGTCATCACGTGTCACGTGACCTTGCTTTAAAGGGGTAAATTTCAAAATCCATTAAAAGCAAAAGTACAAGTTCGTTTGGTTTCAACTTTGCACTGTATCTAAGTTGGGAAAAGGTGTATCCAAAAATTGCCATCAATTGACCGTGACGTCATCTCATGAATATTAATTTCAGATTTTCACATTGAAATGAGCATATTTGGCCAACGGAGCGAGATTTTTTTCATTTTTTCTTTGATATCTATTGGGGACATGGTTTAGAAACACCTTCCGGAGCCAAAATGTCGTTACGTAATCATGACGTCATCAAAATGTGTGATTTTAAAACATATAAGGCATTGGCCGATCATCTCGAAATTTGGTATGTAGTTAGCTATCGTGCTAGACATTCCAAATCTTAAGTTTGGAACCGAAGGACCATTGTTTATAATTTTTATGAATTTTTGAATACCACACTCGAGTCCCATAGGCTTTGTGCACAAAATATGTACATGCGTTTTGAAGTAGGAATGGGGCTATTCTATGACTTGTTAAAAACAGAAGCGGAAAAGCTCTGCTCTGTTTCACAACAGACATATATTTCTCGTTTAATTTTCTTTTCATAGGGAAATACTGAACATAACGTGTGTCAAGTGTACCACACTGCTTTAATTTTGAAAAAAAAAACTATTTACCAAGCATACCCTACTGAAACTAAGACTTGTTGGACAAAAGCTAAAATCTTAAATCATGTATCATAGTTTTTAAGATGCCATTTTTTTTTACATGGTTTCAAAACTTCTATTCCATTACTGTATGATGCCAACAATTTTTTTAGTTACTACTTAATTATTTTTGTTCAGATACAATTCTTGTAACATTATTTCTTCATTTAAATTTTCTTCTGTTCATAGGGAAATGCTGAACATAAAGTGTGTCAAGTGTACACACATCCTTAAATTTTGATATTTTTTTACCAAGCATACCCTACTGAAACTAAGACTTGTTGGACAAAAGCTAAAATCTTAAATCATGTATCATAGTTTTTAAGATGCCATTTTTTTTAACATGGTTTCAAAACTTCTATTCCATTACTGTATGATGCCAAGCATTTTTTTAGTTACTACTTAATTATTTTTGTTCAGATACAATTCTTGTAACATTATTTCTTCATTTAAATTTTCTTCTTTTCATAGGGAAATGCTGAACATAAAGTGTGTCAAGTGTACACACATCCTTTAATTTTGATATTTTTTTACCAAGCATACCCTACTGAAACTAAGACTTGTTGGACAAAAGCTAAAATCTTAAATCATGTATCATAGGTTTTAGGATGCCAAAACCATTTTACGAGGTTTCAAAAGTGCTATTCCATTACTCTATGATGCCAAGCATTTTTTCAGTTATATACATGTACTACTTAATTATTTTTGTTCAGATACAATTCTTGTAAAATTATTTCTTCATTTAAATTTTCTTCTTTTCATAGGGAAATACTGAACATAAAGTGTGTCAAGTGTACCACACTGCTTTAATTTTGATATTTTTTTACCAAGCATACCCTACTGAAATTAAGATTTTTGGACAAAAGGTAAAATCTTAAATCATGTATCATAGTTTTTAAGATGCCAATTTTTTTTACATTGTTTCAATACTTCTATTCCATTAGTTACTACTTTATTATTTTTGTTCAGATACAATTCTTGTAACATTATTTCTTCATTTAAATTTTCTTCTTTTCATAGGAAAATGCTGAATATAAAGTGTGTCAAGTGTACACACATGCTTTAATTTTGATATTTTTTTTTACCAAGCATACCCTACTGAAACTAAGACTGGTTTGACAAAAGCTAAAATCTAAAATGATGTATCATGGTTTTTTTAGGATGCCAAAACCATTTTTACAAGGTTTCAATAGTGCCATTCCATTATTCAATGTTTTCAGGTAGTTGTTTCAGTTACTACTTAATTATTTTTGTTCAGATTCAATACTTGCAACATTATTTCTTCTATAATGTTTTAACTTGAATTTTCTTTTCTTTTTCCCCAGTATACCCTACTGAAATTAAGACTTGTTGGACACTGAAAAACACAAATCTAAAATCATGTATCATAGTTTTCAGGATGCCCAAAACATTTTAAAAGTTACAACTTAATTTTTGTTGTTGTTTTTATTGAATTAAAGATTATGCTGACTTGAACATGAAAGGCATTAAAACTAAATTTATTGCTTGTGTTAGATTCTTCCACAATAGGTAAAGAAAATCATGTAAATATACAAACGTTTCGGGGTAACCTTCCAACATTACTGTATTTGGGAAGAAAAGAAGCAATGTAAAATACCAAGTTTTGGGGTACTCTTACCGCATTATTGTTTTCGTTGTGAACAAGAAAAATGTAAAATTACTAAACATTTGGGTTATTTTTACATACAACAGGAGACCAGGTAAATATACCAAAAAATCCGGGTATTCTTACAGCATGACTGTATTTAGGAAGAACAGGAGGACATGTAAATATACTAAACATTCGGGGTAATCTTACAACGTATATCTTTAAGAAAAACAGAGGAACATGTAAATGTACTAAACTAAATATACTAAAAGTTATGTTGCACTCTGCCTTTGAGAAAGGTCCTGCTAGGATCGAAACGTCAGGCCCACTAAATTTTAGATTAAAAGTTATGTTCGAGTAAAAGACAGCAAAATGTTGGAAATGGAGTTGCCTATCATTTTGCTGTAAATTTACAGGATTTCTTTTTACAGTGTACGCATTTTTAAACAGAAACTCTAACAAGAAATATGAGCGATAGCGATAGAGTTGTCCGTTTCAGGCGACTGAAACAACCATTCGCAGAATGTGCACAATTTACAATTGTAATCGGAGGGTTGATCCGCGCAGATTTCACACGCCATTTCAGCTACGCATAGATTTGAAACGTGAGTACCGTCCTCCTGCGTGCATTCGAAGTCAAAAAAGATATACCTGAGACTTATTGTATGTACAGGGTGGGAGACATTTGTGCGCATTTTGCTTGACAACGATTCAACTTTTTTGGTCAGGTTTTCAATAATTTCACGCAGCTCACTGGTTGCGGAATGTGTCGATGCTGGTGGAGGATGGTTCGTAGCGGCTGCTATTTGCCCATCAGGTGATGGTGTTACTTCCAGAACTCTATCTGCAATGACTGCCAACTGGTCAATTGGCACAGTTTCTTTTGTAGGCGCAAGAATTAATTGCACGTTAGTTGGCAGGCGCTGTAAAAAATAGTTGCTTAAGAATGCTCTCTTCAAGTTTGTGGTCACCGAGTTATTGTCGCATGCGCCGTAATAGATGAGTGGGCTTTCGATCACCTAATTCTTCGGATATAAGAAGCTGGTCCAAGCGCTTTTGTGTTGAAGCTGATGTGCGCCGGATTAATTCCTCCTTCAATGTGTCATAAGGATTGTCGTCTGGGCTTTTTAGAAGTAGGTCATGCACTTCCAAGGCAATTTCTGGCTGGAGAGCAGAGACTATATATGCATATTTGGTTTGCTGTTGTGTAATACTGCGGGTCAAAAATTGTGCTTCGACTTGAGCGAACCATATTCGGGGGTCATTTGGCCAGAAGGGAGGCAGCTTTAAATTAACTGCAAATTGGGAAAGTGGTTTTTCCTCACCCTCAGCCATACTTGACTAACAATCAAAGAAATCAAAATGATTGGAATGCAACCTTTCTGAATTACTTGCTGCGTGCTGGTAAACAAAATAACCCCAAGTCTTTTTATTCAGTTCAACTGCTGGTGTAAGGCCCGTGAGTCTATTTCGAACGATTTCAAAAGCTCTTTGTACCACCGGTTCTTCAGCGTCAATTTTGCGTGCAGTCCGTCATACAATTGGGAGAAGTCGTTGCGTAATGTGGTAAAATGGCCCGTCTGATTTCTTCGCTTACTTGGCTTTCTAATAGAAATGTGCCATGAAAGTGTGCGAGTACGAATGCCCAATTGCAGTTCTGCGTTGAATGATCGAATGTGTGTATTCACTTGATCTAACAAAGAATCCAGCTGGTTCTAATTTTCCGCATCTGGTTCTCTTTAAAAAAAAAAAAAAAAAAAAAATTGACATCAGCGGGATTTGAACTCGTAACCTCAATTTCTACCCCAAAACGCACGTGCATATTTCGTGCACAAAGTGTATGGGACTTCTTTATAACATTCAAAAAAACATAATAATTCTGAACAATGGTTGATTGTTTCCAAACTCAGGATTTAGAATGTCTAGCCCAATAGCTAAATGCCTAGCAAATTTCGAGACGATTGACCTTTGGCAAATATGCGTTTTAAAAACACGCATTTTGATGACGTCACGATTGCGTCATGGCATTTTGGCCCCGGAGGGTGTTTATAAACTACATCCCCAATAGATATAATCGAAAAAATGAAAAAAAATCTTGCTCCGTTGGCCACATATGCTCAATTGAGTGTTAAAATCTTAAACGTTTATGACCTCCTTAATATTCATGAGATGACGTCACGATCAAATGAGGGCAATTTTTGGATACACCTTTTCCCAACTTAGATATAGTGCAAACTTGGAACAAAACGAATTTGCATTTTTGCTTTATTTGAGTTTGAAATTTGCCCCTTTAAAGCGCTGTCACATGACACGTGATGACGTCATGACGTTTTCAAGACAACTGTGCACTAATTCAGCATTGGCTCTATGCACTTGCAAAGTTAAAAAAAAAATCAAAATTTGTTCAATGGCAAAAGTGCCCTCCGAAAAAACCCTCTGCTTTGTCTACGGGATTATTCCGACCAGAAAAAGAAGAAGAAGAAGAAGAAGAAGACAAAACTAGAGATTTATGTCTGTTGGCTAACAGAACATAATGCTTTTCCGCATCTGGTTCTCTTAAAAAAAAAAAAAAAAAAATTGATGACAAAAAAAATTGACATCAACGGGATTCGAACCCGTAACCTCCATTCCTAACACAATACGCACGTGCATATTTTGTGCACAAAGTGTATGGGACTTCATTATATTTTTCAAAAAATCAAAATAATTCTGAACAATGATCGATTGCTTCCAAACTCAGGATTATGAATGTCTAGCACAATAGCTACCTGCATACCAAATTTCGAGACGATTGACCTTTGGCAAATATGTGTTTTAAAAACACTCATTTTGATGACGTCACGATTGCGTCATGGCATTTTGGCCCCAGAGGGTGTTTCTAGACTACATCCCTAATAGATATAAACAAAAACAATAAAAAATCTTGCTCCGTTGGCCAAATATGCTCAATTGAATGTAAAAATCTTAAAAGTTTATGACCTCATTAATATTCATGAGATGACGTCACGATCAAATGAGGGCAATTTTTAGATACACCTTTTCCCAACTTAGATATACTGCAAAATTGAAACCAAACGAAATTACATTTTTGCTTAAAATGGAGTTTGAAATTTGCCACTTTAAAGCACTGTCACGTGACACGTGGTGACGTCATGACGTTTTCAAGACTACGACGCAAAATTTCAGCAAGGGTTTTATGCATATACCAAGTTTGAAAAAAATCAAAATTTGTTCAATGGCAAAAATGCCTTCCGAAAAAACCCTGTGCTTTGTCTATGGGATTTTTCCGACAAGAAAAAGAAGAAGAAGAAGAAGAAGAAGAAGAAAAAACTAGAGATTTATGTCTGTTGGCTAACAGAACATAATGCTTTTCCGCATCTGGTTCTCTTAAAAAAAAAAAAAAATTGACATCAGCGGGATTCGAACCCGTAACCTCAATTTCTACCCCAAAACGCACGTGCATATTTCGTGCACAAAGTGTATGGGACTTCATTATAACATTCAAAAAATCATAATAATTCTAAACAATGGTCGATTGCTACGAAAATCAGGATTTAGAATGTCTAGCCCAATAGCTACCTGCACACCAAATTTTGAGACGATTGACCTTTGGCAAATATGCGTTTTAAAAACACGCATTTTGATGACGTCACGATTGCGTCATGGCATTTTGGCCCCGAAGGGTGTTTATAAACTACATCCCCAATAAATATAATCGAAAAAATGAAACAAATTTTGCTCCGTTGGCCAAATATGCTAAATTGAATGTTACAATCTTAAAAGTTTATGACCTCATTAATATTCATGAGATGACGTCACGATCAAATGAGGGAAATTTTTGGATACACCTTTTCCCAACTTAGATATAGTGCAAACTTGGAACAAAACAAAATTGCATTTTTGCTTAAAATGGAGTTCGAATTTTGCCCCTTTAAAGCGCTGTCACGTGACACGTGGTGACGTCATGAAGTTTTCAAGACCACTGTGCACTAGTTCAACATTGGCTTTATGCATTTGCCAAGTTTGAAAAAAATCAAAGTTTGTTCAATGCCAAAAGTGCCCTCCAGGAAAACCCCGTGCTTTGTCTATGGGAAAATTCCGACCAGAAAAAGAAGAAGAAGAAGAAGAAAAAAAAAAAAAATCAGAACAAGAACAATAGCTTTTCCGCTACGCGGCGGAAAAGCTAAAAAAATCAGAACAAGAACAATAGCTTTTCCGCTACGCGGCGGAAAAGCTAACTAGAAATTTATGTCTGTTGGCAAACAGAACATAACGCTTTTCCGCATCTGGTTCTCTTTAAAAAATAAAATAATAATTGATGAAAACAAAATTGACATCAACGGGATTCGAACCCGTAACCTCCATTCCTAACACAATACGCACGTGCATATTTTGTGCACAAAGTGTATGGGACCTCATTATATTTTTCAAAAAATCATAATAATTCTGAACAATGATCGATTGCTTCCAAACTCAGGATTATGAATGTCTAGCACAATAGCTACCTGCACACCAAATTTCGAGACGATTGACTTTTGGCAAATATGTGTTTTAAAAACACGCATTTTGATGACGTCACGATTACGTCATTGAATTTTGGCCCCGGAGGGTGTTTCTAAACTATATCCCCAATATATATAAACAAAAAAAATGAAAAAATCTTGCTACGTTGGCCAAATATGCTCCTTTGAATGTGAAAATCCGAAAAGTTCATGACCTCATTAATATTCATGAGATGACTTCACGATCAAATGAGGGCTATTTTTGGATACATCTTTTCCCAACTTAGATATGCTGCAAAATTGAAACCAAACTAACCGATACTTTTGCTAATAAATAAGTTTGAAGTTTGACATTTTAATGACCTGTCACGTGACCCCCTGATGACGTCATGATGATCTCACTTTTTGCAATGAATCTCCATCTACTAACCTAAGTATGTGCCAAGTTTGAAGCCATTTGTAATTGATATTAGGCCCTTAATGGATTTCACAGCTAATTTGTACACAAACCTATGGCCCTTAGTATAAAAAAACCTAAACAATGAAAAACAAAGGAAATTCGTGAAATATGTTTTGATATTTTCAATCCGGGGTATATGTTGAGTCGGTTGAAGACAAAATAAAAAATAAGATTTTTTCTTCGTTCAGGTAGTAATCTTCGTCTGAAGTTTAGATCTACCTACATGAAGCCATAATTAATGACTACAGTGTAGTGTACACGTTGCCCCTTTAAAGCACGTGCATATTATGTGCACAAAGTGTATGGGACTACATTATAATATTACAAAAATCATAACAATTCTGAACGATGGTTAATTAATTCCCAACTCAAGATTTAGAATGTCTAGCCCAATAGCTAACTGCCCAACAAATTTCCAGAAGATTGTCCAATGGCAAATATGTGATTTGAAAACATGCATTTTGATGACGTCACGATTGCGTCATGACATTTTGGCCCATGTGGGTGTTTCTAAACTACATCCGGAATAGATATCAAATAAAAAAATTCAAAAATCTTGCTCCGTTGGCCAAATATGCTCAATTGAATGTTAAAATCTTAAAAGTTTATGACCTCATTAATATTCATGAGATGACGTCACAATCAAATGAGGGCAATTTTCGGATACTCCTTTTCCCAACTTAGATATAGTGCAAACTTGGAACAAAACGAAATTGCTTTTTTGCTTTTATTGCATTTTGAAATTTGCCCCTTTAAAGCGCTGTCACGTGACACGTGGTGACGTCATGACATTTTCAAGACCACTGTGCACTAGCTCAACATTGGCTCTATGCATTTGCCAAGTTTGAAAAAAATCCTAGTGTGTTCAATGGCAAAAGTGCCGGTCACAAAAACCCTGTGCTTTGTCAATGGGATTTTTTCCGCCCAGAAAAAGATGAAGAAGAAGAAGAAGAAACTAGAGATTTATGTCTGTTGGCTAACAGATCATAACGCTTTTCCGCATCTGGTTCTCTTAAAAAAAAAAAAAAAAAAAAATTTACATCAGCGGGATTCGAACTCGGAACCTCAATTTCTACCCCAAAACGCACGTGCATATTTCGTGCACAAAGTGTATGGGTCTTCATTATAACATTCAAAAAATCATAATAATTCTGAACAAAGATCAATTGCTTCCAAACTCAGGATTTAGAATGTCTACCCCAATAGCTAAATGCCCAATAAATTTCGAGACGATTGACCTTTGACAAATATGTGTTTTAAAAACACGCATTTTGATGACGTCACGATTGCGTCATGGCATTTTGGCACCGGAGGGTGTTTCTAGACTACATCTCCAATAGACATCTACAACAAAATTAAAAAATCTTGCTCCGTTGGCCAAATATGCTAAATTTAATGTTAAAATCGCAAAAGTTCATGACCTCATTAATATTCATAAGATGACGTCACGATTGAATGAGGGCTATTTTTGGATACACCTTTTCACAACTTAGATATAGTGCAAAATTGAAACCAAACGAACATGCATTTTTGCTTAAAATGGAGTTTGAAAATTGCCACTTTAAAACACTGTCACGTGACACATGATGACGTCATAACAATTTTAAGACAACTGTGCACTAGCTCAACATAGGCTCTATGCAATTGCAAAGTTTGAAAAAAATCCGAATGTGTTCAATGGCAAAAGTGCCGTGGAGAAAAACCCTGTGCTTTGTGTATGGGATTTTTTCCGACAAGAAAAAGAAGAAGAAACTAGAGATTTATGTCTGTTTGCTAACAGAACATAACGCTTTTCCGCATCTGGTTCTCTTAAAAAAAAAAAAAAAATATTGACATCAGCGGGATTCGAACTCGGAACCTCAATTTCTACCCCAAAACGCACGTGCATATTTCGTGCACAAAGTGTATGGGACTTCATTATAACATTCAAAAAATCATAATAATTTTGAACAATGGTCGATTGTTTGCAAACTCAGGATTTAGAATGTCTAGCCCAATAGCTAAATGCCTAGCAAATTTCGAGACGATTGACCTTTGGCAAATATGCGTTTTAAAAACACGCGTTTTGATGACGTCATGATTGCGTCATGGCATTTTGGCCCCCGAGGGTGTTTATAAACTACATCCCCAATAGATATAATCGAAAAAATGAAAAAAATCTTGCTCCGTTGGCCAAATATGCTCAATTGAATGTTAAAATCTTAAAAGTTTATGACCTCATTAATATTCATGAGATAACGTCACGATCAAATAGGGCAATTTTTAGATACACCTTTTCCCAACTTAGATATAGTGCAAAATTGAAACCAAACGACCTTAAACTTTTGCAAATAATGGAGTTTGAAATTTGCCCCTTTCAAGCGCTGTCACGTGACACGTGGTGACGTCATGAAGTTTTAAAGACAACTGTGCACAACTTCAACATGGGCTCTATGCAATTGCAAAGTTTGAAAAAAATCCAAATGTGTTCAATGGCAAAAGTGCCGTGGAGAAAAACCCTGTGCTTTGTCTATGGGATTTTTCCGACCAGAAAAAAAAAAAAAAATCAGAACAAGAACAATAGCTTTTCCGCTACGCGGCGGAAAAGCTAACTAGAGATTTATGTCTGTTGGCTAACAGAACATAACGCTTTTCCGCATCTGGTTCTCTTAAAAAAAAAAAATTGATGAAAAAAAAATTGACATCAACGGGATTCGAACCCGTAACCTCCATTCCTAACCCAAAACGCACGTGCATATTTTGTGCACAAAGTGTATGGGACATCATTATATTTTTCAAAAAATCATAATAATTCTGAACAATGATCAATTGCTTCCAAACTCAGGATTTAGAATGTCTAGCTCGATAGCTAAATGCCCACAAAATTTCGAGACGATTGATCTTCGACAAATATGCGTTTTAAAAACACGCATTTTGATGACGTCACGATTGCATCATGGCATTTTGGCCCCGGAGGGTGTTTCTAAACTACATCCCCAATAGACATAATCGAAAAAATGAAAAATATCTTGCTCTGTTGGCCAAATATGCTCAATTGAATGTTAAAATCTTAAAAGTTTATGACCTCATTAATATTCATGAGATGACGTCACGATCAAATGAGGGCCATTTTTGGATACACCTTTTCCCGACTTAGATATACTGCATAATTGAAACCAAACGAACTTGTACTTTTCCTTTTATTGGAGTTTGAAATTTGTCCCTTTAAAGCGCCGTCACGTGACACGTGGTGACGTCATGAAGTTTTAAAGACAACTGTGCACAACTTCAGCATGGGCTCTATACATTTGCAAAGTTTCAAAAAAATCCAAGTGTGTTCAATGGCCAAAGTGGCGCTTACTAAAACCCTGTACAAAGTCTATGGGATTATTCCGACCAGAAAAAGAAGAAAAAAAAACTAGAGATTTATGTCTGTTGGCTAACAGAACATAACGCTTTTCCGCATCTGGTTCTCTTAAAGAAGAATGAAACCCAGAGAAAATAGTTGGCTTATCTCTTTGGTTGATAAAACCAACCTACAATTACCCATGTGCAACTCACCTACGAGTTTCATAAAGAGGGAAAAATCATGGAATTCGGTGGTCGAATTCGCGTTCCCTGTACCCGCCATGTTTTCGAAATTCCCGGCAGGTCACTGCGGGGGGTATGACATAATGACGGGCTACCCCCGCATGGGCCAGGACGGACGTATCCCTACAAGTAACATGTGTGTACACAACACATGTATACTGCGTGCAGTTTGTATACACTCGCGAGCATGAACGATAGTGTACTGCCAGGCTTTTGGTTGTAACAATGCCAGCGGAAAAAAGCTAGGGAAATCTGTCCATGCAGTTCCTAACAAGGCCAAGAGATCTGAGTTGTTTGGGAAGTGGGCTGCGGCCATAAAAGTAGAAAAATTTCTCAATGTCGGCTACAAATATAGTCGAAATGACGTGATTTGTAGCGATCACTTCACGGAGGAGTTGGGATCGAGGTTGACTTGCGGGCCAAACTCACCGGCTCGAAGCCGAGAAATATACTGAAAGAACATGCCGTTCCTTCAGTATTTTCACATCGACCAGCGGTGGCATCACGTTCATCGACAGCTTCACGAATTGCCGCATTGGAATCCAGAAAGCTGAGTTAATTTTGATGTTTTTCCTGTATGATACGATCGACTTTTGATGTATGTTTTCGTTTCGGTCCTAGCGTGACTTTTCTCACATGCACGTTCTGCCTAGTCTTTCTCGCAGACCGCTTATCTGTAACTCATGGAGGGTAAACTCCATAGATATACATGTATTGTACCAATTACCATGGAGGAAGAAGGGGGGATATACGTACCGTGCCGTATTTTTATTTGTGCTGCAACAAGAACATGGAGCTAGGCCTAATTTACACGTTATCGGAACGCGACTCCAGTCGCCCACACTGTTTATTCCCTGGTCGCTGACCGCAACTCCTGTCACCCAGCGCTATTGTGTGCATAGCATACGCTGGGAAGTGCATGACCCCTGACCCCCACTAAGCTCCACACAGCTTCGCTAACGTGTACAACTGAAATCTCTCCAAAACATCGACCATCTCTTGAATCATTTCTCGTATTTTCCTATTAAAATTACGCGAGCTGAAACAAAAGCCGGACACAGTGGGCTCCCAGTCATAGTTGTCGGACCTTTATTAAACTCAGCCCCTGGTGTATAAGTTATTTTAGGCCTACTTGTTTAGCTGTTATAACAGGGCGCCATTCGGCGAAGATCAAGAAAACAGAGAACCAAAATTGCGCAGCGTTTATTTTGTTACAGATACCAACGTAATGTACACGTGTACAGTAGTACATTACAAGTAGGACAACGTGTACATTGTACACGTGTACAGTACAGTAGTAGTGTGTACATGTACTGTACATTACATGTAGTACACAACGTGTACATTGTACGTGCACTGTACATGTACAGTCCGTGCAACGTATGCAATCAGGAAGCCGTGAAAGTGTTTGTAGATCAAGACTATACGCAATCCCCAAGAATAATTCAAATAATGACCAAAGCGAAAAACAATAAATCTGCAAAGGATTATAAGATTATTTTCTCACACATTGAGGTATAATTCTTTTTTAAATGTTGATTAATATTTGTAGTTTAAATTAAAATGATTGAACAAGCCTAACTGACCAATCAGACAGGGTCGTCTCCGCCGTGATGTCATACCCCCGCAGTGACCTTCCGGGAATTTCGAAAGCATGGCGGGTTGAGGGAACGCGAATTCGACCACCGAATTCCATGATTTTTCCCTCTTTATGAAACTCGTAGGTGAGTTGCACATGGGTAATTGTAGGTTGGTTTTATCAACCAAAGAGATAAGCCAACTATTTTCTCTGGGTTTCATTCTTCTTTAAAAAAAAAAAAAAAATGGAAAAAAACAATTGACATCAACGGGGTTCGAACCCGTAACCTCAATTCCTAACCCAAAACGCACGTGCATATTCTGTGCACAAAGTCTAAGGGACATCATTATATTTTTCAAAAAATCATAATAATTCTGAACAATGGGCGATTGCTTCCAAACTCAGGAGTATGAATGTCTAGCACAATAGCTACCTGCACACCAAGTTTCGAGACGATTGACCTTTGGCAAATATGCCTTTTAAAAACACGCATTTTGATGACGTCACGATTGCGTCATGGCATTTTGGCCCCGGACGGTGTTTATAAACTACATCCCCAATAGATATAATCGAAAAAATGAAAAAAATCTTGCTCCGTTGGCCAAATATGCTCAATCGAATGTTGAAATAGCAAAAGTTCATGACCTCATTAATATTCATGAGATGACGTCACGATCAAATGAGGGCAATTTTCGGATACACCTTTTCCCAACTTAGATATAGTGCAAAATTGAAACCCAACGAAATTGCATTTTTGCTTAAAATGGAGTTTGAATTTTGCACCTTTAAAGCGCTGTCACGTGACACATGATGACGTCATGACAATTCTAAGACAACTGTGCACTAGCTCAACATAAGCTCTATGCATTTGCAAAGTTTGAAAAAAATCCAAGTGTGTTCAATGGCAAAAGTGCCGTGGAGAAAAACCCTGTACAAAGTCTATGGGAAAATTCCGACCAGAAAAAGAAGAAGAAGAAGAAGAAGAAGAAGAAAAAAAAAAAAATCAGAACAAGAACAATAGCTTTTCCGCTACGCGGCGGAAAAGCTAAAAAATCAGAACAAGAACAATAGCTTTTCCGTATGGAACGGAAAAGCTAACTAGAGATTTATGTCTGTTGGCTAACAGAACATAACGCTTTTCCGCATCTGCCTCTCTTAAAAAAAAAAAAAAAAAAATATTGATATCAGCGGGATTCGAACTCGGAACCTCAATTTCTACCCCAAAACGCACGTGCATATTTCGTGCACAAAGTGTATGGGACTTCATTCAGGAAATCTCTGTGCTTTGTCTATGGGATTTTTTGACACAAGAAAAAGAAGAAACTAGAGATTTATGTCTGTTGGCTAACAGAACATAACGCTTTTGCGCATCTGGCTCTCTTAAAAAAAAAAAAAAAAAATTGACATCAGCGGGATTCGAACTCGTAACGGCAAAAATGTCTTTCGAAAAAATTATGCGGTACACAAGCCATTTATTTTCTTTCTGCGCCACATGAGGGCGCACTTCAGAGCAACTGTCTGATACGCGG
The DNA here is from genome assembly GCA_949987565.1 of Luidia sarsii. NCBI lineage: Eukaryota > Metazoa > Echinodermata > Asteroidea > Paxillosida > Luidiidae > Luidia > Luidia sarsii. The sequence continues at coordinate 277,385 of OX465102.1, forward strand.
ATAGTTTTCTTTCTGCACCACATGAGGGCGCACTTCAGAGCAACTGTCCGATACGCGGATAGGTAGCATCGTGATTGAAGGTTTGGCCCTTTCACGTGACAAAGAAAAACAGAACAAAATACATATGTTTATTCTATAATAGGTTAAGGCCCACTTCGCGTCGTTTTAATTGAATTTGTGACGGAAGAAAAAAAAGAGAGTTTACGTCACTGGGTTTCGAACCCGTATCCTCCATTCCTAACCCAAAACGCACGTGCATATATCGTGCACAAAGTGTATGGGACTTCATTACAACATTCAAAAAATCATAATAATTCTGAACAATGGTTAATTGCTTCGAAACTCAGGATTTAGAATGTCTAGCCCAATAGCTAAATGCCTACCAAATTTCGAGACGATTAACCTTTGGCAAATATGCGTATTAAAAACACGCATTTTGATGACGTCATGTTTGCGTCATGGCATTTTGGCCCCGAAGGGTGTTTATAAACTACATCCCCAATAGATATAATCGAAAAAATGAACAAAATCTTGCTCTGTTGGCCAAATATGCTCAATTGAATGTTAAAATGTGAAAAGTTTATGACCTCATTAATATTCATGAGATGACGTCACGATCAAATGAGGGCAATTTTTGGATACACCTTTTCCCAACTTAGATAAGGTGCAAAATTGAAACCCAACGAAATTGCATTTTTGCTTAAAATGGAGTGTGAAATTTGCCCCTTTAAAGTGCTGTCACGTGACACGTGATGACGTCATGGTGTTTTCAAGACTACTGTGCACTAGTTCACCAATGGCTCTATGCATTTGCCAAGTTTGAAAAAAATCCAAGTGTATTCAATGGCAAAAGTGGCAGTCAGGAAATCCCTGTGCTTTGTCTATGGGATTTTTTCCGACCAGAAAAAGAAGAAGAAGAAGAAGAAGAAAACTAGAGATTTATGTCTGTTGGCTAACAGAACATAACGCTTTTCCGCATCTGGCTCTTTAAAAAAAAAAAAAAAAAAAAAAAATTGACATCAGCGGGATTCGAACTCGTAACCTCAATTTCTACCCCAAAACGCACGTGCATATTTCGTGCACAAAGTGTATGGGACTTCATTATAACATTAAAAAAATTCATAATAATTCTGAACAATGGTCGATTACTTCCAAACTCAGGATTTAGAATGTCTAGCCCAATAGCTAAATGCCTACCAAATTTCGAGACGATTGACCTTTGGCAAATATGCGTATTAAAAACACGCATTTTGATGACGTCATGATTGCGTCATGGCATTTTGGCTCCGGAGGGTGTTTATAAACTACATCCCCAATAGATATAATCGAAAAAATGAAAAAAAGCTTGCTCCGTTGGCCAAATATGCTCAATTGAAGGTTAAAATCTGAAAAGTTTATGACCTCTTTAATATTCATGAGATGACGTCACGATCAAAGGAGGGCAATTTTTGGATACACCTTTTCCCAACTTAGATATAGTGCAAACTTAGAACAAAACGAAATTGCTTTTTTGCTTTTATTGCAGTTTGAAATTTGCCCCTTTAAAGCGCTGTCACGTGACACGTGGTGACGTCATGAAGTTTTAAAGATAACTGTGCACTAGTTCAACATTGGCTCTATGCATTTGCCAAGTTTTAAAAAAATCCAAGTTTGTTCAATGGCAAAAGTGCCAGTCAGGAAATCCCCGTGCTTTGTCTATGGGAAAATTCCGACCAGAAAAAGAAGAAGAAAAAAAAAAAATCAGAACAAGAACAATAGCTTTTCCGCTACGCGGCGGAAAAGCTAAACAAAAAAAAATCAGAACAAGAACAATAGCTTTTCCGCTACGCGGCGGAAAAGCTAAAAAAAAAAAATCAGAACAAGAACAATAGCTTTTCCGCTACGCGGCGGAAAAGCTAAAAAAAAAATCAGAACAAGAACAATAGCTTTTCCGTTTTGGAACGGAAAAGCTAACTAGAGATTTATGTCTGTTGGCTAACAGAACATAACGCTTTTCCGCATCTGCCTCTCTTTAAAAAAAAAAAAAAAAAAAAAAATTGACATCAGCGGGATTCGAACTCGGAACCTCAATTTCTACCCCAAAACGCACGTGCATATTTCGTGCACAAAGTGTATGGGACATCATTATATTTTTCAACAAATCATAATAATTCTGAACAATGGTCAATTGCTTCCACACTCAGGATTTAGAATGTCTAGCCCAATAGCTAACTGCCCACCAAATTTCGAGGTGATTGACCTTTGGCAAATATGCGTTTTAGAAACACGCATTTTGATGTCGTCACGATTGCGTCATGGCATTTTGGCCCCGGATGGTGTTTCTAAACTACATTCCCAATGGATATAATCGAAAAAATGAAAAAAATCTTGCTCCGTTGGCCAAATATGCTCAATTGAATGTTAAAATCTTAAAAAATTATGACCTCATTAATATTCATGAGATGACGTCACGATCAAATGAGGGCAATTTTTGGATACACCTTTTCCCAACTTAGATATAGTGTAAAATTGAAACCAAACGAAATTGCATTTTTGCTTAAAATGGAGTTTGAAATTTGCCCCTTTAAAGCACTGTCACGTGACACATGATGACGTCATGACAATTCTAAGACAACTGTGCACTAGCTCAACATAAGCTCTATGCATTTGCAAAGTTTGAAAAAAATCCAAATGTGTTCAATGGCAAAAGTGCCGTGGAGAAAAACCCTGTACAAAGTCTATGGGATTATTCCGACCAGAAAAAGAAGAAGAAGAAGAAGAAGACAAACTAGAGATTTATGTCTGTTGGCTAACAGAACATAACGCTTTTCCGCATCTGCCTCTCTTAAAAAAAAATAAAAAAAAAATATTGACATCAGCGGGATTCGAACTCGGAACCTAAATTTCTACCCCAAAACGCACGTGCATATTTCGTGCACAAAGTGTATGGGACTTCATTATAACATTCAAAAAATCATAATAATTCTGAACAATGGTCGATTGTTTCCAAACTCAGGATTCAGAATGTCTTGCCCAATAGCTAGATGCCTAGCAAATTTCGAGACGATTGACATTTGGCAAAGATGCGTTTTAAAAACACGCGTTTTGATGACGTCACGATTGCGTCATGGCATTTTGGCCCAGGAGGGTGTTTATAAACTACATCCCCAATAGATATAATCGAAAAAATGAAAAAAATCTTGCTCAGTTAGCCAAATATGCTCAATTGAATGATAAAATCTTAAAAGTTTATGACCTCATTAATATTCATGAGATGACGTCACGATCAAATGAGGGCAATTTTTGGATACACCTTTTCCCAACTTAGATATAGTGGAAAATTGAAACCAAACGACCTTAAACTTTTGCATATAATGGAGTTTGAAATTTGCCCCTTTAAAGCGCTGTCACGTGACACGTGGTGACGTCATGGCAATTCTAAGACAACTGTGCACTAGCTCAACATAAGCTCTATGCATTTGCAAAGTTTGAAAAAAATCCAAGTGTGTTCAATGGCAAAAGTGCCGTGGAGAAAAACCCTGTACAAAGTCTATGGGAAAATTCCGACCAGAAAAAGAAGAAGAAGAAGAAGAAGAAGAAGACAAAACAAAAAAATCAGAACAAGAACAATAGCTTTTCCGCTACGCGGCGGAAAAGCTAAAAAAAAAAATCAGAACAAGAACAATAGCTTTTCCGCTACGCGGCGGAAAAGCTAAAAACGAGATTTATGTCTGTTGGCTAACAGAACATAACGCTTTTCCGCATGTGGTTCTCTTAAAAAAAAAAAAAATTGATAAAAAAAAAATTGACATCAACGGGATTCGAACCCGTAACCTCCATTCCTAACCCAAAACGCACGTGCATATTTTGTGCACAAAGTGTATGGGACATCATTATATTTTTCAAAAAATCATAATAATTCTGAACAATGGTCGATTGGTTCCAAATTCAGGATTTAAAATGTCTAGCCCAATAGCTACCTACACACCAAATTTCGAGAAGATTAACTTTTGGCAAATATGCGTTTTAAAAACACGCATTTTGATGACGTCACGATTGCGTCATGGCATTTTGGCCCCGTACTGTATTTCTAGACTACATCTCCAATAGATATAATCGAAAAAATGACAAAAATCTTGCTCCGTTGGCCAAATATGCTCAACTGAATGTTTAAATCTTAAAAGTTTATGACCTCATTAATATTCATGAGATGACGTCACGATCAAATGAGGGCAATTTTTGGATACACCTTTTCCCAACTTAGATATAGTGTAAAATTGAAACCAAACGAAATTGCATTTTTGCTTAAAATGGAGTTTGAAATTTGCCCCTTTAAAGCACTGTCACGTGACACATGGTGACGTCATGACAATTCTAAGACAACTGTGCACTAGCTCAACATAAGCTCTATGCATTTGCAAAGTTTGAAAAAATCCAAGTGTGTTCAATGGCAAAAGTGCCGTGGAGAAAAACCCTGTACAAAGTCTATGGGAAAATTCCGACCAGAAAAAGAAGAAGAAGAAAAAAAACAACTAGAGATTTATGTCTGTTGGCTAACAGAACATAACGCTTTTCCGCATCTGCCTCTCTAAAAAAAAAAAAAAAAAAAAAAAAAAAAATTGACATCAGCGGGATTCGAACTCGGAACCTCAATTTCTACCCCAAAACGCACGTGCATATTTCGTGCACAAAGTGTATGGGACTTCATTATAACATAAAAAAAATCATAATAATTCTGAACAATGGTCGATTGTTTCCAAACTCAGGATTCAGAATGTCTAGCCCAATAGCTAGATGCCTAGCAAATTTCGAGACAATTGACCTTTGGCAAATATGCGTTTTAAAAACACGCGTTTTGATGACGTCACGATTGCGTCATGGCATTTTGGCCCCGGAGGGTGTTTATAAACTACATCCCCAATAGATATAATCGAAAAAATGAAAAAAATCTTGCTCCGTTGGCCAAATATGCTCAATTGAATGTTAAAATCTTAAAAGTTTATGACCTCATTAATATTCATGAGATGACGTCACGATCAAATGAGGACAATTTTTGGATACACCTTTTCCCAACTTAGAAATAGTGTAAAATTAAAACCAAACGAAATTGCATTTTTGCTTCAAATGGAGTTTGAAATTTGCCCCTTTAAAGCACTGTCACGTGACACATGATGACGTCATAACAATTTTAAGACAACTGTGCACTAGCTCAACATAGGCTCTATGCAATTGCAAAGTTTGAAAAAAATCCGAATGTGTTCAATGGCAAAAGTGCCGTGGAGAAAAACCTTGTGCTTTGTCTATGGGATTTTTTCCGACAAGAAAAAGAAGAAGAAACTAGAGATTTATGTCTGTTTGCTAACAGAACATAACGCTTTTCCGCATCTGGTTCTCTTAAAAAAATAAAAAAAATATTGACATCAGCGGGATTCGAACTCGGAACCTCAATTTCTACCCCAAAACGCACGTGCATATTTCGTGCACAAAGTGTATGGGACTTCATTATAACATTCAAAAAATCATAATAATTCTGAACAATGGTCGATTGTTTCCAAACTCAGGATTTAGAATGTCTAGCCCAATAGCTAAATGCCTAGCAAATTTCGAGACGATTGATCTTTGGCAAATATGCATTTTAAAAACACGCGTTTTGATGACGTCATGATTGCGTTATGGCATTTTGGCCCCCGAGGGTGTTTATAAACTACATCCCCAATAGATATAATCGAAAAAATGAAAAAAATCTTGCTCCGTTGGCCAAATATGCTCAATTGAATGTTAAAATCTTAAAAGTTTATGACCTCATTAATATTCATGAGATGACGTCACGATCAAATGAGGGCAATTTTTGGATACACCTTTTCCCAACTTAGATATAGTGTAAAATTGAAACCAAACGAAATTGCATTTTTGCTTAAAATGGAGTTTGAAATTTGCCCCTTTAAAGCACTGTCACGTGACACATGGTGACGTCATGACAATTCTAAGACAACTGTGCACTAGCTCAACATAAGCTCTATGCATTTGCAAAGTTTGAAAAAAATCCAAGTGTGTTCAATGGCAAAAGTGCCGTGGAGAAAAACCCTGTACAAAGTCTATGGGAAAATTCCGACCAGAAAAAGAAGAAGAAGAAGACAAAAAAAAAAATCAGAACAAGAACAATAGCTTTTCCGCTACGCGGCGGAAAAGCTAACTAGAGATTTATGTCTGTTGGCAAACAGAACATAACGCTTTTCCGCATCTGGTTCTCTTAAAAAAAAAATAAAAAGAAATATTCACATCAGCGGGATTCGAACTCGGAACCTCAATTTCTACCCCAAAACGCACGTGCATATTTCGTGCACAAAGTGTATGGGACTTCATTATAACATTAAAAAAATCATAATAATTCTGAACAATGGTCGATTGTTTCCAAACTCAGGATTCAGAATGTCTAGCCCAATAGCTAGATGCCTAGCAAAATCCGAGACGATTGACCCTTGGGAAATATGCGTTTTAAAAACACGCGTTTTGATGACGTCACGATTGCGTCATGGCATTTTGGCCCCGGAGGGTGTTTCTAAACTACATCCCCAATAGACATAATCGAAAAAATGAAAAATATCTTGCTCTGTTGGCCAAATATGCTCAATTGAATGTTAAAATCTTAAAAGTTTATGACCTCATTAATATTCATGAGATAACGTCACGATCAAATGAGGGCAATTTTTGGATACACCTTTTCCCGACTTAGATATACTGCAAAATTGAAACCAAACGAACTTGTACTTTTGCTTTTATTGGAGTTTGAAATTTGTCCCTTTAAAGCGCTGTCACGTGACACGTGGTGACGTCATGAAGTTTTAAAGACAACTGTGCACAACTTCAGCATGGGCTCTATACATTTGCAAAGTTTCAAAAAAATCCAAGTGTGTTCAATGGCCAAAGTGGCGCTTACTAAAACCCTGTACAAAGTCTATGGGATTATTCCGACCAGAAAAAGAAGAAGAAAAAAAAAAAAATCAGAACAAGAACAATAGCTTTTCCGTTTGGAACGGAAAAGCTAACTAGAGATTTATGTCTGTTGGCTAACAGAACATAACGCTTTCCGCATCTGCCTCTCTTAAAAAAAAAAAAAAAAATATTGACATCAGCGGGATTCGAACTCGGAACCTCAATTTCTACCCCAAAACGCACGTGCATATTTCGTGCACAAAGTGTATGGGACTTCATTATAACATTCAAAAAATCATAATAATTCTGAACAATGGTCGATTGTTTCCAAACTCAGGATTCAGAATGTCTAGCCCAATAGCTAAATGCCTACCAAATTTCGAGACGATTGACCTTTGGCAAATATGCGTATTAAAAACACGCATTTTGATGACGTCATGATTGCGTCATGGCATTTTGGCTCCGGAGGGTGTTTATAAACTACATCCCCAATAGATATAATCGAAAAAATGAAAAAAAGCTTGCTCCGTTGGCCAAATATGCTCAATTGAAGGTTAAAATCTGAAAAGTTTATGACCTCTTTAATATTCATGAGATGACGTCACGATCAAAGGAGGGCAATTTTTGGATACACCTTTTCCCAACTTAGATATAGTGCAAACTTAGAACAAAACGAAATTGCTTTTTTGCTTTTATTGCAGTTTGAAATTTGCCCCTTTAAAGCGCTGTCACGTGACACGTGGTGACGTCATGAAGTTTTAAAGATAACTGTGCACTAGTTCAACATTGGCTCTATGCATTTGCCAAGTTTTAAAAAAATCCAAGTTTGTTCAATGGCAAAAGTGCCAGTCAGGAAATCCCCGTGCTTTGTCTATGGGAAAATTCCGACCAGAAAAAGAAGAAGAAAAAAAAAAATCAGAACAAGAACAATAGCTTTTCCGCTACGCGGCGGAAAAGCTAAACAAAAAAAAATCAGAACAAGAACAATAGCTTTTCCGCTACGCGGCGGAAAAGCTAAAAAAAAAAAAATCAGAACAAGAACAATAGCTTTTCCGCTACGCGGCGGAAAAGCTAAAAAAAAAATCAGAACAAGAACAATAGCTTTTCCGTTTTGGAACGGAAAAGCTAACTAGAGATTTATGTCTGTTGGCTAACAGAACATAACGCTTTTCCGCATCTGCCTCTCTTAAAAAAAAAAAAAAAAAAATATTGATATCAGCGGGATTCGAACTCGGAACCTCAATTTCTACCCCAAAACGCACGTGCATATTTCGTGCACAAAGTGTATGGGACTTCATTCAGGAAATCTCTGTGCTTTGTCTATGGGATTTTTTGACACAAGAAAAAGAAGAAACTAGAGATTTATGTCTGTTGGCTAACAGAACATAACGCTTTTGCGCATCTGGCTCTCTTAAAAAAAAAAAAAAAAAATTGACATCAGCGGGATTCGAACTCGTAACGGCAAAAATGTCTTTCGAAAAAATTATGCGGTACACAAGCCATTTATTTTCTTTCTGCGCCACATGAGGGCGCACTTCAGAGCAACTGTCTGATACGCGGATAGTTTTCTTTCTGCACCACATGAGGGCGCACTTCAGAGCAACTGTCCGATACGCGGATAGGTAGCATCGTGATTGAAGGTTTGGCCCTTTCACGTGACAAAGAAAAACAGAACAAAATACATATGTTTATTCTATAATAGGTTAAGGCCCACTTCGCGTCGTTTTAATTGAATTTGTGACGGAAGAAAAAAAAGAGAGTTTACGTCACTGGGTTTCGAACCCGTATCCTCCATTCCTAACCCAAAACGCACGTGCATATATCGTGCACAAAGTGTATGGGACTTCATTACAACATTCAAAAAATCATAATAATTCTGAACAATGGTTAATTGCTTCGAAACTCAGGATTTAGAATGTCTAGCCCAATAGCTAAATGCCTACCAAATTTCGAGACGATTAACCTTTGGCAAATATGCGTATTAAAAACACGCATTTTGATGACGTCATGTTTGCGTCATGGCATTTTGGCCCCGAAGGGTGTTTATAAACTACATCCCCAATAGATATAATCGAAAAAATGAACAAAATCTTGCTCTGTTGGCCAAATATGCTCAATTGAATGTTAAAATGTGAAAAGTTTATGACCTCATTAATATTCATGAGATGACGTCACGATCAAATGAGGGCAATTTTTGGATACACCTTTTCCCAACTTAGATAAGGTGCAAAATTGAAACCCAACGAAATTGCATTTTTGCTTAAAATGGAGTGTGAAATTTGCCCCTTTAAAGTGCTGTCACGTGACACGTGATGACGTCATGGTGTTTTCAAGACTACTGTGCACTAGTTCACCAATGGCTCTATGCATTTGCCAAGTTTGAAAAAAATCCAAGTGTATTCAATGGCAAAAGTGGCAGTCAGGAAATCCCTGTGCTTTGTCTATGGGATTTTTTCCGACCAGAAAAAGAAGAAGAAGAAGAAGAAGAAAACTAGAGATTTATGTCTGTTGGCTAACAGAACATAACGCTTTTCCGCATCTGGCTCTTTAAAAAAAAAAAAAAAAAAAAAAAATTGACATCAGCGGGATTCGAACTCGTAACCTCAATTTCTACCCCAAAACGCACGTGCATATTTCGTGCACAAAGTGTATGGGACTTCATTATAACATTAAAAAAATTCATAATAATTCTGAACAATGGTCGATTACTTCCAAACTCAGGATTTAGAATGTCTAGCCCAATAGCTAAATGCCTACCAAATTTCGAGACGATTGACCTTTGGCAAATATGCGTATTAAAAACACGCATTTTGATGACGTCATGATTGCGTCATGGCATTTTGGCTCCGGAGGGTGTTTATAAACTACATCCCCAATAGATATAATCGAAAAAATGAAAAAAAGCTTGCTCCGTTGGCCAAATATGCTCAATTGAAGGTTAAAATCTGAAAAGTTTATGACCTCTTTAATATTCATGAGATGACGTCACGATCAAAGGAGGGCAATTTTTGGATACACCTTTTCCCAACTTAGATATAGTGCAAACTTAGAACAAAACGAAATTGCTTTTTTGCTTTTATTGCAGTTTGAAATTTGCCCCTTTAAAGCGCTGTCACGTGACACGTGGTGACGTCATGAAGTTTTAAAGATAACTGTGCACTAGTTCAACATTGGCTCTATGCATTTGCCAAGTTTTAAAAAAATCCAAGTTTGTTCAATGGCAAAAGTGCCAGTCAGGAAATCCCCGTGCTTTGTCTATGGGAAAATTCCGACCAGAAAAAGAAGAAGAAAAAAAAAAAATCAGAACAAGAACAATAGCTTTTCCGCTACGCGGCGGAAAAGCTAAACAAAAAAAAATCAGAACAAGAACAATAGCTTTTCCGCTACGCGGCGGAAAAGCTAAAAAAAAAAAATCAGAACAAGAACAATAGCTTTTCCGCTACGCGGCGGAAAAGCTAAAAAAAAAATCAGAACAAGAACAATAGCTTTTCCGTTTTGGAACGGAAAAGCTAACTAGAGATTTATGTCTGTTGGCTAACAGAACATAACGCTTTTCCGCATCTGCCTCTCTTTAAAAAAAAAAAAAAAAAAAAAAATTGACATCAGCGGGATTCGAACTCGGAACCTCAATTTCTACCCCAAAACGCACGTGCATATTTCGTGCACAAAGTGTATGGGACATCATTATATTTTTCAACAAATCATAATAATTCTGAACAATGGTCAATTGCTTCCACACTCAGGATTTAGAATGTCTAGCCCAATAGCTAACTGCCCACCAAATTTCGAGGTGATTGACCTTTGGCAAATATGCGTTTTAGAAACACGCATTTTGATGTCGTCACGATTGCGTCATGGCATTTTGGCCCCGGATGGTGTTTCTAAACTACATTCCCAATGGATATAATCGAAAAAATGAAAAAAATCTTGCTCCGTTGGCCAAATATGCTCAATTGAATGTTAAAATCTTAAAAAATTATGACCTCATTAATATTCATGAGATGACGTCACGATCAAATGAGGGCAATTTTTGGATACACCTTTTCCCAACTTAGATATAGTGTAAAATTGAAACCAAACGAAATTGCATTTTTGCTTAAAATGGAGTTTGAAATTTGCCCCTTTAAAGCACTGTCACGTGACACATGATGACGTCATGACAATTCTAAGACAACTGTGCACTAGCTCAACATAAGCTCTATGCATTTGCAAAGTTTGAAAAAAATCCAAATGTGTTCAATGGCAAAAGTGCCGTGGAGAAAAACCCTGTACAAAGTCTATGGGATTATTCCGACCAGAAAAAGAAGAAGAAGAAGAAGAAGACAAACTAGAGATTTATGTCTGTTGGCTAACAGAACATAACGCTTTTCCGCATCTGCCTCTCTTAAAAAAAAATAAAAAAAAAATATTGACATCAGCGGGATTCGAACTCGGAACCTAAATTTCTACCCCAAAACGCACGTGCATATTTCGTGCACAAAGTGTATGGGACTTCATTATAACATTCAAAAAATCATAATAATTCTGAACAATGGTCGATTGTTTCCAAACTCAGGATTCAGAATGTCTTGCCCAATAGCTAGATGCCTAGCAAATTTCGAGACGATTGACATTTGGCAAAGATGCGTTTTAAAAACACGCGTTTTGATGACGTCACGATTGCGTCATGGCATTTTGGCCCAGGAGGGTGTTTATAAACTACATCCCCAATAGATATAATCGAAAAAATGAAAAAAATCTTGCTCAGTTAGCCAAATATGCTCAATTGAATGATAAAATCTTAAAAGTTTATGACCTCATTAATATTCATGAGATGACGTCACGATCAAATGAGGGCAATTTTTGGATACACCTTTTCCCAACTTAGATATAGTGGAAAATTGAAACCAAACGACCTTAAACTTTTGCATATAATGGAGTTTGAAATTTGCCCCTTTAAAGCGCTGTCACGTGACACGTGGTGACGTCATGGCAATTCTAAGACAACTGTGCACTAGCTCAACATAAGCTCTATGCATTTGCAAAGTTTGAAAAAAATCCAAGTGTGTTCAATGGCAAAAGTGCCGTGGAGAAAAACCCTGTACAAAGTCTATGGGAAAATTCCGACCAGAAAAAGAAGAAGAAGAAGAAGAAGAAGAAGACAAAACAAAAAAATCAGAACAAGAACAATAGCTTTTCCGCTACGCGGCGGAAAAGCTAAAAAAAAAAATCAGAACAAGAACAATAGCTTTTCCGCTACGCGGCGGAAAAGCTAAAAACGAGATTTATGTCTGTTGGCTAACAGAACATAACGCTTTTCCGCATGTGGTTCTCTTAAAAAAAAAAAAAAATGATAAAAAAAAAATTGACATCAACGGGATTCGAACCCGTAACCTCCATTCCTAACCCAAAACGCACGTGCATATTTTGTGCACAAAGTGTATGGGACATCATTATATTTTTCAAAAAATCATAATAATTCTGAACAGTGGTCGATTGGTTCCAAATTCAGGATTTAAAATGTCTAGCCCAATAGCTACCTACACACCAAATTTCGAGAAGATTAACTTTTGGCAAATATGCGTTTTAAAAACACGCATTTTGATGACGTCACGATTGCGTCATGGCATTTTGGCCCCGTACTGTATTTCTAGACTACATCTCCAATAGATATAATCGAAAAAATGACAAAAATCTTGCTCCGTTGGCCAAATATGCTCAACTGAATGTTTAAATCTTAAAAGTTTATGACCTCATTAATATTCATGAGATGACGTCACGATCAAATGAGGGCAATTTTTGGATACACCTTTTCCCAACTTAGATATAGTGTAAAATTGAAACCAAACGAAATTGCATTTTTGCTTAAAATGGAGTTTGAAATTTGCCCCTTTAAAGCACTGTCACGTGACACATGGTGACGTCATGACAATTCTAAGACAACTGTGCACTAGCTCAACATAAGCTCTATGCATTTGCAAAGTTTGAAAAAATCCAAGTGTGTTCAATGGCAAAAGTGCCGTGGAGAAAAACCCTGTACAAAGTCTATGGGAAAATTCCGACCAGAAAAAGAAGAAGAAGAAAAAAAACAACTAGAGATTTATGTCTGTTGGCTAACAGAACATAACGCTTTTCCGCATCTGCCTCTCTAAAAAAAAAAAAAAAAAAAAAAAAAAAAAAAAAAATTGACATCAGCGGGATTCGAACTCGGAACCTCAATTTCTACCCCAAAACGCACGTGCATATTTCGTGCACAAAGTGTATGGGACTTCATTATAACATAAAAAAAATCATAATAATTCTGAACAATGGTCGATTGTTTCCAAACTCAGGATTCAGAATGTCTAGCCCAATAGCTAGATGCCTAGCAAATTTCGAGACAATTGACCTTTGGCAAATATGCGTTTTAAAAACACGCGTTTTGATGACGTCACGATTGCGTCATGGCATTTTGGCCCCGGAGGGTGTTTATAAACTACATCCCCAATAGATATAATCGAAAAAATGAAAAAAATCTTGCTCCGTTGGCCAAATATGCTCAATTGAATGTTAAAATCTTAAAAGTTTATGACCTCATTAATATTCATGAGATGACGTCACGATCAAATGAGGACAATTTTTGGATACACCTTTTCCCAACTTAGAAATAGTGTAAAATTAAAACCAAACGAAATTGCATTTTTGCTTCAAATGGAGTTTGAAATTTGCCCCTTTAAAGCACTGTCACGTGACACATGATGACGTCATAACAATTTTAAGACAACTGTGCACTAGCTCAACATAGGCTCTATGCAATTGCAAAGTTTGAAAAAAATCCGAATGTGTTCAATGGCAAAAGTGCCGTGGAGAAAAACCTTGTGCTTTGTCTATGGGATTTTTTCCGACAAGAAAAAGAAGAAGAAACTAGAGATTTATGTCTGTTTGCTAACAGAACATAACGCTTTTCCGCATCTGGTTCTCTTAAAAAAATTAAAAAAATATTGACATCAGCGGGATTCGAACTCGGAACCTCAATTTCTACCCCAAAACGCACGTGCATATTTCGTGCACAAAGTGTATGGGACTTCATTATAACATTCAAAAAATCATAATAATTCTGAACAATGGTCGATTGTTTCCAAACTCAGGATTTAGAATGTCTAGCCCAATAGCTAAATGCCTAGCAAATTTCGAGACGATTGATCTTTGGCAAATATGCATTTTAAAAACACGCGTTTTGATGACGTCATGATTGCGTTATGGCATTTTGGCCCCCGAGGGTGTTTATAAACTACATCCCCAATAGATATAATCGAAAAAATGAAAAAAATCTTGCTCCGTTGGCCAAATATGCTCAATTGAATGTTAAAATCTTAAAAGTTTATGACCTCATTAATATTCATGAGATGACGTCACGATCAAATGAGGGCAATTTTTGGATACACCTTTTCCCAACTTAGATATAGTGTAAAATTGAAACCAAACGAAATTGCATTTTTGCTTAAAATGGAGTTTGAAATTTGCCCCTTTAAAGCACTGTCACGTGACACATGGTGACGTCATGACAATTCTAAGACAACTGTGCACTAGCTCAACATAAGCTCTATGCATTTGCAAAGTTTGAAAAAAATCCAAGTGTGTTCAATGGCAAAAGTGCCGTGGAGAAAAACCCTGTACAAAGTCTATGGGAAAATTCCGACCAGAAAAAGAAGAAGAAGAAGACAAAAAAAAAAAATCAGAACAAGAACAATAGCTTTTCCGCTACGCGGCGGAAAAGCTAACTAGAGATTTATGTCTGTTGGCAAACAGAACATAACGCTTTTCCGCATCTGGTTCTCTTAAAAAAAAAAAAAAAAGAAATATTCACATCAGCGGGATTCGAACTCGGAACCTCAATTTCTACCCCAAAACGCACGTGCATATTTCGTGCACAAAGTGTATGGGACTTCATTATAACATTAAAAAAATCATAATAATTCTGAACAATGGTCGATTGTTTCCAAACTCAGGATTCAGAATGTCTAGCCCAATAGCTAGATGCCTAGCAAATTCCGAGACGATTGACCCTTGGGAAATATGCGTTTTAAAAACACGCGTTTTGATGACGTCACGATTGCGTCATGGCATTTTGGCCCCGGAGGGTGTTTCTAAACTACATCCCCAATAGACATAATCGAAAAAATGAAAAATATCTTGCTCTGTTGGCCAAATATGCTCAATTGAATGTTAAAATCTTAAAAGTTTATGACCTCATTAATATTCATGAGATAACGTCACGATCAAATGAGGGCAATTTTTGGATACACCTTTTCCCGACTTAGATATACTGCAAAATTGAAACCAAACGAACTTGTACTTTTGCTTTTATTGGAGTTTGAAATTTGTCCCTTTAAAGCGCTGTCACGTGACACGTGGTGACGTCATGAAGTTTTAAAGACAACTGTGCACAACTTCAGCATGGGCTCTATACATTTGCAAAGTTTCAAAAAAATCCAAGTGTGTTCAATGGCCAAAGTGGCGCTTACTAAAACCCTGTACAAAGTCTATGGGATTATTCCGACCAGAAAAAGAAGAAGAAAAAAAAAAAAATCAGAACAAGAACAATAGCTTTTCCGTTTGGAACGGAAAAGCTAACTAGAGATTTATGTCTGTTGGCTAACAGAACATAACGCTTTCCGCATCTGCCTCTCTTAAAAAAAAAAAAAAAAATATTGACATCAGCGGGATTCGAACTCGGAACCTCAATTTCTACCCCAAAACGCACGTGCATATTTCGTGCACAAAGTGTATGGGACTTCATTATAACATTCAAAAAATCATAATAATTCTGAACAATGGTCGATTGTTTCCAAACTCAGGATTCAGAATGTCTAGCCCAATAGCTAAATGCCTACCAAATTTCGAGACGATTGACCTTTGGCAAATATGCGTATTAAAAACACGCATTTTGATGACGTCATGATTGCGTCATGGCATTTTGGCTCCGGAGGGTGTTTATAAACTACATCCCCAATAGATATAATCGAAAAAATGAAAAAAAGCTTGCTCCGTTGGCCAAATATGCTCAATTGAAGGTTAAAATCTGAAAAGTTTATGACCTCTTTAATATTCATGAGATGACGTCACGATCAAAGGAGGGCAATTTTTGGATACACCTTTTCCCAACTTAGATATAGTGCAAACTTAGAACAAAACGAAATTGCTTTTTTGCTTTTATTGCAGTTTGAAATTTGCCCCTTTAAAGCGCTGTCACGTGACACGTGGTGACGTCATGAAGTTTTAAAGATAACTGTGCACTAGTTCAACATTGGCTCTATGCATTTGCCAAGTTTTAAAAAAATCCAAGTTTGTTCAATGGCAAAAGTGCCAGTCAGGAAATCCCCGTGCTTTGTCTATGGGAAAATTCCGACCAGAAAAAGAAGAAGAAAAAAAAAAATCAGAACAAGAACAATAGCTTTTCCGCTACGCGGCGGAAAAGCTAAACAAAAAAAAATCAGAACAAGAACAATAGCTTTTCCGCTACGCGGCGGAAAAGCTAAAAAAAAAAAAATCAGAACAAGAACAATAGCTTTTCCGCTACGCGGCGGAAAAGCTAAAAAAAAAATCAGAACAAGAACAATAGCTTTTCCGTTTTGGAACGGAAAAGCTAACTAGAGATTTATGTCTGTTGGCTAACAGAACATAACGCTTTTCCGCATCTGCCTCTCTTTAAAAAAAAAAAAAAAAAAAAAAATTGACATCAGCGGGATTCGAACTCGGAACCTCAATTTCTACCCCAAAACGCACGTGCATATTTCGTGCACAAAGTGTATGGGACATCATTATATTTTTCAACAAATCATAATAATTCTGAACAATGGTCAATTGCTTCCACACTCAGGATTTAGAATGTCTAGCCCAATAGCTAACTGCCCACTAAATTTCGAGGTGATTGACCTTTGGCAAATATGCGTTTTAGAAACACGCATTTTGATGACGTCACGATTGCGTCATGGCATTTTGGCCCCGGATGGTGTTTCTAAACTACATTCCCAATGGATATAATCGAAAAAATGAAAAAAATCTTGCTCCGTTGGCCAAATATGCTCAATTGAATGTTAAAATCTTAAAAATTTATGACCTCATTAATATTCATGAGATGACGTCACGATCAAATGAGGGCAATTTTTGGATACACCTTTTCCCAACTTAGATATAGTGTAAAATTGAAACCAAACGAAATTGCATTTTTGCTTAAAATGGAGTTTGAAATTTGCCCCTTTAAAGCACTGTCACGTGACACATGATGACGTCATGACAATTCTAAGACAACTGTGCACTAGCTCAACATAAGCTCTATGCATTTGCAAAGTTTGAAAAAAATCCAAGTGTGTTCAATGGCAAAAGTGCCGTGGAGAAAAACCCTGTACAAAGTCTATGGGATTATTCCGACCAGAAAAAGAAGAAGAAGAAGACAAACTAGAGATTTATGTCTGTTGGCTAACAGAACATAACGCTTTTCCGCATCTGCCTCTCTTAAAAAAAAATAAAAAAAAAATATTGACATCAGCGGGATTCGAACTCGGAACCTCAATTTCTACCCCAAAACGCACGTGCATATTTCGTGCACAAAGTGTATGGGACTTCATTATAACATTCAAAAAATCATAATAATTCTGAACAATGGTCGATTGTTTCCAAACTCAGGATTCAGAATGTCTTGCCCAATAGCTAGATGCCTAGCAAATTTCGAGACGATTGACATTTGGCAAAGATGCGTTTTAAAAACACGCGTTTTGATGACGTCACGATTGCGTCATGGCATTTTGGCCCAGGAGGGTGTTTATAAACTACATCCCCAATAGATATAATCGAAAAAATGAAAAAAATCTTGCTCCGTTAGCCAAATATGCTCAATTGAATGTTAAAATCTTAAAAGTTTATGACCTCATTAATATTCATGAGATGACGTCACGATCAAATGAGGGCAATTTTTGGATACACCTTTTCCCAACTTAGATATAGTGCAAAATTGAAACCAAACGACCTTAAACTTTTGCATATAATGGAGTTTGAAATTTGCCCCTTTAAAGCGCTGTCACGTGACACGTGGTGACGTCATGGCAATTCTAAGACAACTGTGCACTAGCTCAACATAAGCTCTATGCATTTGCAAAGTTTGAAAAAAATCCAAGTGTGTTCAATGGCAAAAGTGCCGTGGAGAAAAACCCTGTACAAAGTCTATGGGAAAATTCCGACCAGAAAAAGAAGAAGAAGAAGAAGAAGAAGAAGACAAAACAAAAAAATCAGAACAAGAACAATAGCTTTTCCGCTACGCGGCGGAAAAGAAAAAAAAAAAAATCAGAACAAGAACAATAGCTTTTCCGCTACGCGGCGGAAAAGCTAAAAACTAGAGATTTATGTCTGTTGGCTAACAGAACATAACGCTTTTCCGCATGTGGTTCTCTTAAAAAAAAAAAAAATTGATAAAAAAAAAATTGACATCAACGGGATTCGAACCCGTAACCTCCATTCCTAACCCAAAACGCACGTGCATATTTTGTGCACAAAGTGTATGGGACATCATTATATTTTTCAAAAAATCATAATAATTCTGAACAATGGTCGATTGGTTCCAAATTCAGGATTTGGAATGTCTAGCCCAATAGCTACCTACACACCAAATTTCGAGAAGATTAACTTTTGGCAAATATGCGTTTTAAAAACACGCATTTTGATGACGTCACGATTGCGTCATGGCATTTTGGCCCCGTACTGTATTTCTAGACTACATCTCCAATAGATATAATCGAAAAAATGACAAAAATCTTGCTCCGTTGGCCAAATATGCTCAACTGAATGTTTAAATCTTAAAAGTTTATGACCTCATTAATATTCATGAGATGACGTCACGATCAAATGAGGGCAATTTTTGGATACACCTTTTCCCAACTTAGATATAGTGTAAAATTGAAACCAAACGAAATTGCATTTTTGCTTAAAATGGAGTTTGAAATTTGCCCCTTTAAAGCACTGTCACGTGACACATGGTGACGTCATGACAATTCTAAGACAACTGTGCACTAGCTCAACATAAGCTCTATGCATTTGCAAAGTTTGAAAAAATCCAAGTGTGTTCAATGGCAAAAGTGCCGTGGAGAAAAACCCTGTACAAAGTCTATGGGAAAATTCCGACCAGAAAAAGAAGAAGAAGAAAACTAGAGATTTATGTCTGTTGGCTAACAGAACATAACGCTTTTCCGCATCTGGTTCTCTTAAAAAAAAAAAAAAATAGGAAAAAAAGAATTGACATCAACGGGGTTCGAACCCGTAACCTCAATTCCTAACCCAAAACGCACGTGCATATTCTGTGCACAAAGTCTAAGGGACATCATTATATTTTTCAAAAAATCATAATAATTCTGAACAATGGGCGATTGCTTCCAAACTCAGGAGTATCAATGTCTAGCACAATAGCTACCTGCACACCAAGTTTCGAGACGATTGACCTTTGGCAAATATGCGTTTTAAACACACGCATTTTGATGACGTCACGATTGCGTCATGGCATTTTGGCCCCGGACGGTGTTTATAAACTACATCCCCAATAGATATAATCGAAAAAATGAAAAAAATCTTGCTCCGTTGGCCAAATATGCTCAATTGAATGTTGAAATAGCAAAAGTTCATGACCTCATTAATATTCATGAGATGACGTCACGATCAAATGAGGGCAATTTTCGGATACACCTTTTCCCAACTTAGATATAGTGCAAAATTGAAACCCAACGAAATTGCATTTTTGCTTAAAATGGAGTTTGAATTTTGCACCTTTAAAGCGCTGTCACGTGACACATGATGACGTCATGACAATTCTAAGACAACTGTGCACTAGCTCAACATAAGCTCTATGCATTTGGAAAGTTTGAAAAAAATCCAAGTGTGTTCAATGGCAAAAGTGCCGTGGAGAAAAACCCTGTACAAAGTCTATGGGAAAATTCCGACCAGAAAAAGAAGAAGAAGAAGAAGAAGAAGAAGAAAAAAAAAAAAATCAGAACAAGAACAATAGCTTTTCCGCTACGCGGCGGAAAAGCTAAAAAATCAGAACAAGAACAATAGCTTTTCCGTATGGAACGGAAAAGCTAACTAGAGATTTATGTCTGTTGGCTAACAGAACATAACGCTTTTCCGCATCTTCCTCTCTTAAAAAAAAAAAAAAAAAAATATTGATATCAGCGGGATTCGAACTCGGAACCTCAATTTCTACCCCAAAACGCACGTGCATATTTCGTGCACAAAGTGTATGGGACTTCATTCAGGAAATCTCTGTGCTTTGTCTATGGGATTTTTTGACACAAGAAAAAGAAGAAACTAGAGATTTATGTCTGTTGGCTAACAGAACATAACGCTTTTGCGCATCTGGCTCTCTTAAAAAAAAAAAAAAAAAATTGACATCAGCGGGATTCGAACTCGTAACGGCAAAAATGTCTTTCGAAAAAATTATGCGGTACACAAGCCATTTATTTTCTTTCTGCGCCACATGAGGGCGCACTTCAGAGCAACTGTCTGATACGCGGATAGTTTTCTTTCTGCACCACATGAGGGCGCACTTCAGAGCAACTGTCCGATACGCGGATAGGTAGCATCGTGATTGAAGGTTTGGCCCTTTCACGTGACAAAGAAAAACAGAACAAAATACATATGTTTATTCTATAATAGGTTAAGGCCCACTTCGCGTCGTTTTAATTGAATTTGTGACGGAAGAAAAAAAAGAGAGTTTACGTCACTGGGTTTCGAACCCGTATCCTCCATTCCTAACCCAAAACGCACGTGCATATATCGTGCACAAAGTGTATGGGACTTCATTACAACATTCAAAAAATCATAATAATTCTGAACAATGGTTAATTGCTTCGAAACTCAGGATTTAGAATGTCTAGCCCAATAGCTAAATGCCTACCAAATTTCGAGACGATTAACCTTTGGCAAATATGCGTATTAAAAACACGCATTTTGATGACGTCATGTTTGCGTCATGGCATTTTGGCCCCGAAGGGTGTTTATAAACTACATCCCCAATAGATATAATCGAAAAAATGAACAAAATCTTGCTCTGTTGGCCAAATATGCTCAATTGAATGTTAAAATGTGAAAAGTTTATGACCTCATTAATATTCATGAGATGACGTCACGATCAAATGAGGGCAATTTTTGGATACACCTTTTCCCAACTTAGATAAGGTGCAAAATTGAAACCCAACGAAATTGCATTTTTGCTTAAAATGGAGTGTGAAATTTGCCCCTTTAAAGTGCTGTCACGTGACACGTGATGACGTCATGGTGTTTTCAAGACTACTGTGCACTAGTTCACCAATGGCTCTATGCATTTGCCAAGTTTGAAAAAAATCCAAGTGTATTCAATGGCAAAAGTGGCAGTCAGGAAATCCCTGTGCTTTGTCTATGGGATTTTTTCCGACCAGAAAAAGAAGAAGAAGAAGAAGAAGAAAACTAGAGATTTATGTCTGTTGGCTAACAGAACATAACGCTTTTCCGCATCTGGCTCTTTAAAAAAAAAAAAAAAAAAAAAATTGACATCAGCGGGATTCGAACTCGTAACCTCAATTTCTACCCCAAAACGCACGTGCATATTTCGTGCACAAAGTGTATGGGACTTCATTATAACATTAAAAAAATTCATAATAATTCTGAACAATGGTCGATTACTTCCAAACTCAGGATTTAGAATGTCTAGCCCAATAGCTAAATGCCTACCAAATTTCGAGACGATTGACCTTTGGCAAATATGCGTATTAAAAACACGCATTTTGATGACGTCATGATTGCGTCATGGCATTTTGGCTCCGGAGGGTGTTTATAAACTACATCCCCAATAGATATAATCGAAAAAATGAAAAAAAGCTTGCTCCGTTGGCCAAATATGCTCAATTGAAGGTTAAAATCTGAAAAGTTTATGACCTCTTTAATATTCATGAGATGACGTCACGATCAAAGGAGGGCAATTTTTGGATACACCTTTTCCCAACTTAGATATAGTGCAAACTTAGAACAAAACGAAATTGCTTTTTTGCTTTTATTGCAGTTTGAAATTTGCCCCTTTAAAGCGCTGTCACGTGACACGTGGTGACGTCATGAAGTTTTAAAGATAACTGTGCACTAGTTCAACATTGGCTCTATGCATTTGCCAAGTTTTAAAAAAATCCAAGTTTGTTCAATGGCAAAAGTGCCAGTCAGGAAATCCCCGTGCTTTGTCTATGGGAAAATTCCGACCAGAAAAAGAAGAAGAAAAAAAAAAAATCAGAACAAGAACAATAGCTTTTCCGCTACGCGGCGGAAAAGCTAAACAAAAAAAAATCAGAACAAGAACAATAGCTTTTCCGCTACGCGGCGGAAAAGCTAAAAAAAAAAAATCAGAACAAGAACAATAGCTTTTCCGCTACGCGGCGGAAAAGCTAAAAAAAAAATCAGAACAAGAACAATAGCTTTTCCGTTTTGGAACGGAAAAGCTAACTAGAGATTTATGTCTGTTGGCTAACAGAACATAACGCTTTTCCGCATCTGCCTCTCTTTAAAAAAAAAAAAAAAAAAAAAAAATTGACATCAGCGGGATTCGAACTCGGAACCTCAATTTCTACCCCAAAACGCACGTGCATATTTCGTGCACAAAGTGTATGGGACATCATTATATTTTTCAACAAATCATAATAATTCTGAACAATGGTCAATTGCTTCCACACTCAGGATTTAGAATGTCTAGCCCAATAGCTAACTGCCCACCAAATTTCGAGGTGATTGACCTTTGGCAAATATGCGTTTTAGAAACACGCATTTTGATGTCGTCACGATTGCGTCATGGCATTTTGGCCCCGGATGGTGTTTCTAAACTACATTCCCAATGGATATAATCGAAAAAATGAAAAAAATCTTGCTCCGTTGGCCAAATATGCTCAATTGAATGTTAAAATCTTAAAAATTTATGACCTCATTAATATTCATGAGATGACGTCACGATCAAATGAGGGCAATTTTTGGATACACCTTTTCCCAACTTAGATATAGTGTAAAATTGAAACCAAACGAAATTGCATTTTTGCTTAAAATGGAGTTTGAAATTTGCCCCTTTAAAGCACTGTCACGTGACACATGATGACGTCATGACAATTCTAAGACAACTGTGCACTAGCTCAACATAAGCTCTATGCATTTGCAAAGTTTGAAAAAAATCCAAATGTGTTCAATGGCAAAAGTGCCGTGGAGAAAAACCCTGTACAAAGTCTATGGGATTATTCCGACCAGAAAAAGAAGAAGAAGAAGAAGAAGACAAACTAGAGATTTATGTCTGTTGGCTAACAGAACATAACGCTTTTCCGCATCTGCCTCTCTTAAAAAAAAATAAAAAAAAAATATTGACATCAGCGGGATTCGAACTCGGAACCTAAATTTCTACCCCAAAACGCACGTGCATATTTCGTGCACAAAGTGTATGGGACTTCATTATAACATTCAAAAAATCATAATAATTCTGAACAATGGTCGATTGTTTCCAAACTCAGGATTCAGAATGTCTTGCCCAATAGCTAGATGCCTAGCAAATTTCGAGACGATTGACATTTGGCAAAGATGCGTTTTAAAAACACGCGTTTTGATGACGTCACGATTGCGTCATGGCATTTTGGCCCAGGAGGGTGTTTATAAACTACATCCCCAATAGATATAATCGAAAAAATGAAAAAAATCTTGCTCAGTTAGCCAAATATGCTCAATTGAATGTTAAAATCTTAAAAGTTTATGACCTCATTAATATTCATGAGATGACGTCACGATCAAATGAGGGCAATTTTTGGATACACCTTTTCCCAACTTAGATATAGTGGAAAATTGAAACCAAACGACCTTAAACTTTTGCATATAATGGAGTTTGAAATTTGCCCCTTTAAAGCGCTGTCACGTGACACGTGGTGACGTCATGGCAATTCTAAGACAACTGTGCACTAGCTCAACATAAGCTCTATGCATTTGCAAAGTTTGAAAAAAATCCAAGTGTGTTCAATGGCAAAAGTGCCGTGGAGAAAAACCCTGTACAAAGTCTATGGGAAAATTCCGACCAGAAAAAGAAGAAGAAGAAGAAGAAGAAGAAGACAAAACAAAAAAATCAGAACAAGAACAATAGCTTTTCCGCTACGCGGCGGAAAAGCTAAAAAAAAAAATCAGAACAAGAACAATAGCTTTTCCGCTACGCGGCGGAAAAGCTAAAAACGAGATTTATGTCTGTTGGCTAACAGAACATAACGCTTTTCCGCATGTGGTTCTCTTAAAAAAAAAAAAAATTGATAAAAAAAAATTGACATCAACGGGATTCGAACCCGTAACCTCCATTCCTAACCCAAAACGCACGTGCATATTTTGTGCACAAAGTGTATGGGACATCATTATATTTTTCAAAAAATCATAATAATTCTGAACAATGGTCGATTGGTTCCAAATTCAGGATTTAAAATGTCTAGCCCAATAGCTACCTACACACCAAATTTCGAGAAGATTAACTTTTGGCAAATATGCGTTTTAAAAACACGCATTTTGATGACGTCACGATTGCGTCATGGCATTTTGGCCCCGTACTGTATTTCTAGACTACATCTCCAATAGATATAATCGAAAAAATGACAAAAATCTTGCTCCGTTGGCCAAATATGCTCAACTGAATGTTTAAATCTTAAAAGTTTATGACCTCATTAATATTCATGAGATGACGTCACGATCAAATGAGGACAATTTTTGGATACACCTTTTCCCAACTTAGAAATAGTGTAAAATTAAAACCAAACGAAATTGCATTTTTGCTTCAAATGGAGTTTGAAATTTGCCCCTTTAAAGCACTGTCACGTGACACATGGTGACGTCATGACAATTCTAAGACAACTGTGCACTAGCTCAACATAAGCTCTATGCATTTGCAAAGTTTGAAAAAAATCCAAGTGTGTTCAATGGCAAAAGTGCCGTGGAGAAAAACCCTGTACAAAGTCTATGGGAAAATTCCGACCAGAAAAAGAAGAAGAAGAAGACAAAAAAAAAAATCAGAACAAGAACAATAGCTTTTCCGCTACGCGGCGGAAAAGCTAACTAGAGATTTATGTCTGTTGGCAAACAGAACATAACGCTTTTCCGCATCTGGTTCTCTTAAAAAAAAAATAAAAAGAAATATTCACATCAGCGGGATTCGAACTCGGAACCTCAATTTCTACCCCAAAACGCACGTGCATATTTCGTGCACAAAGTGTATGGGACTTCATTATAACATTAAAAAAATCATAATAATTCTGAACAATGGTCGATTGTTTCCAAACTCAGGATTCAGAATGTCTAGCCCAATAGCTAGATGCCTAGCAAATTCCGAGACGATTGACCCTTGGGAAATATGCGTTTTAAAAACACGCGTTTTGATGACGTCACGATTGCGTCATGGCATTTTGGCCCCGGAGGGTGTTTATAAACTACATCCCCAATAGATATAATCGAAAAAATGAAAAAAATCTTGCTCCGTTGGCCAAATATGCTCAATTGAATGTTAAAATCTTGAAAGTTTATGACCTCATTTATATTCATGAGATGACGTCACGATCAAATGAGGGCAATTTTTGGATACACCTTTTCCCAACTTAGATATAGTGCAAAATTGAAACCAAACGACCTTAAACTTTTGCATATAATGGAGTTTGAAATTTGCCCCTTTAAAGCGCTGTCACGTGACACGTGGTGACGTCATGGCAATTCTAAGACAACTGTGCACTAGCTCAACATAAGCTCTATGCATTTGCAAAGTTTGAAAAAAATCCAAGTGTGTTCAATGGCAAAAGTGCCGTGGAGAAAAACCCTGTACAAAGTCTATGGGAAAATTCCGACCAGAAAAAGAAGAAAAACTAGAGATTTATGTCTGTTGGCTAACAGAACATAACGCTTTTCCGCATCTGCCTCTCTTAAAAAAAAAAAAAAAAAAAATATTGACATCAGCGGGATTCGAACTCGGAACCTCAATTTCTACCCCAAAACGCACGTGCATATTTCGTGCACAAAGTTTATGGGACATCATTATATTTTTCAAAAAATCATAATAATTCTGAACAATGGTCAATTGCTTCCAAACTCAGGATTTAGAATGTCTAGCTCGATAGCTAAATGCCCACCAAATTTCAAGACGATTGACCTTCGACAAATATGCGTTTTAAAAACACGCATTTTGATGACGTCACGATTGCGTCATGGCATTTTGGCCCCGGAGGGTGTTTCTAAACTACATCCCCAATAGACATAATCGAAAAAATGAAAAATATCTTGCTCTGTTGGCCAAATATGCTCAATTGAATGTTAAAATCTTAAAAGTTTATGACCTCATTAATATTCATGAGATAACGTCACGATCAAATGAGGGCAATTTTTGGATACACCTTTTCCCGACTTAGATATACTGCAAAATTGAAACCAAACGAACTTGTACTTTTGCTTTTATTGGAGTTTGAAATTTGTCCCTTTAAAGCGCTGTCACGTGACACGTGGTGACGTCATGAAGTTTTAAAGACAACTGTGCACAACTTCAGCATGGGCTCTATACATTTGCAAAGTTTCAAAAAAATCCAAGTGTGTTCAATGGCCAAAGTGGCGCTTACTAAAACCCTGTACAAAGTCTATGGGATTATTCCGACCAGAAAAAGAAGAAGAAAAAAAAAAAAATCAGAACAAGAACAATAGCTTTTCCGTTTGGAACGGAAAAGCTAACTAGAGATTTATGTCTGTTGGCTAACAGAACATAACGCTTTCCGCATCTGCCTCTCTTAAAAAAAAAAAAAAAAATATTGACATCAGCGGGATTCGAACTCGGAACCTCAATTTCTACCCCAAAACGCACGTGCATATTTCGTGCACAAAGTGTATGGGACTTCATTATAACATTCAAAAAATCATAATAATTCTGAACAATGGTCGATTGTTTCCAAACTCAGGATTCAGAATGTCTAGCCCAATAGCTAAATGCCTACCAAATTTCGAGACGATTGACCTTTGGCAAATATGCGTATTAAAAACACGCATTTTGATGACGTCATGATTGCGTCATGGCATTTTGGCTCCGGAGGGTGTTTATAAACTACATCCCCAATAGATATAATCGAAAAAATGAAAAAAAGCTTGCTCCGTTGGCCAAATATGCTCAATTGAAGGTTAAAATCTGAAAAGTTTATGACCTCTTTAATATTCATGAGATGACGTCACGATCAAAGGAGGGCAATTTTTGGATACACCTTTTCCCAACTTAGATATAGTGCAAACTTAGAACAAAACGAAATTGCTTTTTTGCTTTTATTGCAGTTTGAAATTTGCCCCTTTAAAGCGCTGTCACGTGACACGTGGTGACGTCATGAAGTTTTAAAGATAACTGTGCACTAGTTCAACATTGGCTCTATGCATTTGCCAAGTTTTAAAAAAATCCAAGTTTGTTCAATGGCAAAAGTGCCAGTCAGGAAATCCCCGTGCTTTGTCTATGGGAAAATTCCGACCAGAAAAAGAAGAAGAAAAAAAAAAATCAGAACAAGAACAATAGCTTTTCCGCTACGCGGCGGAAAAGCTAAACAAAAAAAAATCAGAACAAGAACAATAGCTTTTCCGCTACGCGGCGGAAAAGCTAAAAAAAAAAAAATCAGAACAAGAACAATAGCTTTTCCGCTACGCGGCGGAAAAGCTAAAAAAAAAATCAGAACAAGAACAATAGCTTTTCCGTTTTGGAACGGAAAAGCTAACTAGAGATTTATGTCTGTTGGCTAACAGAACATAACGCTTTTCCGCATCTGCCTCTCTTTAAAAAAAAAAAAAAAAAAAAAAATTGACATCAGCGGGATTCGAACTCGGAACCTCAATTTCTACCCCAAAACGCACGTGCATATTTCGTGCACAAAGTGTATGGGACATCATTATATTTTTCAACAAATCATAATAATTCTGAACAATGGTCAATTGCTTCCACACTCAGGATTTAGAATGTCTAGCCCAATAGCTAACTGCCCACTAAATTTCGAGGTGATTGACCTTTGGCAAATATGCGTTTTAGAAACACGCGTTTTGATTACGTCACGATTGCGTCATGGCATTTTGGCCCCGGAGGGTGTTTATAAACTACATCCCTAATAGATATAATCGAAAAAATGAAAAAAATCTTGCTCCGTTGGCCAAATATGGTCAATTGAATGTTAAAATCTTAAAAGTTTATGACCTCATTAATATTCATGAGATGACGTCACGATCAAATGAGGGCACTTTTTGGATACACCTTTTCCCAACTTAGATATACTGCAAAATTGAAACCAAACGAAATTGCATTTTTGCTTAAAATGGAGTTTGAAATTTGCCACCTTAAAGCACTGTCACGTGACACATGATGACGTCATGACAATTTTGAGACAACTGTGCACTAGCTCAACATAGGCTCTATGCAATTGCAAAGTTTGAAAAAAATCCAAATGTGTTCAATGGCAAAAGTGCCGTGGAGAAAAACCCTGCGCTTTGTCTATGGGAAAATTCCGACCAGAAAAAAAAAAATAAAAAAATCAGAACAAGAACAATAGCTTTTCCGCTACGCGGCGGAAAAGCTAACTAGAGATTTATGTCTGTTGGCTAACAGAACATAACGCTTTTCCGCATCTGGTTCTCTTAAAAAAAAAAAAAAAAAAATATTGACATCAGCGGGATTCGAACTCGGAACCTCAATTTCTACCCCAAAACGCACGTGCATATTTCGTGCACAAAGTGTATGGGACTTCATTATAACATTCAAAAAATCATAATAATTCTGAACAATGGTCGATTGTTTCCAAACTCAGGATTCAGAATGTCTAGTCCAATAGCTAGATGCCTAGCAAATTTCGAGACGATTGACCTTTGGCAAATATGCGTTTTAAAAACACGCGTTTTGATGACGTCACGATTGCGTCATGGCATTTTGGCCCCGGAGGGTGTTTATAAACTACATCCCCAATAGATATAAACGAAAAATTGAAAAAAATCTTGCTCCGTTGGCCAAATATGCTCAATTGAATGTTAAAATCTTAAAAGTTTATGACCTCATTAATATTCATGAGATGACGTCACGATCAAATGAGGGCAATTTTTGGATACACCTTTTCCCAACTTAGATATAGTGCAAAATTGAAACCAAACGACCTTAAACTTTTGCATATAATGGAGTTTGAAATTTGCCCCTTTAAAGCGCTGTCACGTGACACGTGGTGACGTCATTGCAATTCTAAGACAACTGTGCACTAGCTCAACATAAGCTCTATGCATTTGCAAAGTTTGAAAAAAATCCAAGTGTGTTCAATGGCAAAAGTGCCGTGGAGAAAAACCCTGTACAAAGTCTATGGGAAAATTCCGACCAGAAAAAGAAGAAGAAGAAGAAGAAGAAGAAGAAAAAAAAAACTAGAGATTTATGTCTGTTGGCAAACAAAACAACGCTTTTCCGCATCTGGTTCTCTTAAAAAAAATAAAAAAAAAAATATTGACATCAGCGGGATTCGAACTCGGAACCTCAATTTCTACCCCAAAACGCACGTGCAAATTTCGTGCACAAAGTGTATGGGACTTCATTATAACATTAAAAAAATCATAATAATTCTGAACAATGGTCGATTGTTTTCAAACTCAGGATTCAGAATGTCTAGCCCAATAGCTAGATGCCTAGCAAATTTCGAGACGATTGACCTTTGGCAAATATGCGTTTTAAAAACACGCGTTTTGATGACGTCACGATTGCGTCATGGCATTTTGGCCCCGGAGGGTGTTTATAAACTACATCCCCAATAGATATAATCGAAAAAATGAAAAAAATCTTGCTCCGTTGGCCAAATATGCTCAATTGAATGTTAAAATCTTGAAAGTTTATGACCTCATTAATATTCATGAGATGACGTCACGATCAAATGAGGGCAATTTTTGGATACACCTTTTCCCAACTTAGATATACTGCAAAATTGAAACCAAACGAAATTGCATTTTTGCTTAAAATGGAGTTTGAAATTTGCCACTTTAAAGCACTGTCACGTGACACATGATGACGTCATGACAATTTTGAGACAACTGTGCACTAGCTCTACATAGGCTCTATGCAATTGCAAAGTTTGAAAAAAATCCAAATGTGTTCAATGGCAAAAGTGCCGTGGAGAAAAACCCTGCGCTTTGTCTATGGGAAAATTCCGACCAGAAAAAGAAGAAAAAAAAAAAAAATCAGAACAAGAACAATAGCTTTTCCGCTACGCGGCGGAAAAGCTAAAAAATCAGAACAAGAACAATAGCTTTTCCGCTACGCGGCGGAAAAGCTAAAAAAAAAAAATCAGAACAAGAACAATAGCTTTTCCGCTACGCGGCGGAAAAGCTAAAAATCAGAACAAGAACAATAGCTTTTCCGCTACGCGGCGGAAAAGCTAAAAAAAAATCAGAACAAGAACAATAGCTTTTCCGCTACGCGGCGGAAAAGCTAAAAAAAAAAATCAGAACAAGAACAATAACTTTTCCGCTACGCGGCGGAAAAGCTAACTAGAGATTTATGTCTGTTGGCAAACAGAACATAACGCTTTTCCGCATCTGGTTCTCTTAAAAAAAAATAAAAAAAAATATTGACATCAGCGGGATTCGAACTCGGAACCTCAATTTCTACCCCAAAACGCACGTGCATATTTCGTGCACAAAGTGTATGGGACTTCATTATAACATTAAAAAAATCATAATAATTCTGAACAATGGTCGATTGTTTCCAAACTCAGGATTCAGAATGTCTAGCCCAATAGCTAGATGCCTAGCAAATTCCGAGACGATTGACCTTTGGCAAATATGCGTTTTAAAAACACGCGTTTTGATGACGTCACGATTGCGTCATGGCATTTTGGCCCCGGAGGGTGTTTATAAACTACATCCCCAATAGATATAATCGAAAAAATGAAAAAAATCTTGCTCCGTTGGCCAAATATGCTCAATTGAATGTTAAAATCTTGAAAGTTTATGACCTCATTAATATTCATGAGATGACGTCACGATCAAATGAGGGCAATTTTTGGATACACCTTTTCCCAACTTAGATATAGTGCAAAATTGAAACCAAACGACCTTAAACTTTTGCATATAATGGAGTTTGAAATTTGCCCCTTTAAAGCGCTGTCACGTGACACGTGGTGACGTCATGGCAATTCTAAGACAACTGTGCACTAGCTCAACATAAGCTCTATGCATTTGCAAAGTTTGAAAAAAATCCAAGTGTGTTCAATGGCAAAAGTGCCGTGGAGAAAAACCCTGTACAAAGTCTATGGGAAAATTCCGACCAGAAAAAGAAGAAAAACTAGAGATTTATGTCTGTTGGCTAACAGAACATAACGCTTTTCCGCATCTGCCTCTCTTAAAAAAAAAAAATAAATAAATATTGACATCAGCGGGATTCGAACTCGGAACCTCAATTTCTACCCCAAAACGCACGTGCATATTTCGTGCACAAAGTGTATGGGACTTCATTATAACATTAAAAAAATCATAATAATTCTGAACAATGGTCGATTGTTTCCAAACTCAGGATTCAGAATGTCTAGCCCAATAGCTAGATGCCTAGCAAATTTCGAGACGATTGACCTTTGGCAAATATGCGTTTTAAAAACACGCGTTTTGATGACGTCACGATTGCGTCATGGCATTTTGGCCCCGGAGGGTGTTTATAAACTACATCCCCAATAGATATAATCGAAAAAATGAAAACAATCTTGCTCCGTTGGCCAAATATGGTCAATTGAATGTTAAAATCTTAAAAGTTTATGACCTCATTAATATTCATGAGATGACGTCACGATCAAATGAGGGCCATTTTTGGATACACCTTTTCCCAACTTAGATATACTGCAAAATTGAAACCAAACGAAATTGCATTTTTGCTTAAAATGGAGTTTGAAATTTGCCACTTTAAAGCACTGTCACGTGACACATGATGACGTCATGACAATTTTGAGACAACTGTGCACTAGCTCTACATAGGCTCTATGCAATTGCAAAGTTTGAAAAAAATCCAAATGTGTTCAATGGCAAAAGTGCCGTGGAGAAAAACCCTGCGCTTTGTCTATGGGAAAATTCCGACCAGAAAAAGAAGAAAAAAAAAAAAAATCAGAACAAGAACAATAGCTTTTCCGCTACGCGGCGGAAAAGCTAACTAGAGATTTATGTCTGTTGGCTAACAGAACATAACGCTTTTCCGCATCTGCCTCTCTTAAAAAAAAAAAAAAAAATATTGACATCAGCGGGATTCGAACTCGGAACCTCAATTTCTACCCCAAAACGCACGTGCATATTTCGTGCACAAAGTGTATGGGACTTCATTATAACATTAAAAAAATCATAATAATTCTGAACAATGGTCGATTGTTTCCAAACTCAGGATTCAGAATGTCTAGCCCAATAGCTAGATGCCTAGCAAATTTCGAGACGATTGACCTTTGGCAAATATGCGTTTTAAAAACACGCGTTTTGATTACGTCACGATTGCGTCATGGCATTTTGGCCCCGGAGGGTGTTTATAAACTACATCCCTAATAGATATAATCGAAAAAATGAAAAAAATCTTGCTCCGTTGGCCAAATATGGTCAATTGAATGTTAAAATCTTAAAAGTTTATGACCTCATTAATATTCATGAGATGACGTCACGATCAAATGAGGGCACTTTTTGGATACACCTTTTCCCAACTTAGATATACTGCAAAATTGAAACCAAACGAAATTGCATTTTTGCTTAAAATGGAGTTTGAAATTTGCCACCTTAAAGCACTGTCACGTGACACATGATGACGTCATGACAATTTTGAGACAACTGTGCACTAGCTCAACATAGGCTCTATGCAATTGCAAAGTTTGAAAAAAATCCAAATGTGTTCAATGGCAAAAGTGCCGTGGAGAAAAACCCTGCGCTTTGTCTATGGGAAAATTCCGACCAGAAAAAGAAAAAAAAAAATCAGAACAAGAACAATAGCTTTTCCGCTACGCGGCGGAAAAGCTAAAAAATCAGAACAAGAACAATAGCTTTTCCGCTACGCGGCGGAAAAGCTAACTAGAGATTTATGTCTGTTGGCTAACAGAACATAACGCTTTTCCGCATCTGGTTCTCTTAAAAAAAAAAAAAAAAAAAATATTGACATCAGCGGGATTCGAACTCGGAACCTCAATTTCTACCCCAAAACGCACGTGCATATTTCGTGCACAAAGTGTATGGGACTTCATTATAACATTCAAAAAATCATAATAATTCTGAACAATGGTCGATTGTTTCCAAACTCAGGATTCAGAATGTCTAGTCCAATAGCTAGATGCCTAGCAAATTTCGAGACGATTGACCTTTGGCAAATATGCGTTTTAAAAACACGCGTTTTGATGACGTCACGATTGCGTCATGGCATTTTGGCCCCGGAGGGTGTTTATAAACTACATCCCCAATAGATATAATCGAAAAAATGAAAAAAATCTTGCTCCGTTGGCCAAATATGCTCAATTGAATGTTAAAATCTTAAAAGTTTATGACCTCATTAATATTCATGAGATGACGTCACGATCAAATGAGGGCAATTTTTGGATACACCTTTTCCCAACTTAGATATAGTGCAAAATTGAAACCAAACGACCTTAAACTTTTGCATATAATGGAGTTTGAAATTTGCCCCTTTAAAGCGCTATCACGTGACACGTGGTGACGTCATTGCAATTCTAAGACAACTGTGCACTAGCTCAACATAAGCTCTATGCATTTGCAAAGTTTGAAAAAAATCCAAGTGTGTTCAATGGCAAAAGTGCCGTGGAGAAAAACCCTGTACAAAGTCTATGGGAAAATTCCGACCAGAAAAAGAAGAAGAAGAAGAAGAAGAAGAAGAAGAAAAAAAACTAGAGATTTATGTCTGTTGGCAAACAAAACAACGCTTTTCCGCATCTGGTTCTCTTAAAAAAAAATAAAAAAAAATATTGACATCAGCGGGATTCGAACTCGGAACCTCAATTTCTACCCCAAAACGCACGTGCATATTTCGTGCACAAAGTGTATGGGACTTCATTATAACATTAAAAAAATCATAATAATTCTGAACAATGGTCGATTGTTTCCAAACTCAGGATTCAGAATGTCTAGCCCAATAGCTAGATGCCTAGCAAATTTCGAGACGATTGACCTTTGGCAAATATGCGTTTTTAAAACACGCGTTTTGATGACGTCACGATTGCGTCATGGCATTTTGGCCCCGGAGGGTGTTTATAAACTACATCCCCAATAGATATAATCGAAAAAATGAAAAAAATCTTGCTCCGTTGGCCAAATATGCTCAATTGAATGTTAAAATCTTAAAAGTTTATGACCTCATTAATATTCATGAGATGACGTCACGATCAAATGAGGGCAATTTTTGGATACACCTTTTCCCAACTTAGATATACTGCAAAATTGAAACCAAACGAAATTGCATTTTTGCTTAAAATGGAGTTTGAAATTTGCCACTTTAAAGCACTGTCACGTGACACATGATGACGTCATGACAATTTTGAGACAACTGTGCACTAGCTCTACATAGGCTCTATGCAATTGCAAAGTTTGAAAAAAATCCAAATGTGTTCAATGGCAAAAGTGCCGTGGAGAAAAACCCTGCGCTTTGTCTATGGGAAAATTCCGTCCAGAAAAAGAAGAAAAAAAAAAAATCAGAACAAGAACAATAGCTTTTCCGCTACGCGGCGGAAAAGCTAAAAAATCAGAACAAGAACAATAGCTTTTCCGCTACGCGGCGGAAAAGCTAAAAAAAAAAAAATCAGAACAAGAACAATAGCTTTTCCGCTACGCGGCGGAAAAGCTAAAAATCAGAACAAGAACAATAGCTTTTCCGCTACGCGGCGGAAAAGCTAAAAAAAAAATCAGAACAAGAACAATAGCTTTTCCGCTACGCGGCGGAAAAGCTAAAAAAAAAAATCAGAACAAGAACAATAACTTTTCCGCTACGCGGCGGAAAAGCTAACTAGAGATTTATGTCTGTTGGCAAACAGAACATAACGCTTTTCCGCATCTGGTTCTCTTAAAAAAAAATAAAAAAAAATATTGACATCAGCGGGATTCGAACTCGGAACCTCAATTTCTACCCCAAAACGCACGTGCATATTTCGTGCACAAAGTGTATGGGACTTCATTATAACATTAAAAAAATCATAATAATTCTGAACAATGGTCGATTGTTTCCAAACTCAGGATTCAGAATGTCTAGCCCAATAGCTAGATGCCTAGCAAATTCCGAGACGATTGACCTTTGGCAAATATGCGTTTTAAAAACACGCGTTTTGATGACGTCACGATTGCGTCATGGCATTTTGGCCCCGGAGGGTGTTTATAAACTACATCCCCAATAGATATAATCGAAAAAATGAAAAAAATCTTGCTCCGTTGGCCAAATATGCTCAATTGAATGTTAAAATCTTGAAAGTTTATGACCTCATTAATATTCATGAGATGACGTCACGATCAAATAAGGGCAATTTTTGGATACACCTTTTCCCAACTTAGATATAGTGCAAAATTGAAACCAAACGACCTTAAACTTTTGCATATAATCGAGTTTGAAATTTGCCCCTTTAAAGCGCTGTCACGTGACACGTGGTGACGTCATGGCAATTCTAAGACAACTGTGCACTAGCTCAACATAAGCTCTATGCATTTGCAAAGTTTGAAAAAAATCCAAGTGTGTTCAATGGCAAAAGTGCCGTGGAGAAAAACCCTGTACAAAGTCTATGGGAAAATTCCGACCAGAAAAAGAAGAAAAAACTAGAGATTTATGTCTGTTGGCAAACAGAACATAACGCTTTTCCGCATCTGGTTCTCTTAAAAAAAAAAAAAATTGACATCAACGGGATTCGAACCCGTAACCTCCATTCCTAACCCAAAACGCACGTGCATATTTTGTGCACAAAGTCTAAGGCACTTCATTATATTTTTCAAAAAATCATAATAATTCTGAACAATGGTCAATTGCTCCCAAGCTCAGGATTTAGAATGTCTAGCCCAATAGCTAAATGCCCAACAAATTTCGAGGCAATTGACCTTTGGCAAATATGGGTTTTAAAAACACGCGTTTTGATGACGTCACGATTGCGTCATGGCATTTTGGCCCCGGAGGGTGTTTATAAACTACATCCCCAATAGATATAATCGAAAAAATGAAAAAAATCTTGCTCCGTTGGCCAAATATGCTCAATTGAATGTTAAAATCTTGAAAGTTTATGACCTCATTAATATTCATGAGATGACGTCACGATCAAATAAGGGCAATTTTTGGATACACCTTTTCCCAACTTAGATATAGTGCAAAATTGAAACCAAACGACCTTAAACTTTTGCATATAATCGAGTTTGAAATTTGCCCCTTTAAAGCGCTGTCACGTGACACGTGGTGACGTCATGGCAATTCTAAGACAACTGTGCACTAGCTCAACATAAGCTCTATGCATTTGCAAAGTTTGAAAAAAATCCAAGTGTGTTCAATGGCAAAAGTGCCGTGGAGAAAAACCCTGTACAAAGTCTATGGGAAAATTCCGACCAGAAAAAGAAGAAAAAACTAGAGATTTATGTCTGTTGGCAAACAGAACATAACGCTTTTCCGCATCTGGTTCTCTTAAAAAAAAAAAAATTGACATCAACGGGATTCGAACCCGTAACCTCCATTCCTAACCCAAAACGCACGTGCATATTTTGTGCACAAAGTCTAAGGCACTTCATTATATTTTTCAAAAAATCTTAATAATTCTGAACAATGGTCAATTGCTCCCAAGCTCAGGATTTAGAATGTCTAGCCCAATAGCTAAATGCCCAACAAATTTCGAGGCAATTGACCTTTGGCAAATATGGGTTTTAAAAACACGCGTTTTGATGACGTCACGATTGCGTCATGGCATTTTGGCCCCGGATGGTGTTTCTAAACTACATCCCCAATATATATAATCGAAAAAATGAAAAAAATCTTGCTCCGTTGGCCAAATATGCTCAATTGAATGTTAAAATCTTAAAAGTTTATGACCTCATTAATATTCATGAGATGACGTCAAGATTAAATGAGGGCAATTTTTGGATACACCTTTTCCCAACTTAGATATAGTGTAAAATTGAAACCAAACAAAATTGCATTTTTGCTTAAAATGGAGTTTGAAATTTGCCCCTTTAAAGCACTGTCACGTGACACATGATGACGTCATGACAATTCTAAGACAACTGTGCACTAGCTCAACATAAGCTCTATGCATTTGCAAAGTTTGAAAAAAATCCAAGTGTGTTCAGTGGCAAAAGTGCCGTGGAGAAAAACCCTGTACAAAGTCTATGGGATTATTCCGACCAGAAAAAGAAGAAGAAGAAGAAGAAGAAGAAGACAAAACTAGAGATTTATGTCTGTTGGCTAACAGAACATAACGCTTTTCCGCATCTGGTTCTCTTAAAAAAAAAAAAAAAAAAAATATTGACATCAGCGGGATTCGAACTCGGAACCTCAATTTCTACCCCAAAACGCACGTGCATATTTCGTGCACAAAGTGTATGGGACTTCATTATAACATTCAAAAAATCATAATAATTCTGAACAATGGTCGATTGTTTCCAAACTCAGGATTCAGAATGTCTAGTCCAATAGCTAGATGCCTAGCAAATTTCGAGACGATTGACCTTTGGCAAATATGCGTTTTAAAAACACGCGTTTTGATGACGTCACGATTGCGTCATGGCATTTTGGCCCCGGAGGGTGTTTATAAACTACATCCCCAATAGATATAATCGAAAAAATGAAAAAAATCTTGCTCCGTTGGCCAAATATGCTCAATTGAATGTTAAAATCTTAAAAGTTTATGACCTCATTAATATTCATGAGATGACGTCACGATCAAATGAGGGCAATTTTTGGATACACCTTTTCCCAACTTAGATATAGTGCAAAATTGAAACCAAACGACCTTAAACTTTTGCATATAATGGAGTTTGAAATTTGCCCCTTTAAAGCGCTATCACGTGACACGTGGTGACGTCATTGCAATTCTAAGACAACTGTGCACTAGCTCAACATAAGCTCTATGCATTTGCAAAGTTTGAAAAAAATCCAAGTGTGTTCAATGGCAAAAGTGCCGTGGAGAAAAACCCTGTACAAAGTCTATGGGAAAATTCCGACCAGAAAAAGAAGAAGAAGAAGAAGAAGAAGAAGAAGAAAAAAAAAAAAATCAGAACAAGAACAATAGCTTTTCCGCTACGCGGCGGAAAAGCTAAAAAAAAAATCAGAACAAGAACAATAGCTTTTCCGGTACGCGGCGGAAAAGCTAAAAAAACTAGAGATTTATGTCTGTTGGCTAACAGAACATAACGCTTTTCCGCATCTGGCTCTCTTAAAAAAAAAAATTGAAAAAAAAAATTGACATCAGCAGGATTCGAACTCGGAACCTCAATTTCTACCCCAAAACGCACGTGCATATTTCGTGCACAAAGTGTATGGGACTTCATTATAACATTCAAAAAATCATAATAATTCTAAACAATGGTCGATTGCTTCGAAACTCAGGATTTAGAGTGTCTAGCCCAAAAGCTAAATGCCCACTAAATTTCGAGACGATTGACCTTTGGCAATTATGCGTTTTAAAAACACGCATTTTGATGACGTCACGATTGCGTCATGGCATTTTGGCCCCGAAGGGTGTTTCTAAACTACATCCCCAATAGACATAATCGAAAAAATGAAAAATATCTTGCTCTGTTGGCCAAATATGCTCAATTGAATGTTAAAATCTTAAAAGTTTATGACCTCATTAATATTGATGAGATGACGTCACGATCAAATGAGGGCAATTTTTGGATACACCTTTTCCCAACTTAGATATACTGCAAAATTGAAACCAAACGAACTTGTACTTTTGCTTTTATTGGAGTTTGAAATTTGCCCCTTTAAAGCGCTGTCACGTGACACGTGGTGACGTCATGAAGTTTTAAAGACAACTGTGCACAACTTCAGCATGGGCTCTATACATTTGCAAAGTTTCAAAAAAATCCAAGTGTGTTCAATGGCCAAAGTGGCGCTTACTAAAACCCTGTACAAAGTCTATGGGATTATTCCGACCAGAAAAAGAAGAAAAAAAAAAAATCAGAACAAGAACAATAGCTTTTCCGCTACGCGGCGGAAAAGCTAAAAATCAGAACAAGAACAATAGCTTTTCCGCTACGCGGCGGAAAAGCTAAAAAAACTAAAGATTTATGTCTGTTGGCTAACAGAACATAACGCTTTTCCGCATCTGGCTCTCTTTAAAAAAAAAAAAAAAAAATGACATCAGCGGGATTCGAACTCGGAACCTCAATTTCTACCCCAAAACGCATGTGCATATTTCGTGCACAAAGTGTATGGGACTTCATTATAACATTCATAAAATCATAATAATTCTGAACAATAGCCAATTGCTTCGAAACTCAGGATTTAGAATGTCTAGCCCCATAGCTAAATGCCCACTAAATTTCGAGACGATTGACCTTTGGCAAATATGCGTTTTAAAAACACCTATTTTGATGACGTCACGATTGCGTCATGGCATTTTGGCCCCGGAGGGTGTTTCTTAACTACATCCCCAATAGATATAATCGAAAAAATGAAAAAAATCTTGCTCCGTTGGCCAAATATGCTCAATTGAATGTTGAAATCTTAAAAGTTTATGACCTCATTAATATTCATGAGATGACGTCACGATCAAATGAGGGCAATTTTTGGATACACCTTTTCCCAACTTAGAAATAGTGTAAAATTAAAACCAAACGAAATTGCATTTTTGCTTCAAATGGAGTTTGAAATTTGCCCCTTTAAAGCACTGTCACGTGACACATGATGACGTCATAACAATTTTAAGACAACTGTGCACTAGCTCAACATAGGCTCTATGCAATTGCAAAGTTTGAAAAAAATCCGAATGTGTTCAATGGCAAAAGTGCCGTGGAGAAAAACCCTGTGCTTTGTCTATGGCATTTTTTCCGACAAGAAAAAGAAGAAGAAAAAAAAAAATCAGAACAAGAACAATAGCTTTTCCGCTTCGCGGCGGAAAAGCTAAAAATCAGAACAAGAACAATAGCTTTTCCGCTTCGCGGCGGAAAAGCTAATAAGAACAAGAACAATAGCTTTTCCGCTACGCGGCGGAAAAGCTAAAAAAAATCAGAACAAGAACAATAGCTTTTCCGCTACGCGGCGGAAAAGCTAAAAAAAAAAATCAGAACAAGAACAATAGCTTTTCCGTATGGAACGGAAAAGCAAAAAAATTCAGAACAAGAACAATAGCTTTTCCGTATGGAACGGAAAAGCTAACTAGAGATTTATGTCTGTTGGCTAACAGAACATAACGCTTTTCCGCATCTGGTTCTCTTAAAAAAAAAAATGGGAAACATTTTTTTGACATCAACGGGATTTGAAGCCGTAACCTCAATTCCCAACCCAAAACGCACGTGCATATTTTGTGCACAAAGTCTATGGGACTTCATTATATTTTTCGAAAAATCATAACAATTCTGAACAATGGTCAAATGCTTCCAAATTCAGGATTTAGAATGTCTAGCCCAATAGCTAAATGCCCATTAAATTTCGAGACGATTGACCTTTGGCAAATATGCGTTTTAAAAACACGCATTTTGATGACGTCACGATTGCGTCATGGCATTTTGGCCCCAAAGGGTGTTTCTAAACTTCATCCCCAATAGATATAATCGAAAAAATGAAAAAAATCTTGCTCCGTTGGCCAAATATGCTCAATTGAATGTTTAAATCTTAAAAGTTTATGACCTCATTAATATTCATGAGATGACGTCACGATCAAATGAGGGCAATTTTTGGATACACCTTTTCCCAACTTAGATATACTGCAAAATTGAAACCAAAATAAATTGTACTTTTGCTTAAAATGGAGTTTGAATTTTGCACCTTTGAAGCGCTGTCACGTGACACATGATGACGTCATGACATTTTCAAGACCACTGTGCACGACGGTAAAGGAAGATAGTGGTTTCGACAAAACGATAATAAAATAATCGAAACACCGAAGCATTGATGCGTCCATGATTTTATTATAATGTGTGTTTTATTTGAAACACAGAGCGTACCAGTGAGTATACAATTGAGTAAAAATGGGTAAGAAATGAGTAAGAATGAGTAAGAATGAGTAAGAAATGAGTAAGAAATGAGTAAAATGAGCAGTATATTGAGTAAAATGAGCAGTATATTGAGTAAAATGAGTAAAGAATTAGCAAACATGAGCAGTGGACTCGAGATGTTTATATATTAGCCAATTTCATCCTTGTCCTGCCACATAGAGATTGATTTGATGAAGCCCTATACTTGTCAATCTTGTAGCAAAAGCTACGATCGGCGATGTAACCTTCAAAGACATGTAGCATGCACACATGCTGCAGATGAATCAGAAAATGATGATATTGACGATGATCATGAAGATGGGCCATTTCGGTTTGGCGATTCTTACGTAGATTATTATCAACCCGGATTTAAAGTGCGCAGATGCCAAAATTCGGGAACAGAAAGCCACGGTACAGAATTGACGGTTGATGACGATGATTCAGAAGAGAGTGATGGGGAACTCGAACCAGAGGAAGAAGGTGACGAGTCATCTGAAGAAGACGAGTCAGTCCCTGACTAGGAAGATAATGTTACTTATCAATACTGGTTGGAAGAGGCCAAAGAAGCCACCGAAGGAATGCGGAATGTAAAAACGTGAGAAGTACATCGACGAGGGTATGGGCGAAGATCAAGCCAGAGACAAAGCCAATAGGAAAACCCTCTGGGCAGTCAAGAAACTTTTCTTCAACAAGTACAAGGATTTCGTATTAAGTTACTTTGGCCTGAAAGACAATGAAACCCACCAGGATATTGTTGAAGATCTCAACGAAAAAGTAAATAAAGGCACGAAACCTTGCAAGGCCCTAAACAGGGTAATGGCTAAACGCAATGCCGAATTTCTCGGCCTGTTCCAATCTGATGCAGCGGAAGATAACCTGGGAGACAGTGTCGAATAGAGAATCCTGACGCTTTAAAAACATTTACTTCAATAAAGTAATTAAAATACAATAAAATGTAATATGAAACATGCTCATCGATGGTTGCTAATTTGCTAACGTCAAATGAATAATTTCTTCGTCTCGAACGAATCCGTTGCATGATAAAGGAGGATGGTTTCGACAAAACGATAATAAAAAAAAAGAGAACATCATAACGAAGCATTAATGTGTCACATATATTTATTCTGATGTATATTTTTGGATTGTCGGTTGAAACAAAATCTTTAGAAATGAGCAAATGGCCGTCAATGTTCTAGCGTGGGTATAGCGTCTCCCTCCTCCCAACCCTTGACGGTGGCACCCTCATCGACACCCTTTGCACGACCCGTCCAGTAGAGACTTTCAGGTC
Source organism: Luidia sarsii (assembly GCA_949987565.1). Classification (NCBI taxonomy): domain Eukaryota; kingdom Metazoa; phylum Echinodermata; class Asteroidea; order Paxillosida; family Luidiidae; genus Luidia; species Luidia sarsii. Next base: position 319,743 of record OX465102.1, read on the forward strand.
CCTCCCCTATTACGACCAATAGCACTAATCCGATTAAGACTCGTGGGTCCACCATTGACCTAAAATGGCTTACGGGTCCTCCCATTATTCGGACCAATAACACTTGTTTGTTCTGTCCGATCAAGACTCGTAGGTCCACCATTGACCTAAAGGGACTTACGGGTCCCCCTCATTATTCAGACCATTAACATCAAATAAGGCCCCCCCACAAACTTCATCGAGGACCAATCAAATAAGGCGTTCCCCCATGGCCGGCATCTATGATGCACTTTCGCGGAAGAGTTATGATTTTCAAGGAGAAAATCGCCGAGGAGTTCCCCTCCAACATCCGGAAAAACTTAGGAGCAAGAAGAGACTTCCCTGCTGCATCAACCCACGGGAAGCCATGAGGTAGCCTTTTCAGAAAGCCGTCTGCTCGATCGTATTCAGCAGTACGAGGAGGAAACGGCCGGAGACGCTTCGGCATCGCATCAACCACCTAGCCAGCCGTCTGCTGCGGCAGGGAGGACCTCCGAATTCCTAAACAAGAAGCCCGCAGAAGACACAGGCTCAGCAAGAATCTATTCCACATGGATATCGACACCTTCCTCTGCATGACGAAGATGGGCTTGGGATTGTTCGTCTGAAGCGCTCCATCTCAGTATGAAAACCAAACGGCCCTTTTCAGGGCCACCACATTTTCAAAAAAGAGAGAAGTGTTTCAAATTGTCTGCTTACTCCATCGTCTGCCTGACCGTGGCTTTTCCGTGAGTACTCAATCAAAACAGTCCTGTTCAGGACTAATCGTACTATATATTTTTTACATGCATCGTCCATGCATCATCATTCCGATCGTCCCCCTCACATCTCATTCTGTCTTATGTATGCCGATTTTTTTCTCGTTTAACCGGCCAATTGGGGTCATAGGTCCAACATTTTCCCCGTATAATTGAGGTACGTGCTGTCCGATTTGGATTTCTCGATTTCCCCCATCCGGCACACACGCACTTTCCGCGGTCAGGTTTTGTTTTGTTGGGGTTTTTTTTTTTGGGGGGGGGGGAGTCAGCCATTTTATTTTCTTAGTTTTTTCTCTCAGAATAATTGAGTATGCGTTTTGCAATCAGGGTTCATAAGTCCGCCATTGGTCCATCATTTCTCCCCGTATATGATTGACATACACGCTGTCCGGTTTGGATTTCTCAATCCGCCATTTTGTTTTCCCGTCCCACTCACGCGCAAGGGGGTTTGGGGTCAGCCATTTTGTTTCCTTAGAATTTTTCGAATGATCGACGTATGTGTTTTGATCCACTCTTTTTATTGTTTCCCCCATAGTTTCCCTATGATTGATGTACGCGTTTTGCAATTAGCTTTCATAGGTCCGCCATTTTGTCTTCTCCACATTATCACCTCCTTGTCCCGTTCTATCAATCACTCTCGGACTCCTCATTAACACCCTTTGTTCCGTCCAATCGCGCCTTTTAGTTCCACCATTATTCTGACCATCAACGCCCTTTGCTCTGGCCGATCGGAACTCGAAGGTCCCCATTGTCCCGTAGAGACTTCCAGGTCTTCCATTGTCCCGTAGAGATTTCTAGGTCCTCCCATTGTCCCGTAGAGATTTCTAGGTCCTCCCATTGTCCCGTAGAGATTCCCAGGTCCCCTCTTGTTATGCTAATGTATGCTAATACACGCAAATGAATCCCTTTGTCATGCTAATGCATGCAAATCTACCCAAATGAGATTCGTTGACATGCTAATGAGATCCGTTGACATGCTAATCCGCTCTATTGTTATGCTAATCCGCTCTATTATGCTAATAAGCTATATTGTATTTGTGCATTATGCATACTATTCTTTTGTTTTGTCCGATCAAGACCCAACACACTACTTGCGTGAGATTGGCACTACTAACATCAGGGTACTTTTTAGCCTCTTTGGCAGTGGCGGATGCGCGTCCATATCCATGTCGGGATACGTTCATAGCGAGCGATGATATCATGGGGGAGTCCCCTCAATTTTGTTTTTAAGGAGAGCGGTTGTAATTGGGTGCAAGTTACTCGGATTACTCATGGTCTACCGATATTTAGTGTTGTAATCCGAAATAGTACATGTAATAGGATTAGGATGTAGAAGTGGTTATGTCAGATGTGATGTATATGATTTATCATTTATCATTTTACCCGTGAAGGGGTTGTTAAATAAATTACAAAATACTCTTGCTGACTGCAAGAGATTTACATACTCTTGCTGAGGATTGATGTGTTAAAGTTTAGGTTTGTGCTGGAATTGGTTTTTTTTTGTTGCTGCATGCGTTCTAGGTTTTTGTGAATGTGCGACCGAATACGCGGGTGGGATTTTTGGCCGAATACGCGGCTACCTTGCTTTAGGCTATTTAGGTAAGATACCGCACAATGTACTGTTACTGTGTTAGTGTGACTGGAGTGTATGACCATTGCAGCACAGTTATAGACATAAGAGTTGGACACAGTATCAAAGTAGAGTGTATGTTGCAGAACAAGTTTTTATTAAGGAGGTGCTGTTATAAAAAAGGTAGGTACAATGGTGCTTTTGGGTATAATGTATTAAAACAGTTTGGTAATAATGGAAATAAATACTACTACTATACTAGTGTCGTTGTTAGAAAGGGATACTAATATAAGTTAGTATAACATATAAAAATATAGATCTTGAAACTGAAACATGAATACTAACTAAGATTAAGAACATAAATTTGTTTGCAGTTGATATTGATTGCATACAAGACTTGTACCACGTATGTTCGCGGTAGGTGATTGCCTTTGTCTCGGTGTCAGTGTGCATAAACATGATTGTTTTGATTTGGTTTCAGGATGGTAGTTAAAGGGTTTGGTGTTGGTGGGATTGTATGTTTTCATGTCAGTAAATGTTACATTGTGAAAGTGAAAACATGAAATCAATGACATTTTGTATATTATGAGTAATTGATAGTGAAGAAGAACGCCTGTATTAGTGTGTATGGATGGAATGTCTGTGTGTGGCAAGTAAACTGAAGGAGATGACAAGTTGTGCAGATGTTTGATTAAGATATTTACAGTTAGTCAGTTTTTCACAATATAACAGATTTGTTTGTGTAGATTTTTGTGAGGGTTGACCTTTGGTGAGTGATGGCGATTCGTGCGTACCATATGGAAGGAGTTGTGTTTGTGGTATGGTTTGATATGGTGTGGTTTGGGTGTTATTGTATTTGAATCGAAATTTTGTGAGAGTATATAGTATGGTGTGAGTATACTATGAGTATTTACAATGGAACGTGCATGTATTTCACTGTGATAATGTGTGTGGTGGTGTGAAAGTATGAGTTTCTGGAAGAGTAAGTGGTAGGAAAATCATGTGAAATGTATGATTGTAGATGTACATGTATGTGATTGGAATAAGTTTTTAGTGTGGTTCTGTGATTGGTTGCATTTGGGGTGACCGTAATCTATTCCTGGTGGTTGTGGGGTTGTAGTTTGGTTTGGTTTTTAAGCACTGTTAGTGTTGTTACCTCATGTTTAAGTAGTGGGAGTGTGAGGGTTATGTGTTGTATGCAATTTGTTTGTATAATTACGTGAATGAATGCATGTGTTGTGAGATGAGAACTATCTAATGTAAGTTGTTATGTGTGGTGAGATTTTTGTGGTGAGGGTTTGTGTTGTAAAAAGTGTTATTATTACTTACATTGGAATGTGTGACTGATACATGTACATATATATGATTAATTAGGTGTTGGTGTACAGTGGCACATGTCTGGAAGTGGTTGTGCTTGTGGTGTTGTTATGTTAATTTGTATTGGATGGTGTTACTTGTTTAGTGGGAATTGGATTATTGTATGTTTTTATTTGGCAAGAAACCAGTGTGTTTGGTTAGTTTGCAAGTGTATAATTATGAACGTATGTTGAAGATGTGTGGAGGATTTGGTCATTTGTATTGTTGAGTAGCTTCTGGGTTGTTATTCTACATCAGCAGCAGATCTTCTTCCATGTCGGAGTTGTCCCTGTAGCAAATGAATAGAAGAACAGATATAGTGTAAGTATATGGTGTTAGAAGTGTTTAGGGTGACAGTGTTATGTTTTGTTAAGAAATTTGGGGGAGTTGTGTGAGGTTCTAGGGTAGTATATGTATGCAAATAATTATAAATGAACATGCAGTGTGAATGGTGTACATGGAAGGTAATTGGGGTAATGAATGGTAGTAGTATTGTAATTGCAGTTCATACTTACTGTGTGTTGATTTCTGCAATTTGCTTTGTGACTTCATCAAAGCATACTGAAATTGTGATGGGGAGGTTTTCCACGAGGGTTTGTGTGTTGTCGTAGTCGAGTTTCTTCAGGATGAGGTCCTTGGGAACTATGTACTCGATGTCTGTGTCTGTTGTGAGGTGGAGCATTCCGCTGTATGAGTAATGTGAGGGTCGGTAGCCTTTTGCGGATACCGTAGTTGTGTTTACTCCCCGATGTTCCGTCGCCCAATGTGAATATAGTCCAATCATTTTCAATATATATACCGATTTCATCAATTAATATGTTGTATAAATCGGCAAACCTTGACGTATGGATAATTTTGTAACAAAGAAGCATAGGATTATTTGTTGTGATTCGTCTTCTCCGAACACCGGGAGTACGCTCGCTCTCCTGTAGCTGACTACTGAACGGTGAGACAAACGTCCACAATTCTTGTATTTGGGGGTGGTTATTTGTTCTTGCTGCCATTGCTGGTGGGTTGTCCGGTGTGACAGACTTTCTGTTAGTGAGATATTGTGGCCCGAAAATTAAGGCACCGTCAACTTGTAGATCTGTTCAATGTAAACATGTGATTGGCGGTATAGTTTGTGTTTGCATGCCCGTACTTATGTCGTATACCCTTTCCCGTGTACACAGTCAACTACGTGGAGCGAGAGCGGCCCAGACCAGCGTTCGGGGATACTGAGTAATAACGGTTAATGTTAATGACAAGTAAGGGGTAGTGGAACATAATAAATCTGAAAGTAGGGTTGTAGGAGACTGAATAATTATTGTGAGGGTTGTGCTCAAATAATAATAATACCCGAATAATTTTAATGGACCCAAACATTTACGTGTAATCATCTAATTATCATTTTTGGTGTCATACCTGGGGCATCTGGTTTTTATCAACTGGCGGACCCACCACAACGAGGTTGTAAAGCTGCACCGCCCCGTCCCCGCCGTGACAGTAAGAAAGGTGGAGGTTCGTGTTCAATAATTGTACATATTGGTGTGTGTGTTTGTTTGTGATGTTTTAGTTTAATTAATATGGAGTCCGTCAAATAGTGGAATTGTATAGTGGAACATGATTTGTGCAGTAATGAGTTCTGGCTTTCATATAGATGCATACAATTGACCCATTGTTGAATGCATGATTACCACAGTTATGTGATCAATAATATATGCATGCAGTTGTTGCAATGCATGTGTATTGTGTAACATTCAGCGGGAGAAGGTTTGATGTAAGCAGAACAAATAAGTGGTAACAAATTAACTTACTCTTTCTCTTCATAGAAGCCCTCAATTGTGATTTGATCAGATGAAATGGCCTGTAGTGAAAAGGAAAAAGTGATATATGAATACAGACAATTGTACCGTGGTTAATGATCAGACAGTGTATGTGTGTTTATGTAATGATTTGTTTTTGGTGGTGTGTTTTGGTGGTGTTTATGAATGAAGAAGGTGGTGTTGATGGTGTGGTGTTTGTGTGTAATGAGTTGAATAATGTATTTAATGTGTGCAGATATGTGGTGGTAATGTTGGCAATCTTACCTGTATTTGTGTGTGTTGTGTGCTTGATAGATACTTGTCCGATCTGAAGTGTTTAATGTATACTGTTGTGATAAGCACGTGTTGGGTGGAGGCACTTCGATGTCTGCATGTTCCTTCCACAGCATGACCATGATGCGCTTGGAAGGTGTTGTTGTGTCCTGCACTTCAATTTCTTTGCGCTTAGACTTTGCTCCTTGTTTGGTTGGTGGCACCTGTGCATAAGGAAAGGCAATATGAACAGAAATGCAGTTATGAAGTGATTTAGGAAATGTAAGGGTATAATGTTATTTTAAGTTTAAATATTGTAGTATGTACATCTATTGGTGTGTCGTTTGTGTTTGGATTAGGAGTTTGTTTGTGTGTTTAAAATCTGTAAATGTACATAGTCATGAATAATAACTTTGTTGATTTCAAATTGGTGCACTGATATGTTTGTGTCATCATGTAATACTAATATAGTAGCTGTGCATGTTATCCCATCCTTCCTCCCTGATAGTTAGCACACAATTTGTGTGTTATGAGAAGGGATGCCTTTCCTATTGTGTTAGTCAATAGCAGCTAGATTACCATTGAGGCAGTACTAACTTGTTATCAGTTTATTGTAATTGTTGTGTTGGATTTAATTTTTTGTTGAATTTGTTGACCTTGCTGTTTTGGATGGGTTATGGCCAGACCATAGTTCATGCATGGATAAATGGAATGGCTGTGCCATGGTCTATGCATCTGGTATCTGGGGACATTATCATTTGAGTTTCTGAGGCCATGTGGTACTTGTTGAGTAGTCATTGGAAGGTGTTGCAGTTAGTCCCTGAATGTTTATGTTCAGCTGTAGTGCTGTTGTTACCGTGGTGACAATCTGGTACAGTGACCTTTGTGCAGGCATAGTGTGATGTAGGTGTGACCCCTTGCCCACACACAAACTTTTTGAAGCAAGTTGTGAACAAGGACATATTGCAGTTTCTGTTAACTGACTATAGTCCAGCCATGGTGCCATGGTTCAGCAAGTCCTGTTTGAGTTTGGAGCCATTGGAATTTATGGAAATTCAAGTATGTTGTAAGTCTGGACTACATGTAGTAGATATTGTAGCGAAACAGTAGGCTTGAGATGAGGCTAGGAATAATAGTGCGCATGCGTGAGGGCTCTGGGAGCACGCAGCGTGTGTGTGGGCCCCGCGTATCGGGTGTCCGTTGTATGCAAGCAGTGAAGCTGGATGTGCTGCACCAGACCTGCGCGGTTAAGTGCAAGTTGCTTGTGAGGTAGACTAGGCGGGTTAGCGGGATTGTACGTGAGGTGTGAATCTTGACAGGGCCGTTCCTTATCAACTTGACTGAGGCGGATTGCCTATCGTCGGTTGCACTCGTTAGTGCGGTGACGGTGGTTTGGGCGACCCTTTGTCGTTGTGTTGCGTGCCCGTCTGTGAGGTTCACTGATCGTAGCGTTGACGGTCCCGTGAGGATAACTGTCATCCTCGTGGTCAGTCTACCTGGACTCGTTGTCCACAGGTAGCGCTTAGCTGCGTTTGAGGTTTATTGCCACAGCGGTGGGAGTGTGGGATACCGTGGGTGTACACGGCGGATACGTGGACGTCGTGTAGAGGGTCACCGCACTGGGTTGCTAGGTGTGGTTGATCGGGGTATTGTAAATATAATGTAAATAGTATAGGTGCTCATTGGTAATCCTCATGTGATTATTGCAATACCAGTGATTTGCAATAAATGGTGTAATTGATTGTCCTGGAAATCCTGTGTCCTCGTGAGGGTTATTCAGGTTTCCTTGGTTGCCTTTATTGTACAACTCCTTACCAACTCCAAGTGGTGGTATACTTCCACCAAACGAACCATCCCTAGGCTTTGTCCGCCGTTCGTTGATATCCCCCCCCCCCTTGTGGTTGGGTAGCCGCTCACCCTTCCATATAGGAAGTAAATAATTATATTTGTGGGATATTGGGCGCTGGTGGGTAACCAGGGGTTTCCGATCCCTTAGTCTTGTAATTGTCCACCCGGGCCCACGCCACAATATCATTATGTGAGTACCCAAAATCAATTTTAGGCATAGATGTTTTGGGTGATGATATTTTGTGAAAGGTTTCTTTTCGAAGTTGTAGGGTTTATGATCCAATTTATTGGAGAGAAATAAAGCACACTAGCATGTTACAGGGTATCTCTTATTTGAAAGTAGCAGTCATAGAATGGGTAGTTAACTTATATACTGTAGTTAGTTGTGTAGTTTGTTTTAACATGTTTTTTCACAAAGGTTACCTTGACAATTAGTGCTGACACAGAGCACCTTTCATACTCCTTGTCCAGGGCATCTGACACTGATATCACTGTTGGTTCAAAGTAGTTTGCCAGTGTTTGCGAGTCAGGTTGGAATGAAGCACACTGGTAAATCTGAGAACAAATTAAGAATTATGTGAACAAATGTTAATATGTGTGTAAATGTTAATATGTGTGTAATTATGTGTGTAATCATGGTAGAAAGTAGAATGAATTGCTGAGTGGACATTTAGCGGCGCCACTGTTTTAACGCTAAAATTAATGTGTGGCTACTTCGCCGAGAAGAAATGAAAAAGAGCTAGTTTAGGACGTCAAATGTATGATGGTTTAAAGGAAGAGTTTGCGGCTGGTAAGTTCCCTAAAACTAAATAATTACCCGTGCTGCAGCAGTCACCGTGGCTTACCTATTGGCTGTATACTACTGCCAAACTGGTCGACCACAGTGACCGTGCAGCTGGATATAGACTGGGTGTGCAGTGCTTGCTGGAGAGATGGCTTGAAGGGGCTGCCTGGTGTGGCCACGTCTCGATGGAAAAAGCAAGGTGGAGCAATTGTGCAACCACCTTTTATTGAGGCCAGCCCCTGGTGTTATGCAATAACCTAACTAAAATAGTGCATGCCGACTTGGCTCACACAAAAGGGCACAGAACACAAAAGAAAAGCACTCGGGGAGCAACCAGGACAAATAAAGGACTACTACAGACATAGTTTATGGTAGTGTACTCGTTTGTATGTGTTTGATTTATTGAAATGAAAAGAAAGGGTTGTTTGGGGGAATATTAGGTAGGTATTGTAACAAAATTTAAAAATGAGTTCTTTTTTCCCCCTCATTATTGTGCCCCCATTTGGTCAATTTTAGTTATGTCTGGTAGAAGTAGCTTTCCCTTTTGTTGGGTTTTTCTAAAGCTGTGTGGAAATTCCCCACAGGGGCCCCCGCCCAGCTATAAAACCCAATAGCAGCATAGTCCAGGGTGGACTTCTGCGGATGGGAGTGGTGGTGGATGGTGGTCAGTTTAGTTTTCTTCTTAAAAAAAACGGCTAAAGTAAGCCTAGGGCAGATGCCCTCTGTTTTGGGGTTGTTTCTTTGTTTTCATTACTATACTGATTTTTTTTATGTTCGCCATCCGCCACCACTGACAACCTGGCTGTGCTGTGCTGTTCGGTTTTATTCGTTGTAAGTGAAATCCTAGTTTATTTATTTTCGTACCCTGTATTAATTAGTGTTGTATCCCCCATGTTTGCCCTCATACCACTTGCCCCAGTGCCCTCCCCTGAGCTGTGGCGTCAATTAAATTTGATCCTTAAATTCAACTGGCGGCAGGCCCCTGGTTGGGCACCAGGGGTGCCGTTACAGTATTGTATATTTGTGTCAAGGACATTGAGTTTGTTATGTGTGGAGTATGTACTGTACATGTTAAAGGATTGGAATATTATTAGTTTAATGTCAAAGATGAAGTGTTGTTTGTGTGAACTCACTTACCTTAGAGTTGTTCTTGAGGCGAATGATACTTCGCCCACCTGATGAGGTGTAGATGTTGGCATTTGTCACCTTCAGGCATTGGTCTGCCTGCAGGTAACTGTAGTGTTCTTCAAAGGATGTGTACAGTTGTCGGATGTTGTCTGTGTTCTTGACGATGATATCCACACACATGGAAACTCCCCTTTCTTCAATGTGGGTATAAATGAATTGTGTTGTGATTACTTTTACATTACAGTAGGCCTACTTTGTCTTTATGGAATAATATTGTTGAAGTTGGTTTTTTTGACGTTATACGTTGTTTTGTATATACATACATGTCCATGTACATGTATATTTAAATGCAATGTTTCAAGTGTGCAGTATTTAGGATGATCTAATAAATAATGTTGTAATGCTGCTTACATATTAACTTGGATCTTCTTTGGTTTCTTGTTTGTTGAAGCAAATTGCATGAATTTCAGTAAAGTTTGTGGTCAGCGTAGTGGTATTTGTTCTGGCATATTTATTGTGCATGGAATATTCAGACAGTTCAATTTGACACTGTTACAAAAAGTAGCATATATTTTGTACTTAGTACATATATCTACAAGTGCACACCTCATTCACTGGATGTGATCGTTGTAGGATGTTGCTCAAAGCTGATGGCACCATTGTTTTTTTCCATTATGTATAAAAAAAAAAAATGGTTTAGTTTTGTGGCAACTTATGTGGCAACTGATTACTAAATTAGTGTTGATATCGGCCTTAGAATTTTGTGTCCCTGACTAAAATACTTGTATAATTATTGCTTTGTTTACAACTTTTACAAGGGTTGGAGTCGATTTTACTAACACTTTGCAATCAACAGTTACGGTGAGATATATTGATAAGTCTGAAATGTAGTGCTACATGGTGAAACTAAGTGGTACACGATTAACCAAGTTGTGATAGATTTGGAATCAATGATCGTATTCGGCGTTTGCGATGATCGCAAAGCGTGAGTATAATGGAACCCTGATGAGTTATCGATCTATATAAATTATACTGTACATGTATTGTGTGCATGTGTACTGTACATGTGCATGTACCCACCCATACGTACATGTACAGTACATGTACACTGTACATGTGTTCAGTTGTCCGTGAAACCTTACATTTGTTGTTGGTTCATGTTACCCGTACAAGTGTACATGTACTTGTACTTGTACAGTACATGCATGTGCACATGATATACGGTACATGTATATGTTATGTACACGATGTACATTACATTGTACGTGCGTTTAATTCTGCTGCGTCACAACCTTTCAGCACAACTTTTGATCACAACAACACGTGACTTGAGTCCTGGAGGTTGTGATTCTGAAAGTGTGTACATTTTCTTGTTCAACTTTGAGTATTTCATGATTTAATAAATTGAATGTTGCTTACCTTTTATTTGGTCGGTTCCCGTTGATTAATGCAAAGCCTGGCTGTTATTTTTGTTCCACTTTAGTTATATGTGATCGGAGACGTTTGGAATACAGTGCTTGTGATGGAAAGTCTGGTTCATTGTTTGTATTCAGAATATGATGTTTCACGCTCGATATCATTGGGAACTAGACCATCCTCGTGACTTATTGCACAGTGTACCGTAGATTGCGCATTTGTTTTCATGAAGGTTTTGAGAAGGTGAAATCCTGCAGGAATATGTGGATGGTGAGCTCATATCTGAGCATGCTCAGTAAATAAATAAATTGATGTTTTTTTGCGAGTACATGTATAATTAATGTGCTCACTTGTATTGATACGGGGTCGATTCAAGCAAATCTTTGTGGATGTTGAATGAATGGTGTTGGTAAATTGAAATTGGTGTGATGTACTACTTTACTAGTATTAGTATTAGTACTAATACGTGGGTTTATGTTTATTAGCATACTAAACGTAACGTATTTGCACATATAATGTACATTTTGGGGGGGATATACATATGTACATGTTCGACGTTTTAAAGCGCACGATCACTGGCAGGCTGCATGAGTGTTCTGTGCATTACGTGCAACACTAGTTCGAGTAACTTGGACCCTTACAATCGCCCTTTTAAAACATAGTTTGAGGGGTTCGGGCGATAGTAGGGTCCAAGATTTTCAGTAAGGAAACACGACCATACAACGATGTGTTTGACCGAATACCCCCGACCGAAACCCCCAGATTTTACCCTGAAAACAAGTGAATCCGTCCCACGCACCCATGTTTGGATTAAGTGAGAATCATCTATTTAAATTCTGGTAGTTTGTTTTACTCCGGTTCGGGAAAAAAGGAGAAATGACAAGATTTGCTCCCTTCCGACGAGCCAAAATGCGGTGGCCATCTTTGATTTCAAACAGTAATGGTATACACACAAATCGATGACATTTTGCGCGCACCAATAGGAGCCATCACTACATCGCAGTCAACGCGTGCGCGCGCGCGCGCGCGCGTGACACACTCACACCACACAGACCCACTGCGCACACGGAGCTATGGAAACGTCTTTGGGCCAACAATGAAGTGTTTGATGAAGATGTTTGGTCGTTATAAAATGTATGACTATATGATTTTTTTAAAGTGATATTGTGTATTATTCCCAGACGACACACAAAGTACGCTTTGAAACACAGGTTTGACTTTTTGGCATAGATTTTCAAGCCGCTACTTTATTTCGTAATTTTTCTTTTCTTAATTTTCTGTTCAGCTTCAAGTAAATTTCTTTCAAAGGGCATGCTTGCCCAAATTCCTTGCCACGCTTGGCAACCATGCCATGCTTGGCAACCATGCCACGCTTGGCAACTCCCATGCCACGCTTGGCAACCATGCCACGCTTGCCAACCCTTATCGGGCACTAGCCCCTCCGGCACGAGAGGGTGCTAGGCAAAAGTGTTAAAAGTGTTAACAGGCACGCCGTTTGTCCACCGTTCGCAAATACGGTTGGATAAGCCCCACCGGCACAAGAGGGTGAATTGCGTTTTGTTTAAAAGTTAAACTGTTGAGTTAAATTGTAACTTCCAAGTTTTAATACCGAATAATCCAGTTAAGTTGCTGTTGAAAAGAGGCACTGCCCGTCGTTCCCAGCAAAAACCTGCCAAACGCGCCGCGCGCGCCCCACTGGGAAGACAAGCAGCCCCCTTTACCCAGCTCATGCCACCACAATGACAGTGCAAAGAAATGCATTCGCGAAGATTGGCCTGAAAATATACGGTACCGGTTTGCGACAAGTGCACACCATCGTACCGAAACGAAGAAAACTCGCACCACTTAAATTGGGGGTGGTGTAGAACCGCTGCGCCTAGCCGACGGCTAATTGTCCGGGCCCAACGGTTAACAGCGCGCCGCTTCATCTCCATCCGCGCTGGGTTGATAGCCCCAAAGTAGCACGCGCGTGGTAAGATATCCGACCATACTTACCTAGCTTCAGGATAAAACTGAATACATTCTCTCATGAACAGCTCAATACGTTGTCACATGCAGAAGAAATCAGTGCCCACCAAATCATTGGTACCTATGTGAACGATAAGTAAGGAAGGGCGTGGCCATCTGGCCGCTAGTTGCGACAGTAATTTGGGTACGTCACCGTATTGAGCTCCCCCGAGACCATTGAGGGGAGTACCTCCAAAATGGCAGAAAAAATTACCGGGCAACTGTGGCCGCAGTTGTGCAAACTCGTAAAGAGCCCTGACGGGGCAAAGGTTTTCATCTGCCGAGCGAACAAGGCTGACAACTTGAGGAGGTCCAGCTTGATTATTCTTTGTATAGCGGAATGAAATCAATACAGAGGCATTGGACTGTCCTACTTCCTGAAACTCCACATCAGAGGCCTGGAGGAGAGATTTTTGACTGTGTTTTCGATATGGCAGCAAACTCACCAATGCGCATGCAAACCAAAATATGCACCGAGCATCGTAGCTTGAAAGAGTATGGCTTCATACCGGTTACTGCAGATTTGTGGGAGAGCTCCTATCATACGGGCCAGTGCTGACACTGATATCGGCCACCGTTGATCCGTAGACGAATTATCCCTACGACAACCAGCCAGTAACTTGGACACAATGAAATCCTGAGTGGGATCAGGCCAACCCTGTACCTTGTGATAGTAACCCACCCCTAATACATATGTTGCGATTGTGGAAGGTGCCCCCCGTTGTAAGGAAAGCCATGCAATAAAATGCCGGATGTCGTCCGGGGATGCAGGAGAGCATGTAACAACCCTTTGGGATCGGAAGGAACAAAAGGCCCGCCAGCCCGTTTGATACGTCTTGTGTGTATTTGACGCAGAAGCCGAAAGTAACAATCGGTGGATCTCGCCTTCTAAGCGCGGAGCAGATCGGGAATCGGCGTCATAGTTTTGTCCGCTTGAGGGGCAAGCGTGCGGAAACGGTTCACCTGAAAACGTGAAAGTGAATCTGCAATGTCATTGTGCACTGGCAGACAAACAATCGTACTAAGTGCATGATACGATCGCAATTAGAGGAAACGCACCTTACGATTGGCTTATCTAGGAGGACCCCAACAATACACGGCGATAACCAGTGGGTAAAACTCACAGTACGCAATGTCCATCAAAATAACCGCCAAACCCGATACTAGCCGCTGCATCAGTGAATAACTCGAGTGTATCGTTGTCCTGCCAGGCCTGGTCGCGAAAGGCGGACACGCCGTTGAAGTGATCAAGAAACTCAAGCCACACTAGCAGGTCAAGTTTTGCACCCGGAGATATGCGCACCCTGTAATGTGGTTTCTTTATCCCACGTGTAATACTGATCAGACGCCTGGTAAACGCACGACCAGGCGCGATAGCACGACATACGAAATTGAGTGAACCGATTAACGACTGAATTTCCTTCAACGTTAACTTACGCCGTTCCAAACATGCTTGGATCTTTTCCCGCAAGGCCACTACCTTGCGTTGCGGCACACGTACCTCGCGGCGTACTGTATCAATTTCCAAACCTAAGAATGTAATAACCTGGCATGGGCCCTCTGTCTTTTCCTCCGCAAGCGGCACTCGCAGCTGCGCACATGACCGAAAGGAAGTGAGCAATGCGTTACACTGTTGCTTGGACCTCCCGACAAATAAAAAATCATCTAAGTAATGGGAAACTCCAAAAAAGTGCTAAACATTTCAAAGTAGGAACAAGAAATACGACAACCCATAGGTAAACACATGTCGTAATAAAATCTATCCTGAAACTTGAATCCCAACTGTTCGTAATCGGAAGGAGCCACGGGAAGCAGCCGAAAGGCCGATTTAATGTCCGTTTTTGCTAGCCAAGATTGGGGGCCTACAGACATGGCCAAATCCACGGCAGTATCAAACGATGCATAATGCACTTTACACTCTTCTTTCGAAATGTAGTCATTTACGGAATCCCCTGAAGGATAAGACAAGTGGTGGATGAGACGAAAGGAACCAGGTTGCTGTTTAGGAACAAGCCCAATTGTAGATTCCGAAAAGGGGGAGAACTAAAGGGCCCCGCTATTCTGCCTAATTCAATTTCAATGTTCAATTTTCTCAGAACGACATTGGGCATATCCTGCGCTGACTTTAGACTATCCGCCTCCCGGCTGACCCGCGGACCATGAAAACCAAGGGAAAAACCCTGTGAAAAACCCTGCTCCAGCACAGCAGCTGCAGATTTGTCTGTACAATGAACCAACCACCGGCGTAAGACTGCTAAATTAACGGGTGTTGGAGGCACGAAAAGAATGTGTGCCCCCTTTATTATCACTAGCCACGGTCTGCGAACCAGCCGGAGCGTGGACCTGTAGTCCGGCACTGATCGGTGCTTGACGAACTGCCTGCCGTACGCCCGACGCTGCAGCCGGTGTCTTTGTGTAGCGCGTATAAGACGCACCAGCTGTACCAAAAGATTGCTTTACGGGGTTGCCTTGAGGCGCCATACCAGCGCCGCCCATACGACATACCCATGCTCCGTGCCCGGTCTTCCCACAGCGGCTACAACTGTGAGAATAGCGGCAGGGATTCCACTGGCAACCTGTGGCCGAATTGAACGCATAGCAAACATACTTTGGTGGCTGAATACTATTGATCAATGCCCCCACATTTGGTGAGTGCAGCATGCTACCGGCAGCTGCGACAGTGACCCAAAGCTCCATGTCCATCGCTGCCCAGGAGCGCGATGGGTTGGCCTCCATGCGCAAACGGAATTGCTCATCATAATTGCGCCAGCCTATTCCCGGGAATTGCACGGCCGCTGTGCGAACGATCTCGGCATTCTTAAGCAATTCCAGGAAACGGCTAGGATGACGAGTGCAATAAATGGCCATAAAGACATGGAACGCACTGGTCCACTTATCAATGCTATCAAGCTTTCGTGTATGAGGCGTAGCTGCCCGGAAAACAACCCTGCCCTGCTCGACTGCCATGGTCAATTCCGACCCTGTCTCCCGGGCGGTTACAAACACGCCAGATCCACATATTGCCCGCTCTAAATTTTTTCTTTCACTGCCCGTGGAACATGCATGTCAATGGGGGCATCGTTGCCAAGAGAATACAGGGTTGAGGGCCTAGCAGCACCCATGCCTGCGGCAGTCAAGAGGGGAAACATGCCATCGGCTTGGCTAACTGGTAGCTCTAATGGTAATGGAGCAAATACGGTAGGGGCTTGAATTGCCGGCTGTATAGAATTGCCGGCAACCCTGCCGGCATTAATCGCCATAGACCTACTTCCTTGAGCACGAAGCTCATTTGGACTAGAGTTCGGAGGTGCGAGTCCCGTTGGAGCGCGGACGCTAAACTCACCGCCAATGATGGTAGATGCGGCTGCCGACATACCGGTACTCTCAAAAGGTGGCTCGGTGGCGACCTGGCTCGCTGAGGGGGCTGAGATCTCAGGATTTGGGGCTGATCCCGCCGGGATGACTTCGCTGGACGGCGCGCTGCGTGCCGCCGTACTGGCCGTTATCCAACCATCTTCCTGCACGGCAGCCGGAGCCGGAACTGGTGCCACGCTGCGGGGGCGGCCGACCCTGCGCCGACCACCGCTGGCGTGCGGTGGGGCCGAGGGGGAACGCTTCTTGTATGGTCCGCGTTTTTCACGCGGCATATTGGAGAGTAGTGCTGAACAAGCCGAACTCCAGGAGCTTTGCAATACCCCACCTTAGGGCTGAAAATCAGGGAAGAATCACAAAACGAAGCTGGAAGAACTTAATTTTTTATCTTCCGTGCTTTGAGACTCGAAACTCTAAGCCGAAGTGAGCCGGCCCAAATCTTCTCCCTGATGGGCCCACCCTGATCGAGTGCACCCACCTGTCCTGTTACACATCAATCGTTACCCTCACTAGTCGCCTGGTCACTTACACTAATGTTTTTTTTTGTCTACTTCCGTACCAAGGTAACCTTCGGAAGTCGCCTGGTCACTTTCGCAAATAGGTTTAGTCTACTTCCATAACAAGGTGACCTTCAGTTAATGACCAGAGAACTGTGATATAGATCGTGTGGCTGTAGGGAATAACGAATTTTATCTTGTATTGATAAAATGAAATATTTATTTTCTGGTGAACTTGGTTTTGCTGTTATTTATGTCATGTAATGCAGTATAATTTCAATGGTTTAAATGAAACCTGGGTTTCAACGTGAATGTATTTTTTTCTCAGTGATCAGTGAGAATAACCATGGAATAACCAAGCAAGTGGCAATGTCATGTGTTTATTTGCGCGTTAAATAAATGTAAACTAGGTGGAATACGTTATTCATGTTTTCCTACATTGTGACATACTGTGAAATGAAACAAATATTTTGATCTCTTCCTACCAGCTTCACTCTTTGTCCTTTGTTTCTCATCCGTGTCCTATTCACTCTCTCCCCCTTCCTTCCTGTACATGTATCTGTTTTGTCCTCCACTCTGCCTTTGAGAAAGGTCCTGCTAGGATCGAAATGTCAGGCCCACTAAATTTAAAAAAATATTTTCAGGCGAAATACTTTTACGCGGTAATTAATTTTGTTATACGGTTGTGTTTTTACTTGTGCGCCCTCTATCGGCACCAAAGGTTTCGTCGTAAACCATGACAGTCGTAGATCCTGTCTTCTAAAGCATGATAGTTGTATACCGTTTAGAAGGGTACTGTACTGTCTATTCAGAAAACATGCATTTTCCGAGACGACTCTGCCGTGAGTGGGTTTGGAATTGGAGTGTTGGTTTGAAAGTAGATGTATTGTTTTTTGGTTTCCTGAAATGTTGTTTCTTTTCACTTTTGGGGGTTAAGGTTTGAAATGAAAAGGTATTGTCAAACTACTTTTGATTTGTACATGGGTTAGCTTTTGATATAACCAAACGGAGAAATATTTAGAAATTAGGGGACGCGACTTTTTGTTGACATCCGGGAACTTTGTGAGGTTAACGCTATTCATTTACACTCATTTCATTCTACGAGGGTCACAATTGATTTTGTCAATGAATAATGTGAGATTGAACTTGACTACTTGGTGAGGCCACCATCTAAGGCAGTAAGGGCCTGATGATTTTATCTCAGATGGTAAGAATACTGGTACACGTAACAGATGAAGCAGAGGTCTGAGATTGTGACTGACTGAGACTGAGACTAGTGAGAGTCACAACTTATTTTTCTTCAAATTCCCAGAAAGATTGTTCTAGACTGTTATAAAACAAGTTAAATCACAAGCTGATTTCAGCAGATTCATGTAGGAGAAACTTCAGTGTTTGAAGTGTATACTGCAATTAGTGTTGGGCGGTTCCAAAATTTTCGGAACCGGTGCCTGTTCCAGGCAGGAACCGCGGTTCCAAGATAAAACCGGTTCCATAAAAAAAAATAAAAAAAATAAGATATAATGAAAAAAAAGGATCACATTTAGACATTATTTTGTTATCTATTGTCGTGGATTCGTGTTGCAGTTGGGGCGATCGATCTTGGGTTACAACATACCCTCTTTGGGGGTTTATTCTATTTTAGGGCATGAATCAATACCTCGAACGCCTTTTGGCATGGTGGACTGACGACTCCTGCAAATGATGTGACAGCAGGAAGTATGAACAGTTGACATTTTTCAAACCTGACTAAATAATGTTTAGCTGCACCGTAACTCAGTATTTGGAATAGAAAGTAAAATACGGCATAATATTCTACCCTTAAAAATAGTCTTAGCCGTGAGAAAATGTGGATGAAGCGTCTTCGGACTATTCAACCACATGGTCTCAACATCCAGGAGGGTAATGACTAACACCATGCAGCTTTCTGATAATCCTTCTTTTGTGTTCAGTCCTTCACACTTCTCTCTTTGATCTTTCCCCCTATTGTCACTAATCCCTACCCCACTCCTTGCCCTTCTCTTTGATCTTTCCCCCTCCTCTCATTAATCCCTACCCTACCCCCTGCCCTTCCCTTTGATCTCTCCCTACCAGCTTCACTCTTTGTCCTTTGTTTCTCATCCGTGTCCTATTCACTCATGTATCTGTTTTGTCCTTGTCACTCTGCCTTTGAGAAAGGTCCTGCTAGGATCGAAACGTCAGGCCCACTAAATTTTAGATTTACATTTTGGTAATTTTAGTCAGTAAGCAGTTTGCAACATTTTTGTATATCACCCTTAAAAATAATGGAATCGTCTACCAAGTTTTTAATAAATGGGTCTTACCAAATACCAATCATGGGTGTTTTTATTGCATTCTGATGTCAACAGCAAACCGTTTGCATTTAGTAAATTTCGTTTGGCAAGAAATCATTTCACATGCATAAATATTCGAACATGATTAAATACAATCTCATTTATCCGACTTCGGTAATTTTAGAAGTGTTATGTACAATAAAAAAAAACCTGTAAATTTACCCCCAGGAAAGTAATGTCCGTGAGACTGCAAAATACATGTGCAGTACTGTCATTACATGTAGTTACCTCACCTGGGCTGCTTGTTGGACGCGTGCCACACGTCGGGGCCAGGTAGGCAGGTACAGTACCATGCTTGGGTAACGTACGTTACAAAGTGAGGTACATTTAATAGGAAGTTGCTCGACCACGTGGGAACTGGGAAGCGTGCTTTACCAGTCCCGAGTGGCCGAGTCCCAAACTCTCGCCTGCCCCCCCCCCCGCCCTAGTAACTGTTTGGGTTGCGGTTAGCGACTTGCCGCTGTTTCCACGGAGCATTCCGGAAATTGCCTTTTTCATTACAAATACGTGGCGGGCAACCAGATTATGGATGCTTATCAAAATAATTTCACAGTAGCTGGTTATCCGCCGAGTATCGTGAGATTGTCGAGAAATGTCCAATATACGGGAACGTAAATTTTAAAACACTAAGTTAATGCAAAGTACAAAAACTGACTAAAATGACCTGCAAGCAATACATAAATCTCAAAAGTTAGAGGGCCTGACGATTCGATCTTAGCAGGACCCTTTTGCTCTAAGAAGGGTCCTGCTAGGATCAAAACGTTTGGCCCTCCAACTTTTGAGATTTAAAACACTAAAAACAGCACCCTTTCTCAAAAATATTGAATTTTGTCAGCGATTCAGCCATCAGTGTACCCCGAATTCTTCCACCACTCCCCACCATTTTTTCACCATTTTTTTTTGTTTTTTTTTTTTGGGGGGGATGGACTCGAAGCATGTTGTCAAGCAAGAATGTTAGAAATGTCTTCAGTAGGGAGCGCTTTGCCGTAACGATGTTCCCAGCCACACTGAAGAGTCGCTCCGAGGGGACGCTTGTGGCTGGGACGCAAAGGTACCTTCTTGCAGGGTAGCGGTGGCCGTTTAACCGCCACCACTCCAGGGGATCACTGGCAGGGGAGATGCGTGGTTCACGGTTATATCGATCCACTTCGTCGGAGGCGACTCGTTCGGGGCATTGGACTGCATATGACAAAATGTCATTGTCGTCCTCCTCCTCTAGTGCCTCATAGAATAATGCCGCCACGCTTTTTATTTTTTTGGTTGGTGCTGGGGCGTCGTCTCTCGCGGCGGTGCTTGTCTCGGAGTGATCTTCATGGTCCGTTGCTTGCTGCTCCATGAGATGCTCAGTTGCCAAACGTTTGGCCATATCGGCAACCCTGGCTTTGGCAGCTACCGCGTCATCTCCTTGGAGGAAGAAACTGGCCATTTGCAGAAAATCGCGGGTGTTGCGGTCTGCATAGTAGCAGGCTATTTTCTGCACCATGGCCGTCTTCACCTGGCGAATCTCCTGGATGTCACCGTCCTTGTCATCCAGAGCCCCCTCGAGGTAACAAATGGCGGGGAGGATTCCAGAAACTGTGACATACGATTCACTGGAGAAGGACTGTGATTTTTTTCATGGGCTCAAGAATTTCCACTAATGTCTCCATAACTGCTATTTCTTGATCAGACAGATGTAGCCACAAGAAGGTTGCAGATAGCTTGCTGCTGCTCGATGATATGCTTCAACATATCATGCGTCGAACCCCATCTGGTGTCGACATCCTGTATCCGTTTGTGAGGCGGCAAATCTAGGGCTTGCTGGTGCATTGCCAACGCGTATCTGGCCTTCGACGACCGCAGCGGCGTAGCTACGGGGGGCGTGCGCCCCCCCCCCCATGAAAGATCGTCGCCCCTCACTCGCCCCCCCCCCCCCCACTGGGATTTGAGTTTTTTCAATGAAAAACAAAAGAAAATCAAAACCACACAATTCTAAAGATAAATTAAGAACCCTGTTATTACCCAAATTCATGTTTTTTGCGGTAGTAAAATAACTTAGTAGCTGCTGAGCGCTGATGATCATGCAGAGAGGCTTGAGTAGCGGAGCTTATACGTACATGTACATGTATGCAGCCATGCGGCCGCTGTACATGTACATGTACATGTACTGTGCAATGTAATGTACGTGTACATGTACAGTGTACATGTACATACAGTGTACTGATAAGGTTGTTCAATATCCGGAATTTTTGGTTTCGATATATCGTCAGGAATATATCGCGATATTCGATATTATCGCGATATCTGGTACGTAAGCGGAAGTCAAGGTAGCGACCTGGATTTCCATTCAATACACACTGTGATTGCCGGAAACCTATATGTAGCAAATGCATCTAACTTTAAGCCATAGTTACCAATTGTTTAACCCCCCTTAATCTCCTCATTTATCAACGGAAAAAATAATTTAAAACAACTATCCCAGGTTGCTCTTTTAAAAGTATACGCCAAAACGAAACTATTTTTTTTTGATGTATTAAGAATACGTTATTACATTAAAATATACGATATCCAAGGCGGTTTTCAGCAACTCGATGCTTACATATGACGTCACAAATATATGTTTGGCCAGAGCCAATGGGTCTTCAGATTAATATTCATGAGGGGAGACAAACCATCAGTACATTACGTCGTCATAACGATCACCTTGAACAAAATCTGATGTGCCTTTCGGTCGTACGGATGCGTACTGGGGAAAAATGAGGGGAGGGGGGGGGGCTGCTAAAAAGGAGAATAAAGCAGCAGTTCACCTTTTCTCATCCACGCCGCAAAATGATTGTTAGTATACACGTCCAAGTTGGAATCATTCAAGTTGGAATAGATCACGAAGCGACCCCCCAAAAAAAAAATCAAAAACAAATCCACCGAACTTAGCTGGTGTACGTTGCCTTACACGTGCCTTTAGTACAGCTGCATGGCGGGTACCAGAGTAGCATGGAAGGATCGAGAAATCAGAGGTCGCACGTGCGTTATGAACGGTGACGTTTTTCCAACGTCTTTCCTCTTCGATTTTGATTTTGATTTTCTGAGATTAAAGCATAATTATGTAAAGTATGTATTTTTTACATTATATTTGGCTGCATTGGGAGACATCGGTAGGAAATTGAATCTGCAATTTTTGCAGCCTGGATAATATCGTAAACGATCGGATAACTTATGTAGGCCACATGGGGGAAAATGTCCCAAACACGAGTCGCTGTGCGTGCCCAGCGTACCGAGGTCGCGCTGTACGAAAAGTGTGCTACCAACACCGGAAGTGAGCTTGCACTTGCAGTGGGTCTGTTGCTGACGCATTGCCTTTTTGGAGACCGTGCGCAATGCAAGAGTCAAATGGCTGGCTGGCGCTCCGCTCCAGACAGGCGATAATGGGGTTGGGAAACCAGAAAATATCGCGATATCCTGAAATGCGCTCGATATGATAATCGCCAGAAAGCGATATCGCGATATATCGAAATAACTTACAACCTTCATGTACGTACGTACACAGTGTGTGTCTTGTTGCAATGCTGTGCGTAGTCTGGTTTCGGCCCCACTGATCCTTTAGTGTCGCTATGGCTTCGCCTAGAGATGGAAACCAGACCTAGACTCGACAAGCTCTCTAACGTTGCGAAGGGAAAACGGTCATAATAAAATGCGCTACACTTTTCAACCTCGGCCATTATCTGGATGCACGATGCAATTAGCTTTTGATCGGTACCGGTTTGAATGTACTTTCATCGTTTCTAAGTTATAGTTCCGTATCTGTGAATGTTGTTTCCGCGTAATTTGATATCATTCCTTAGTCATTAATTTTGAAAGTGGTATGGAAAGCATTAAGAGGAATATGGCTTCAATTTGAGGGTAATTTGTAGTCCGAGTAACTTGGACCTGACAGTGACAAGTCACCCTTTTTTATCGAATTCTGACATTTTGAGGTTCGGGTGACTGTAGGGTCCAAGTCGAACCGAGTCCAAACCCTGCTGGTGCGTAGTCCGAGTAACTTGGACCCTTACAATTGCCCTGAGGGGTCGGGCAATAGTAGGGTCCAAGGAATCCTGCTGAGAAACCCGGTCAGTAATTACTATGTGTTCGACTCCATGACTACCCCCGACCCAACCCCGAAAACACCCGTGAAACCGTCCCACGCACCCATCTTTGGATTAAGTGAGAATCACACGAACATTTCTCCTTTTTCCCCAAACGTGAGTAAAACAAAATAATGACCAGTACCAGTTATTCTCCCTTAATCCAAAGATGGGTGCGTGGGACATTTTCACGGGTGTTTTGGGGGTAAAATCTGGGGTTGGGTCGGGGGTAGTCATGGAGTCGAACACACAGTAATTACTTACCAGGATTCCGTGGACCCTACTATATCGCCCGACCCCTTAAAAAAATGGCGATTGTAAGGGTCCAAATTACTTGGACTAGCTGGTGCGTACAAACGAACTACATATACGTGCATACGTATGAAGCTCAATCCCCGAATAGAATCCCACACGTTTCAATGGGCGATTTTTGTTGTCCACGGCGGAGCTGTTTCCCTGCAAAATGAACGAAACGCTGTAAGACTGTCGCCTACCCCTACCCCCTACCCCTACCCCCTAATTGAAGATACAATAAAATATTGAGCTTCATACGTCGGTCTGCATATATATCTCGTACAAACAGCCAAAACATTTCGACCGAAAAACTACCCGACCGAAACCCCCAGATTTACCGCCGAAAACACCCGTGTCACCGTCCTACTCTGCCATTTTTTGATTCAGTGAGAATCACAGATTTCAATAATGGTCATTTGTATTACTCACGTTTGGGGGAAAAGGAGAAATTTCATTTGATCGAGAACATTCTCTCCCGTGCGACGAGCCAAAAGGCGGCCATCTTGGATTTCAAAATGAAACGGTATTACTGCGCACGTATACACGTAAACCGATGACGTCAAGGTGCTTGCGGACCTGTCAAAACGTCACTGATTTGAGGGAATATTTCTCCTTTTTCCCCAAACGTGAGTAATACAAGTATCATTATTGAAATCTGTGATTCTCACTGAATCAAAAAATGGCCGCGTAGGACGGGGCGATTTTGCAAAGTATGCAATTTTCAACTTCCGAACTCTCCAAAAATATCAGACAAATCCTAATTTTTTCTGGAATTTTAGAAAACATTTCTGTTGAGGAACGGAAAAACAAGAAAACAATATTTCTTACATAAAATAAATTGTTGAAAATTGTCTGTCGTCGGGTGCACTGCGCTTCCATTTTGTCCAAGGTTTCATAACGCGCGGCTTCGTCGCGCTATAACGCCTCTCAAACCGCCCTACCAGACAAGAAGTCTACATTTAAAGGCCCTACACACCATTTGCACGAATCCGAATTTCGACCTGACGAATTTTGTTAAAGTAACTTACTAAAGTGGAAGTAAATACCAGTAGGAGACACACTGTGAAGTTTCAGCTCTTGGAATGCTGCAATTTTCCTAAAAAGTGGAATTTTGTACGATTTTAAAAAGGTAGTTTATAAACGACCTTTTCGAAAAAGCCATGCTTACCGCCCTCTATTGTCTGGATATAGTTAGCCTTTCCGTATTCTTGAACGGGCAAAATGTGTGCACGCGCGCGGGGACCGGGGGGGGGGGGCAGAAACGTTTGTATAGCACTACATGTACATGTACATGTACATGTACTGTACACTGTATAATAATGTACATGTACTGTACACCCACACGTACAGTACACACTGTACGTGTACATGTACATTGTACATGTACATGTCGTACATGTACTGTACGTTGTCGTGTAGGCCCTGCATACCCGCACGTGACAAAGTTGCATAGGTCTGTGTAATACCATGGTAAAACTAAAACTCAAAAGTTGAAGTCTGTAAAATCATGGATCAGGAACAGCGGAAACGTCGGCGGGGTTCCGCAGGACGGGTAGTTCTGTCCCCTGTTTCGAAAAGAAGATCTGTGAAATAGAAGCAGGCAAGGTATCGTGCGAAGCACGCAGCAGAAATCGAAGCAAAATGGGAGGCGTCATTCATGATTCAGTGTGGTGTGACTGATACTGTAAACAAGCGTCAGTCGGAAATAGTCCGAGCATCCGAGTAACTTTGACCCGACAATCACCCTTTTTTTATCGAAATTTGAAAATTGGAGGGCCGGGTGACCCGGCCCTCCAATTTTCAAATTTCGATAAAAAGGGTGACTTATTGGGTCTAAGTTATTCGGACTAAGTCGGACATGGGTCGGCCTGCAAGAACGGCTGCAGTGCAGGGATGAGAACAATGACCATAGGCATCACCATCACTATGGCATTGTGAATGACGAGTCTTGCAAGTGAGTACTCAAGCCGAATTTCCCCCATAGCCACTGTACATTAGTTTATAAGTTAAAACTATTATTATTTAGGGCTTAGATTTGCAAATTGTTGGTCGGCCTAACACTGGATTGTTTTTATTGTCTAATTTGTCTTTGGGGAACCCCGTAACTATTCCATGAAGAGAAGAAAATACTGTGTTACTGTTACTGTTGTTACAGCCAAGTTTCTCAAATTTTTCCCAGAAAATATTCTGTAACGACTAAGACCTTTGAAATATCCTATGCCTCCATGGATAGACAATGTCATTTTCAAGTGTTTGAATCTAGTGAGAACATCGTAAATGGAATAGTTTCTCAAGTAACAATTACTGTACCCGACATTTGGAAAACATTGTAAATTTGTAATGATTGAATATATTTTATTGTAAGGCCGTACAATTAATTTCATATTACATATGTAAAATTGTATAAGGGTTAATTATAATATTGTAATAATTGCTAGCCTACTTTAGAATCCCCATACCTATTTAGTCAGAGTAACTTGGACCCGACAAGTCACCCTTTTTTCATCGAATTTTGAAATTTTGAGTCGTGTGAGAAGAAAATTATACTTTATTATAAATTATACTTTATTAAGTTTTGTCTTTTTTAATTGAATTTTCCTGTATCACTCTGTAGTCTCTAAATCATTTCTTCCAATTAAAGGAGATCTAAGTTAGAAAATTACATTTCCAAGTGGTTGAATCTGGTTAGCAGCATCATAAATGGAACTGGGATTGAAGAGTAACAATTTTCATTTCAATGTAAAGTTGGCTAAGTGTGCTGGATATTGATAAATGTTCAACAATTGTTTTACAGGAGTCATTCATCAGGCCCTGGATCCCCAGGATCAAGTCATCAAGACAACCTTTTGCCACCTCAGCCCCTGTTGATTTTTCTAGTGCCCCAGTAAGGTAAGTCCTTTTAACATTACAGGCCAATTTCATAGGGAAAGAAACCTCCAACAATTCCCAGGAATGTACTCCTAATTTTTGAGATTTCTTCTGAAAAGAGGGTCATTTTAACTACCACACTTGTGCAACTGCAAGTTTGGGGTTAGGGCCTATGTTAATCCCAGGAAATTTCCGTGTAAGCAAGTTCAATGAAAAGTCCAACCATTAGGCCTATAATTCCCGGATTTACCTGATTGAAAGGAGGTTACCTGCACTGTGCGCCAACTTATTTCATCATGATGGAACTTACACATGTAGTTGAATTATTGAATTTGTAAATTGCTTTCCAATTCCAAATATTAAACTTTACAGACAAAACCGAGACTCAACAAATCATCACTCTTTGTGTTTACTTACCCTTTCATCTTTCCCCTCATGATCTTTCTTTTGTGTTTATTATTTTACCCTTTCATCTTTCCCTCTTTGATCTTTTTTAGTGATTGTTACCTAAATTATCTTTCCCCACTGTGATCATTCCCCACTCCATGGCCTTCAATTATTTTGTTCCCCCTAGTCTGTCCACCAGCTTTCCCACTTTTTTGCCTCATTTTGTCCTCTGTAATCAGCTGCTTTCTTTTCCTACACTGTCTGTAGGCCTCTCTGTTTCTGTTATACTGTCTTCGTAATTTTGCCTTTGAGAAAGGTCCTACTATACTAGGATTGAAACATCATGCCCTACAAGGTTTTTTTTATGTATTTGTCATTGGTGCTTGAAGTTGACACAACCAGCTGTCAATAACTCTTATATATACAGCTTTATTTGTAAGATTAGCTTATGACAGCTGACACTTCCTGGCATGCATAATTATGTGAATCACCAAATCTTCAAAATGTTTCCATTTTATTTTTTGCAGCATAAGCGTTGACTACCAACATGATGGGGACTTTGTCTGCTTGGAGGACGCTGTTTCTGATGAAGGAGACCTGGATGAGACATGGGAGCCTGTTGTCTCATTGAAGAGCAGGTAAGGCGCTACAGCTCAAACACTTCAAATACATTGTTTTTGAAATCACAGAGGGTCGTTCTCTGTAATGTGGTTTGCCACAATGCTACTTGTTTGTTATGGTAGCGATTGAACTACATTTGTGATGTTTCATGCTTGAAGCTAAACTTGGTAAGATGCTATCGTACATGCAAACATTTATACTGTAACATAAGAATCATGACATGAAGCTATAACATAAAGATAAACATTTTTGTTTCTAATTTGCATGAAGTCATTTCCTTTGCTCCAATCTTTGAAGATTTGCTTTCTATTTTTGTATAAAATGTTTGGCTACTTTTCACCTCTGACATTGGTGTCTGAAATCATATTTTTGTTGGCCACAATAATTGTGCTAATTTTCCACAAGCAGTCTGATGATCATCATGACATAAGAAGCAAGCTAAATAGTAATAATAATATTTATAACTTAATATTGTTCGTCTTTTGTACGATTGAAATAGTCAACAGTCAATTTAGTAGAAGCGGTATTTCTTAACTTTCTTAAACATTTTGTGATTTTTTTTAGGGTAAATCTAGATGGTTTGGATTATATGGCAACCAGTGAAGAGGTGTATGGAAGAGATGAAGAGGCAGATGATGAAGAGACTGGGACAGAAAAGTCCTTCACAAGGAGTGGGCTGCACCGGGTGTTGAATAAATGTGAGGGCGCGGAGCAGACCAAGCTCTACATAATAACGGAGACAAGGCAGTGGGGGCTGAACAATCAATAATTATGTCAGTAGTATTTCTCTCAGCAGCTTGAAATAGAAGATCTCTTGCTTCTTCCAGGTTCAAACGGCCTATGTTGTCCTGTAATGAACCCTAAACAACATTGAAATATTGTTCAAATAATCATGCCAAACAGATGTGTTTTGTTTTAAAAACTAGACAGTCATTCGTAGAACAAGAATTATAAAAAAATAATGTGATGAAAACTGATGAATCATTTCTAAACTTAGGGATTAAGCAAGGCTAAGACATTCATCAGCTCCCATGCTTATCACCAGTTTCTAATTTCCATGTAACAACATCAATTAAAATGTACATGTAGGCCTACAATGAAAAAAGGACATTGGCTTTGTAGGGGTGTTTCACAAATTCACACACATTAGTGCTAATACACATTATACATGTTGATAATATTTGTGTACTGTTGTAATTGTAAATTTGAGTACTGTATCTAAAAAATAGCTGTGTTCGTTAGCGTACTCTCAACCTTTGTCATAGTTAATCGGCCTAATCAACCACTTGTTGGCCTTGTGCAACAGGTTGAAGATCCCCTACCCGTTGTTGTACGGCTTCTTTATCCTCTCCTCTTCCTGTGACATTTTCTCTATTACCAGATGCCCTACTTCCTCTCCTACCCACACCCCTTGCTCTTCTATTCTACAAGGAATAGCAACCTGACAACAATGCATACATGAACATGATGTATACTGTAAATAAAATTGACAAGACACTTTGTAAAAAGCAAGTAACTTGAATCCGTCCATCACTTACTGTACTATGATTATGTACTTCAAATTAAACTTACGGGTATGCCTCAGGTTAGTCACATTTTGGTAAAATCTATGTTTATTTTATTGCAAACCTACATGTATCTAGAATGAAACAAACCCTGGATCAGATTGGAGCAGTCAGTTCAGTCACATAATTATGTACAACCAAAACCAGCTACATGTAATTGCACTATTTATGGACATGCCTCACTCTGCATCAGTACCTACAACAAAAATATGAATGGACATGTTGCGGACGTGGAGGTAAACATTATAACGCGGTGGATGGTTGTTGCTAGGTGTTCCTGCAATGGATGACTGTAGAGAATTAATAACTAATCCTGCTTGCATTCTTTCTCCAGCCAGCGGATTAAGTTACAGACTAGTACAAACCCATTAATGACTCATAAATATTTACTGGTCAATGACCGGAGACAGTTTCAAGATGTGCAGTTGACCACAATATTCATGTCACTCGGATAGTCACTTTTGCAGGCATGTTAATGTTTTTATTTGTAAATGTCGACAAAGGTGATCCTTAGGCAAAATAAATAAACTGGTATCAAGCAAAAAATCACATGGCCTGCCGGCCGCGATATTTTTTTCCGTACCATATAAACGCTATCTGCCCATATGTTTGTGCACAAACAAAGTACATGTACATGTATGAAGAATTGAGTCTCAGGTCCCACTCGTACCGGGTGCGGGACGCAAGTGAACGACGAACATGTACATGTACAGTACATGTACAATGTACACAATGTACTGTACATTGTACAAACGAACGACGTTTAGGTTGTTCGTTTTTGCCATGGCAAAACAATAATAATATAACGCCACAGCGAGAACACATCAATTTCACATATAATTCATTACCCAACGTTATTAATATTTTTTCTTGAGCATTTTTAACTTCAATTTCGTTGATACTGCCAGATACCGGTTGTGATTGATAACACCATGATAACACGTGTCCAGATTTCACACACATGTATCATATGACACCGTGGAAATATGATTATACTTGATTAAAATAAACACACATGACACAGGTTTGACATTTTATGTGAAATTCAGACAGTTTTTCTGTCAAACAGGTCTTGGAAAAAACACGTGAGTTCGATCAGACTTTTGCACGGCCGGCCATGTCCAGTACGTACGTCCATGTACCAAAACAACCAAAGACCAAACAACGCACGGTCCATACACAGCTAGCTACACATTCAGTTACCGTTGTGTGCAACGCCGCGTGTAGTGCATGCATTGAAAGCAACAGGATACTCATTATGCAGCGGCTGTGGCCATGTGGTGACCTTCGAAGCTCCCGGCAACACAGAGCTGGCCAGATGCCTTATCATATCGGATTACATTGGCCGATTTGGAATTCGGAAGTTTTACGGTTAAACGCACGGTGGCGCTATTTAAAGTTCTGCTATGTGCATTTTACGATCCTCGAAGCTGACACAGTCTGATGAAAAAATGAGTCAGTTTTTCACTATTCTCGCGACTTGGTTGACGGATTGAGCTGAAACTTTCACAGGTGTGTTATTTCATGCATATGCTGGATTAGACAAAGTATGGACGCGTTTCTAACACCTTTACCAATGGTGTGTAGGGCCTTTAACATGCTTTCACAAGCCCAGGTTTTTGAAAATCTTTACAAGTAGTCGAGTGATCTTAAGTTTATATCCGGTAGACAAATATACACGTTCGGCATTGATTTGTTGGACTGGTAGGAGCGCGTACTTCGGTTGACCGCGAAACGCGAAACATCGTTGGTAACTTGTTATCCTACGGAGCTCTATAAACTATGCCTGCACATGCAATAAACAACATCAACCGGGACAGCGGCATTGTCATCCCCGATTTCTGGCTCCCACCATCGGACGCCGGGACCGCCGACCCACCACGGACAGGGCCGCTAGTGGACGCCAGAATCGCGCGCCAAACCGCACGATCACTACTACGTCGTCCGCAAACCGGTACACAGGAACCGGCGAAGCGGACATAAACGGACGCCGCAACGCACATTCTTCAGTTGCCTGAAACGTCGCCACCAGCAACGACACATCGCGTGACTGCGATCACCCTTTCTACTTGTCTACACCACCGCGATGAACAATCCCTTCATTGCTATTACATTATTTGTTAGAAAACAAGTGTGTAAAGACTGGTGGAAGTCTACTAATCATTCCGGACGTACTGAGTGCACACACACACTGGACGGTGGTCTCGCAGCGAGCATAAATCACGAGGACGAGAACAATCCCATAAGGCGTTTTTTTATGAAGATTTGGTCGACAATTTACTTAATTTTTTGCATTAAACATTCACGGTTTTGCAAAAATCAAAACCGAAAACCGTCTCCAAGGCAAAACTGAAAAACCTTGAAAAATCGAAAAACCGCCAAAACTACAGTCCGCCCCCCCCCCACGAAATTTGGCAGCCCCCCCCCCCCATGAAAAAAATCATGGCTACGCCGCTGGACGACCGCCTCACAAACTCGACCAGTTTGGAGCATATGGAAAAGTTTGGCCAAGTTGGGGCCATTATGAACCGCCACACAACCGCGTTACGCGGCGCGCACGGCATACCGGTGAAAGTAGGTCAGCGCGTATTCAGACCGTACCACTTTTATATAGGGGACACCAGTCTTTTTTTCAGTGCATGCCATGCACTGTATACTGTACAATGTACATGTACGTGTATAATATATTTTATTAATGCTCATTTTGTTATAACGCTGGTTTTGTTCTTCATCCTCCATTTTTTTCCCAGAACAAAATTCATCTCGCTTCCACTTTATAATAGTCATTCTGAATGACTTGTAATGTGTATTTCTACTGAGTTATACGTAAATTGTTCTTTTGGGGAGAAAAACCAAATAATATTTGACTCACGTATGCACAGTGTAACTTTGCAAAGAAACAACTTTATTTCAACAGAAAGGTGAATTTTGTTCTACAAATTAATTTTAAACTCCAACCTCGAAACACTTATTAACAATGAAATAATATACACCATCTCTGAAACGCAGAGATTGGGCCTTATTTTTAACACTACTCGAAACAATGAACTTGTCAGTTAATTGAATGGTTCATGATAACGAAATTGCACTTGAACGGTGTTTTATTGCAGACTGCTTTGATAGTCCGTGTTCAATAAGTGGGCTTAGCAGGCCAATAAATGCCATCAAGTCATGAAAAACCTCAAATGAAAATGAAGATGGTCATTGTGATTATGAAGGTTAACAATGACAATAACTTTACCTTAAGATTCAATGGTCACAAAATGTGTTATCGTGGCTTTTTAAAATCCTGGCCTTGCCCATGGACATTTGAAAATAAACACTTTACAAACATCAATGTGAAAACTCATAATGCTAACTCCATTGTGTAAAAATCAATGAAAGGAAATGCTGCACTCTATATAAAATAAACAGTTAAGAAAGGACATGTAACAGCTTCAATTAAGTCATCCCGCATACAGTACGTTATTTCAAATTGTCATGTATCCTTACTTAAATCAGTGAGTGAATGGGGCTTGGTATTTGTTTGTAACTCACGTTGATTGTATAACACTGCCTTTATTTACTAGTCTGAAAACATGTTCGTTTATTTTGACCTTGACTGCCACATTACTTACACGTTACATTAAATTTCATTACACGTGTTTCCAGATCTCAGATTCGATTTTGCTTTTCCATTATTTGTTTCAGGGCATGAGTCTTATGATTAGTTCTCCTAAAAAAACAGCCAGTGATGCTATCATTCAACTTTTCCAGGCTTTGCTGATTAAAGTTGGATATATTACCATGCATTCTAACACTCTAAAATATCTATTCCATCTATTCCCCTTTGAACAATGACACCATAAGCAGCTATATTCTGATTTCATTCAGTAAGCAGTTTGCAACATTTTTGTATATCACTCTAAAATATGTCTAAAATTTAGTGGGCCTGACGTTTCGATCCTAGCAGGACCTTTCTCAAAGGCAGAGGGCCTTTGAGGGCCTTTCTCTGCCTTTGAGAAAGGTCCTGCTAGGATCGAAACGTCAGGCCCACTACATTTTAGATTTACTTTTTGGTAATTTTAGTCAGTAAGCAGTTTGCAACATTTTTGTATATCACTCTGAAATAGGATGTGCATGTAAGGAGTGACATCCTTAGTTGGGTATATTCCACAAAATAACTCAAACCATACTCTGGCATCTTCTTCAAAAGCATCAAGGGCAGCTTCATTCTGATTGCTAAGATGAGATAGCTGACAAATCAAGGTTCGAAATTTGACCTATAATTTCTTCAGATTTGGAAGTTTCATAAATGATGTATCAGCAAATAAAATTCTAAATCGATTGAATCTTGAATTCGCTTGTGCTCTGGTCCTATGAAGTCCAGCTTTATCCAAACTGAAACACCATTTAATATGAAGAGATTGTACAAAACTCTCAAACTTTGCTATATTTGGACCTGGATTAGATTTTCTTATTCTGATTTCATTCTCATATTCCCTGAGTTTTGCTATCACCTGCCCAACAAGTTGATCGGAAATTCTGAAAAACATGTGAAGGGTGTCTGGAATTACACGAATCAATGTGGGGAGCTGAAAAGAGCTGGGTGAGAGCAATTAAACTTGTTCTTGCGATTGGCATACTCGATGATGAACTCAACTGTTCTTGCTCCATTATCAGTGTTTGTTGTGATTCCATCTATTCCCCTTTGAACAATGACACCATAAGCAGCTATATGTTGAGCTGCAAGCATCAAAACCCATTACAACATTAAAACAAACTTTAAATCTCCACCAAGGAAGAAAACAACATTATAGATTTGGGAATTTATGTTGATGGTTTCAATTTCAGAAACCTCACGAATGAGTGCACTAAATGCATCTTTGAGTGACTCGTACTTTTCCTTGACCTTTAGTATTGCCAATATGTGATTACCAGTTACACTTTTGCAGTATATTTCATTGACGATACTGAAGACCATGTTGACAACATGCATTCTTTTTCCAATTTGGGTACCATCAGCTGATATTTTTACTTTTATAACTGTTTCTCTTTCCTGATGGTCATTAATAATTAGTTTTGAGATCCTTGAAGTCAGGCATTCTCTTAGTGACTGATACACACCATTCCCTCGTGGTAAATACTTTGTTATAACCCGCATTAAGCTGGCTAGCAACTTGGGCAATGTTGGCAAAGAAATGGCTAGTTCATGGTAGGCTTTGTCAAAAATACCATATCGGTCTTTATCATCACGTTTTACAAGGTTTGTGTCAAAGTTAACTTTACTCACAGAACATTTCTCTGCAAGGGTGATACTTATCATCTCACTATTTTTCGTTTTTATGGAAATCTTCACAGGTTGTTCTGCTTCATCTATGCCAGAGAGTGAGAGTGACTGGGAACTCTGTTTCAAGCATTTCAATCTATACCAACTCTGTTTCTAGCATGTTGTTTTCGATGCTTAGTCTGTCTAAGCCTTTGTAATTCATTTTCAACCCCAACTCTACAGGCTATTTGCTTTTTCAGATCACTCTCCAGTTTTGTCTTAAAAGCACCTTGACTTCTAAACTTGAGTCTTAGTTTATAAAAACTGGCTTTCCACTTTTTGAAGAGTTTTTCTCTTGTTTTTCCTCCTGCCGAAATTTTGGGTTTTGCCATACTGATCATGTGTTTTGCTTTTGACTGAAGAATTTGAAGGACTGGTTCAACTTCCAGTTGGGTAATCTCAACATCATTTTCCATGTATATGAATTGTAGAACAGAGTTGTCTGTGGTGGTTTCAGGTCTTTGAAAAGTTTGTACAATGCATAGTTATTTATAGTTATTTATAGTTGCAAACCATTCATTGGCAGGTTGAGAATTGCATCGGTGCAACTGCAATCAAACTCAAAAATGATAATACTGTAACAGCCACCTTTTAAGTTTATGAGTTGATATCTTTTAAAATAAAGTCAATGTCTTTCTTGATGCCTATTCCTTTAAAAAAAGAAAACACAAACACAAATCCTCTTTGGACAGGTACTGGTTCTAGTTCCTTACAATATGCAACAAGCTGTGGTTTTTCGTACATCCAGAATCGAGCAGTTTCTCTTTTAACAAATGCAAAGTCTCCATTTTTGTTCGTGATTCTATACCACCATGTGTAATCAAGGAAGTTTTCTAGTTGTTTTAGCTGATACTTGCTGGTCATCCGATGAGTTGATCTGGAAGAATTGTCCTTCATACCAAGCCGTTCAACTGTCTTAAATGTTTCCGGTTGTATGGGTATATGTATAATTACTCTGCTATCTCTCCTCCGTGACAATGTCAGTCTTTCTTGAACAGAAGTCCTCAAAGTTGTTTGGAAGAGAGATAATGCATCAGATTCAACTGAAGGGTTTTCAACAATGTCGGATATATCTCTCCATTCGTTGAAGGAATTTGACCATCCCTTATAATGCACAAGCACTTCTGCTCTCTCCAGTGTTCTTCTTCTGGCCAGTATAGAGATGTCATAGAGGGTGTTTGTTGACCAAGATCTTGTGTTGACCCTTCGGCTTCTCGCTTGATGAACCTTCACATGGTTGTGTATAAGTTTCCAGTAATTTATCCGCTTCTTCTTCCTGAGGTTTAGGTCTATGCATCCCCCAAAATCACGTTATGAGAAACGTGACAAGTCTAAGGCTTGCAAGGAATTATCAGAACGGAAGCTTGAATTTACACTAACATTTGTGACTCATATCACAAGTCACGGACTAGACCAGTAAGCAGGTTTCTGAAGGTCATTTCTGAAGAAACCCATTGAGAGAATATTGAAAGAAAGCCTGACATAAACAGTCCCTTCGTGTACAATTTATGAAGTTTAGCGGGCTGTACTTGCCATCATAGATATTGTTTAGATATTGATAAGTGTACTCGGATTTCATCGGAACTAAATTCCATGAAAAATCACGGAGTTGGGTAGGGCAGTATGCAAAATGGTTCTATGCTAGTAAAAGTTTTCGACTACTCGCCTGAAATCCTTGGTTTCACGGGTGTTTTGGGGCTAAATCTGGGGAATTCGGACAGGGAGTCAAACATTTATAGACGCAGAACCATTTCGCATACTGGCTAACTTGGACCATACACTAGAGTCACCCGACCCCTCCAAAATTCAAAGAAGAAAAAAAAGGTTCAGACTCAGACTCAGTCATACTAATTACTATAGCCGGCTATACTGTCTGTATTACTACAATACTAAGAGTACTAGTACTATACTATATAGTATTAGTACAGTAGAAGTACTACCAGTACTAGTACTAGTAGTACTTCTACTGTACTAATTATACTACTACTACTACTAGTGTATAATTATTTCTTATTCTAGGGCTAGGCATACTTTGTTTAAATTTGTCAAATTAGTCGAGCAATGGGGGCAGAACACGGTGAGAGTAATTTTGAAATAGTGAGATCTCACAAATTTTTGGTTTTCTGACCAAAAATGTCAGTTTTATATCAGATTCCAACTTTTTTCTTCAAATTTCTCAACCAAATGACCACAACTACGTTTTTACCGCACTTTCCACAGGAAATAGCTGATTTGTTAAAGGCCCTACACACCATTGGTAAAGGTCTTAGAAACGCGTCCATACTTTGTCTAATCCAGCATATGCATGAAATAACACACCTGTGAAAGTTTCAGCTCAATCCGTCAACCAAGTCGCGAGAAAATGGTGAAAAACTGACTCATTTTTTCATCAGACTGTGTCAGCTTCGAGGATCGTAAAATGCACATAGCAGAACTTTAAATAGCGCCACCGTGCGTTTAACCGTAAAACTTCCGAATTCCAAATCGGCCAATGTAATCCGATATGATAAGGCATCTGGCCAGCTCTGTGTTGCCAGGAGCTTTGAAGGTCACCACATGGCCACAGCCGCTGCATAATGAGTGTCCTGTTGCTTTCAATGCATGCACTGCACGCGGCGTTGCACACAACGGTAACTGAATGTGTAGCTAGCTGTGTATGGACCGTGCGTTGTTTGGTCTTTGGTTGTTTTGGTACATGGACGTACGTACTGTACATGGCCGGCCGTGCAAAAGTCTGATCGAACTCACGTGTTTTTTCCAAGACCTGTTTGACAGAAAAACTGTCTGAATTTCACATAAAATGTCAAACCTGTGTCATGTGTGTTTATTTTAATCAAGTATAATCATATTTCCACGGTGTCATATGATACATGTGTGTGAAATCTGGACACGTGTTATCATGGTGTTATCAATCACAACCGGTATCTGGCAGTATCAACGAAATTGAAGTTGAAAATGCTCAAGAAAAAATATTAATAACGTTGGGTAATGAATTATATGTGAAATTGATGTGTTCTCGCTGTGGCGTTATATTATTATTGTTTTGCCATGGCAAAAACGAACAACCTAAACGTCGTTCGTTTGTACAATGTACAGTACATGTACATGTACATGTACTGTACATTGTGTACATTGTACATGTACTGTACATGCACATGTTCGTCGTTCACTTGCGTCCCGCACCCGGTACCGTCTGAGTGGGACCTGAGACTCAATTCTTCATACATGTACATGTACATGTACTTTGTTTGTGCACAAACATATGGGCCGATAGCGTTTATATGGTACGGAAAAAAATATCGCGGCCGGCAGGCCATGTGATTTTTTGCTTGATACCAGTTTATTTATTTTGCCTAAGGATCACCTTTGTCGACATTTACAAATAAAAACATTAACATGCCTGCAAAAGTGACTATCCGAGTGACATGAATATTGTGGTCAACTGCACATCTTGAAACTGTCTCCGGTCATTGAGCAGTAAATATTTATGTGTCATTAATGGGTTTGTACTAGTCTGTAACTTAATCCGCTGGCTGGAGAAAGAATGCAAGCAGGATTAGTTATTAATTCTCTACAGTCATCCATTGCAGGAACACCTAGCAACAACCATCCACCGCGTTATAATGTTTACCTCCACGTCCGCAACATGTCCATTCATATTTTTGTTGTAGGTACTGATGCAGTGAGGCATGTCCATAAATAGTGCAATTACATGTAGCTGGTTTTGGTTGTACATAATTATGTGACTGAACTGACTGCTCCAATCTGATCCAGGGTTTGTTTCATTCTAGATACATGTAGGTTTGCAATAAAATAAATATAGATTTTACCAAAATGTGACTAACCTGAGGCATACCCGTAAGTTTAATTTGAAGTACATAATCATAGTACAGTAAGTGATGGACGGATTCAAGTTACTTTTTCTTTTTACAAAGTGTCTTGTCAATTTTATTTACAGTATACATCATGTACATGTATGCATTGTTGTCAGGTTGCTATTCCTTGTAGAATAGAAGAGCAAGGGGTGTGGGTAGGAGAGGAAGTAGGGCATCTGGTAATAGAGAAAATGTCACAGGAAGAGGAGAGGATAAAGAAGCCGTACAACAACGGGTAGGGGATCTTCAACCTGTTGCACAAGGCCAACAAGTGGTTGATTAGGCCGATTAACTATGACAAAGGTTGAGAGTACGCTAACGAACACAGCTATTTTTTAGATACAGTACTCAAATTTACAATTACAACAGTACACAAATATTATCAACATGTATAATGTGTATTAGCACTAATGTGTGTGAATTTGTGAAACACCCCTACAAAGCCAATGTCCTTTTTTCATTGTAGGCCTACATGTACATTTTAATTGATGTTGTTACATGGAAATTAGAAACCGGTGATAAGCATGGGAGCTGATGAATGTCTTAGCCTTGCTTAATCCCTAAGTTTAGAAATGATTCATCAGTTTTCATCACATTATTTTTTTATAATTCTTGTTCTACAAATGACTGTCTAGTTTTTAAAACAAAACACATCTGTTTGGCATGATTATTTGAACAATTTTTCAATGTTGTTTAGGGTTCATTACAGGATAACATAGGCCGTTTGAACCTGGAAGAAGCAAGATATCTTCTATTTCAAGCTGCTGAGAGAAATACTACTGACATAATTATTGATTGTTCAGCCCCCACTGCCTTGTCTCCGTTATTATGTAGAGCTTGGTCTGCTCCGCGCCCTCACATTTATTCAACACCCGGTGCAGCCCACTCCTTGTGAAGGACTTTTCTGTCCCAGTCTCTTCATCATCTGCCTCTTCATCTCTTCCATACACCTCTTCACTGGTTGCCATATAATCCAAACCATCTAGATTTACCCTAAAAAAATCACAAAATGTTTAAGAAAGTTAAGAAATACCGCTTCTACTAAATTGACTGTTGACTATTTCAATCGTACAAAAGACGAACAATATTAAGTTATAAATATTATTATTACTATTTAGCTTGCTTCTTATGTCATGATGATCAGACTGCTTGTGGAAAATTAGCACAATTATTGTGGCCAACAAAAATATGATTTCAGACACCAATGTCAGAGGTGAAAAGTAGCCAAACATTTTATACAAAAATAGAAAGCAAATCTTCAAAGATTGGAGCAAAGGAAATGACTTCATGCAAATTAGAAACAAAAATGTTTATCTTTATGTTATAGCTTTATGTCATGATTCTTATGTTTGAGTATAAATGTTTGCATGTACGATAGCATCTTACCAAATTTAGCTTCAAGCATGAAACATCACAAATGTAGTTCAATCGCTACCATAACAAACAAGTAGCATTGTGGCAAACCACATTACAGAGAACGACCCTCTGTGATTTCAAAAACAATGTATTTGAAGTGTTTGAGCTGTAGCGCCTTACCTGCTCTTCAATGAGACAACAGGCTCCCATGTCTCATCCAGGTCTCCTTCATCAGAAACAGCGTCCTAAAAGCAGACAAAGTCCCCATCATGTTGGTAGTCAACGCTTATGCTGCAAAAAATAAAATGGAAACATTTTGAAGATTTGGTGATTCACATAATTATGCATGCCAGGAAGTGTCAGCTGTCATAAACTAATCTTACAAATAAAGCTGTATATATAAGAGTTATTGACAGCTGGTTGTGTCAACTTCAAGCACCAATGACAAATACATAAAAAAACCTTATAGGGCATGATGTTTCAATCCTAGTATAGTAGGACCTTTCTCAAAGGCAAAATTACGAAGACAGTATAACAGAAACAGAGAGGCCTACAGACAGTGTAGGAAAAGAAAGCAGCTGATGACAAAATGAGGCAAAAAAGTGGGAAAGCTGGTGGACAGACTAGGGGGAACAAAATAATTGAAGGCCATGGAGTGGGGAATGATCACAGTGGGGAAAGATAATTTAGGTAACAATCACTAAAAAAGATCAAAGAGGGAAAGATGAAAGGGTAAAATAATAAACACAAAAGAAAGATCATGAGGGGAAAGATGAAAGGGTAAGTAAACACAAAGAGTGATGATTTGTTGAGTCTCGGTTTTGTCTGTAAAGTTTAATATTTGGAATTGGAAAGCAATTTACAAATTCAATAGTTCAACTACATGTGTAAGTTCCATCATGATGAAATAAGTTGGCGCACAGTGCAGGTAACCTCCTTTCAATCAGGTAAATCCGGGAATTATAGGCCTAATGGTTGGACTTTTCATTGAACTTGCTTACACAGAAATTTCCTGGGATTAACATAGGCCCTAACCCCAAACTTGCAGTTGCACAAGTGTGGTAGTTAAAATGACCCTATTTTCAGAAGAAATCTCAAAAATTAGGAGTACATTCCTGGGAATTGTTGGAGGTTTCTTTCCCTATGAAATTGGCCTGTAATGTTAAAAGGACTTACCTTACTGGGGCACTAGAAAAATCAACAGGGGCTGAGGTGGCAAAAGGTTGTCTTGATGACTTGATCCTGGGGATCCAGGGCCTGATGAATGACTCCTGTAAAACAATTGTTGAACATTTATCAATATCCAGCACACTTAGCCAACTTTACATTGAAATGAAAATTGTTACTCTTCAATCCCAGTTCCATTTATGATGCTGCTAACCAGATTCAACCACTTGGAAATGTAATTTTCTAACTTAGATCTCCTTTAATTGGAAGAAATGATTTAGAGACTACAGAGTGATACAGGGAAATTCAATTAAAAAAGACAAAACTTAATAAAGTATAATTTATAATAAAGTATAATTTTTTTCTCACCCGACTCTCAAAATTTCAAAATTCGATGAAAAAAGGGTGACTTGTCGGGTCCAAGTTACTCTGACTAAATAGGTATGGGGATTCTAAAGTAGGCTAGCAATTATTACAATATTATAATTAACCCTTATACATATGTAATATGAAATTAATTGTACGGCCTTACAATAAAATATATTCAATCATTACAAATTTACAATGTTTTCCAAATGTCGGGTACAGTAATTGTTACTTGAGAAACTATTCCATTTACGATGTTCTCACTAGATTCAAACACTTGAAAATGACATTGTCTATCCATGGAGGCATAGGATATTTCAAAGGTCTTAGTCGTTACAGAATATTTTCTGGGAAAAATTTGAGAAACTTGGCTGTAACACTAACAGTAACAGTATTTTCTTCTCTTCATGGAATAGTTACGGGGTTCCCCAAAGACAAATTAGACAATAAAAACAATCCAGTGTTAGGCCGACCAACAATTTGCAAATCTAAGCCCTAAATAATAATAGTTTAACTTATAAACTAATGTACAGTGGCTATGGGGGAAATTCGGCTTGAGTACTCACTTGCAAGACTCGTCATTCATAATGCCATAGTGATGGTGATGCCTATGGTCATTGTTCTCATCCCTGCACTGCAGCCGTTCTTGCAGGCCGACCCATGTCCGACTTAGTCCGAATAACTTGGACCCAACAAGTCACCCTTTTTATCGAAATTTGAAAATTGGAGGGCCGGGTCACCCGGCCCTCCAATTTTCAAATTTCGATAAAAAAAGGGTGATTGTCGGGTCCAAGTTACTCGGATGCTCGGACTATCTCCGACTGACGCTTGTTTACAGTATCAGTCACACCACACTGAATCATGAATGACGCCTCCCATTTTGCTTCGATTTCTGCTGCGTGCTTCGCACGATACCTTGCCTGCTTCTATTTCACAGATCTTCTTTTCGAAACAGGGGACAGAACTACCCGTCCTGCGGAACCCCGCCGACGTTTCCGCTGTTCCTGATCCATGATTTTACAGACTTCAACTTTTGAGTTTTAGTTTTACCATGGTATTACACAGACCTATGCAACTTTGTCACATGCGGGTATGTAGGGCCTACACGACAACGTACAGTACATGTACGACATGTACATGTACAATGTACATGTACACGTACAGTGTGTACTGTACGTGTGGGTGTACATGTACATGTACAGTGTACATTATTATACAGTGTACAGTACATTGTAGTGCTATACAAACGTTTCTGCCCCCCCCCCCGGTCCCCGCGCGCGTGCAGACATTTTGCCCGTTCAAGAATACGGAAAGGCTAACTATATCCAGACAATAGAGGGCGGTAAGCATGGCTTTTTCGAAAAGGTCGTTTATAAACTACCTTTTTAAAATCGTACAAAATTCCACTTTTTAGGAAAATTGCAGCATTCCAAGAGCTGAAACTTCACAGTGTGTCTCCTACTGGTATTTACTTCCACTTTAGTAAGTTACTTTAACAAAATTCGTCAGGTCGAAATTCGGATTCGTGCAAATGGTGTGTAGGGCCTTTAAGCTCAGTTCACAAAAACTAGACAAAAAACTTCAATTTTATAAAGGATGTACATTTGTGTATCTTTGACTTTTCTGCACAAAAAGTAAAAAAGACTTAACTTACGAACGATTTCACGGTAAAATCTAGTATTTTAAAAAAAACGATTAAAGAAGACAGAAAAACAGATTAAAATACGTCTCGAATTGAAACGCGCCACCGTATTTCACATCGAAAACAATTTCAATGAAGATCTGCCCAACGATTTTCAAACATAATTCCCAAGAATTAATGACACACAGTTAATTCTGAATGTTTATTTCAGAAAAGAGTAAAATAAAGTAAAAAAGTAAAATTCCGACATTTTCTCGCGATCAAAGACGGCAGGGACACACATATTTGACTGGATCATGCAGCTGTAATTGGAAACTTAACATTTTGGATGAAAAAGTGGATTAAATCTTTAATTTTTTCCAGCCCCTTACAATTATCATTGAATTCATGAATCACTCCCCTCACGGAATGGAAGTCCTACAATTGTAGGACTTCCATTCCGGGAGGCGAATGGAAGTCCTACAATTGTAGGACGTCCATTCGCCTCCCGGAATGGAAGTCCTACAATTGTAGGACGTCCATTCGCCTCCCGGAATGGAAGTCCTACAATTGTAGGACGTCCATTCGCCTCCCGGAATGGAAGTCCTACAATTGTAGGACGTCCATTCGCCTCGCGGAATGGAAGTCCTACAATTGTAGGACGTCCATTCGCCTCGCGGAATGGAAGTCCTACAATTGTAGGACGTCCATTCGCCTCCCGGAATGGAAGTCCTACAAATTGTAGGACGTCCATTCGCCTCCCGGAATGGAAGTCCGTTAGTCCGTCTATTTTTTTTAAACATCCTCATTCCTAATTATTCAACAAAAAACTTTCATAACAGCCAAACAAAAAACTTTTATAAGAAGCCAGTATCC
The DNA here is from genome assembly GCA_949987565.1 of Luidia sarsii. Classification (NCBI taxonomy): domain Eukaryota; kingdom Metazoa; phylum Echinodermata; class Asteroidea; order Paxillosida; family Luidiidae; genus Luidia; species Luidia sarsii. The sequence goes on from OX465102.1 coordinate 363,309, forward strand.
TTCTATTTTAAAACTATTATGTGCTCACTGCATAAAGCTTTGGTACGATCAGAGCACCCTTTCTGAGAAGCCAGCTTTCCTACTTACTGAATAAGATACCAGTGTGCGCTCTGTACAAAGCTTTGGTACGAGGGGTGCCAATTGGCACCCTTTATAATTATTTTATAATTATAAGAAAACAGGCATCCTACTCACTGGATAACAAGATATGTGTGCGCTGTACAATGCTTGGGTACGAGAGGTGCCAATCGGCAGCCTTCATTAGAAGCCTGTCACCATAACCAAGTAAGGTTTGAAGGTTGCACGAGCACAAGCTATCAACTGTCCGTATTACATCTTAAGTACAAGTAGAACCAATTGGATATTTAGAATGATGGGAAGGAGGGATGCCAGGACGTTTCTTCACACGTCCATAATTTATGGGGTGAGCGGGCTTTCTTCCATGCTGGCCCTACCCTGTGAAATGTTCTTTCTCAGGAAGTCCGTAGTATGTCCTCCATATCGGATTTCAAACCCTCTCTCAAAACATATATGTTCGATCTTAATTTTCCTAATTAATAGTATATGTAGTCTTTTCTTTGATTCTGTATAAGTAGTAGTATGTAGGGCTATTATGTCACAGTTTGACCTTTTGACCGAGTTACTGGGGTTGTGACGTCACTTAGAGTGACGTCATGGTGTAAAAACGGGAGATAATCCCTCGGACAATGCGCGGCGTTAATTCGATTAAATCGACCGCTCGGTGGGGCTGCTCGGACGATGTCTATTGTCCCGAATACAATCGAAAGACTATTTTGGTCATCAGCGTATCCATACACAATGGTCCCTCGGCGTTGGTTAACTAAGCGTAGGCCTTTTTCTTATAACGGGCACTGTCAAGGTTTAAGGAAAGTGGCCCGATAGTCTTGTAAACAGGGGCGTCGTACGGCGCCTCGAGATGAATAAACAATGAAAAGTAGATTATTTGCCCTTTGAGAAGTTTGCCAACGTAATTAAGATGGTAAATACAGCACCGGTACGTACGTAGCAGCAGTGCACCGTGGACACCATGGCAGTGCAAATACATTGCCGTATTGATCGCCTGAACGTACGAGTCAACTGCGTGTCCATACACAATGGTCCCTCGGTGTTGGTTACGTAAGCGTACGCATACGCTATTCATATAGCGCGCACTGTCAAGGATTAGGAAAGTGGCCCGACAGTCTTGTAAAGTAAACAACTCAAAGTTAACCCCATTTTAAGGTCACATTCAGCCTGTTCACATTGCGCATAGTATTGATGCCACTGACGACGCTCGTTCTATACAAAATACGACTAATCGACACAAGTTAAAGCCCCGGACAAACCAACTCACAATTAGTGTGTCGTTTGACCTATAAATTCAAGTTTGTCGCTCATTATTTTATTCAATTTACAGCTGATATGCACTTATTTACTAATTTCACTGCTCATTCTTACTCATTCTTACTCATTCTTACTCATTCTTACTCATTCTTACTCATTTTACACTAATTTTACACTAATTTTTTAATCATTTTTACTCATTTTTACTCATTTCTGCTCAATTGTTTAATCACTGGTACGCTCTTTGTTTCAAATAAAACGCACATTAGAATAAAATCACGGACACATCAATGCTTTGTTTTTCCGATTATTTTATTATCATTTTGTCGAAACCACTATCTTCCTTTACCGCCGTTATACAACAAAATCGTTCGAAACAAACAATGGTTTTATAGTTAACAAAAAGAGTGATCAACGGCGATGATGTTCCAAATTACATTTTATTGAATTTTAAATATGTTATCGAAGTATAATCGGTGGTGGTGTTTTCTTTTAAAGCCTTGGGATTCTTTAATCATCACTGTCTCTCCGGTTGTCTTCCGCTTCATCAAGGTTGAACAAGCCGATAAATTCTGCATGGTGTTTAGGCATTACCCTGTCTATGGCCTTACTAGGTCGCATGCCTTTATCTACTTTTTCTTTGAGATCTTCCACGATATCTTCGTGGGTTTTATTGTCTTCCAGAAAAAAGGAATATAATAAGAAATTCTTGTCATTGTTGAAGAAGACTTTCTTGACTGCCCAGAGGGTCTTCCTATTGGCTTTGTCTTTGGCTTGTTCGTCGTCCATACCCTCGTCGATGTACTTCTCACGTTTTATATTCCGCATCTCTACGGTGGCTTCTCTGGCCTCTTCCAACCAGTCTTGATAAGTAACATTATCTTCCAACTCAGAGCTCGACTCGTCTTCTTCAGATGACTCGGCACTTTCTTCCTCTGGTTCGAGTTCCTCAACACTCTCTTCCGAATCATCGTCTTCAACCGTCAATTCGGTTATATGGCTTTCTGTTTCCGAATTTAGGCATCGGCGCCTTTTATATTCGGGTTCATAATAATCCACGTAAGAATCGTCAGACCCAAATGCCCCAACTCTACGATCATCAATGTCACACATATCCGATTCATATGCGGCATGTGCGCATTCTTCATGTCTCTGAAGGTTATAGCGCCGATTGTAGCGTTTGCTACAATAGCGACAAGGAAAGGGCTTTAGCGAATCGATTGGGTTCATGTTAACTCATTGAGGGTCAATCTCCAAGTGACAGGACGAAGATGAAATCGGTATATATAAACATTTCGAGTAAAATGCTCATTTTGCTCATTTTTACTCATTTGTTTTTTACTCATTTTACTCATTCTTACTCATTCTTACTCAATCTTACTCATTTGTACTCATTTTTACTCATTTTTACTCATTGTTTTACTTATTCTACTCATTTCCGTTCGAATCACTGCTCATTTTGCCCATTTGCTCAATTCACCGGAATATAAGCGCTTTCCTGTTTACTCCAATACTGCAAATCACTCTGGATAAAACAAAAGGCCTATCTAGAATTAAATCTTGGAAGTTTCTTGGAAATTTCTTGTCCAAAAACTGGAAAAACGCACGAACCTACGCGCTTTAGACAGATGTGCCTCAAACCATAATGCATAACTTCCAAGATATAATTCGAGATAGGCCTTTTGTTTTATCCAGAGTGATTTGCAGTATTGGAGTAAACAGGAAAGCGCTTATATTCCGGTGAATTTAGCAAATGGGCAAAATGAGCAGTGATTCGAACGGAAATGAGTAGAATAAGTAAAACAATGAGTTAAAATGAGTACAAATGAGTACAAATGAGTACAAATGAGTAAGATTGAGTAAGAATGAATAAGGGTATACTATGGGCACAATTCGGACGTCGTTGTGGCCTTTGTCAAGAGATTATCCGTTCGAAAAAGGGCCCTTTGTGCGTCGTCAATGGACCGTAACGGACGTGTGTGTGTGGGTGCGTGTACGCTGCTGACAATCCCTGACCGCAGACTCCAGCCTCCACTCCAGGCAGTCAAATCTTCGAGTTGGTCGGCCACAAACGAGCGTACAGATTACGGTAAAGAATGTGGGGGGAATTCCAATGCCAGACCGACGACCGTTGGGCTGTGTGGCATGCAAAGACAATGTCCCCAGCTGCAGCGCGGTATCCCTCGATCATCCACAGTAAAAGTCCCACAATTGCACAATTACTGCTGCTAATCTTGCAATTCATGTGGCAACTTGCGTCAAAAAGGGTCTTTGTACTGATTCGTATTGCTTTGTTCTAAGCTGAAAAGAGTCTTTGTTTAGAATGTGGACAATAGTGGTGCCCGGATTCGGAGGGCCCCTTTACATAGGCAATCAAATTGACCTCCGGATTCGGAGGTCCCGGCGCGAAGTGGTTAAGGATGGAAATCTCGGTGTTAACGGCCGAACCCCGGGGTTGGCGGTGTAGTGGGAAACCGCGCCGGGGTACGCGTCCGCTGGACATTCTCAGGGTTAAGACACCGGATGCGTTACGTAATTGGACGGTCAGAGGTGGGATACGTGGCGCGAAAATCCGGCACATCTGGCATTTACAAGAGGGCAGGAAATTCACGACGGTAGTTGCCGTCGTGCCCTCACCAATTGCCGCGGTGCCCTTAAATTTGGAGGATTTTCACGGCAACAAATTGCCGTGCCCTTTTAGCACATATGCAGCGCGCTTGAAATAATATTCCGACTGCGGTGCAGTGTGTGCAGCACACATGGAAGCTTCACTGTACCGTGCGCACTGTCAGCTAAACATTGCGCTTTGGGAACTTTGGGAACTTTGGGAACAAAAGCCTCCAGGTCCCAAGGACAAGCCCAAAGTTCCCTTAGTTACTTCCTACCACCCTTCTCTTCCTCCTCTCAGGAAGATAACTAAGGAAAACCACCATATTCTCCACACTTCAGATCGTCTGGCTGAAGCCATTCCTAATTCGCCTGTTTTGGCTTTCAGGCGCACCCGTAACCTGCGTGACTTAATTGTCCGAGCAGAGGTTCCCCCTTTGGACTCTTCACCTCCAACCAACGAAATGCATTGTTTGCAAGACACATGTCAAGGAAATAGACTCTTTCAATGGACATTCTTCTGGAACTACCCACACGACCTATGGCTCTATCACGTGCACTACCTCAAACATCATATACCTCATCTCTTGTAGAGTTTGTAATATTCAGTATGTTGGCGAGACAAAAAACACCCTCAAAAAACGAATCTATGGCCATAGGTCTACCATCAAAACCGGTAAAATGGACACCCCTGTTGGGTATCACTTCAATCTCCCTGATCATTCGATATCAGATATGAGTGTACTGGGCATAGAATCACTTGGTCACCGTAGTAATGCTGTCCGTCTTAGCCGTGAGAAAATGTGGATGAAGCGTCTTCGGACTATTCAACCACATGGTCTCAACATCCAGGAGGGTAATGACTAACATCATGCAGCTTTCTGATAATCCTTCTTTTGTGTTCAGTCTTTCACACTTCTCTCTTTGATCTTTTCCCCCTATTGTCACTAATCCCTACCCCACTCCTTGCCCTTCTCTTTGATCTTTCCCCCCTCCTCTCACTAATCCCTACCCTACCCCTTGCCCTTCCCTTTGATCTCTCCCTACCAGCTTCACTCTTTGTCCTCTGTTTCTCATCCGTGTCCTATTCACTCTCTCCCCCTGCCTTCGTGTACATGTATCTGTTTTGTCCTTGTCACTCTGCCTTTGAGAAAGGTCCTGCTAGGATCGAAACGTCAGGCCCACTAAATTTTAGATTTACTTTTTGGTAATTTTAGTCAGTAAGCAGTTTGCAACATTTTTGTATATCACAATACAATTTTACTCACAATTTCAAACCCAAAGGGGGGTGGCCCGCGATCCGTGTGGTTCCAGATAGGAGGCTCGACACGAATGAATACCGGGTACGAGATTTGGCGGGCACCCTCCAACAAAAGATTATTATGTAACAGGGGGTACGGGTGTGAAGAGAGGTGATTGGCGGAGAGAGCCCCTCACAGATGCAGTAGTTTACATAGATTAACATAATTATTCTACCACGCAAATAAACTTTATCGGCGGCGATAACACTCCCCCACGAAAGAGGTTTTTGTATACAGTCATCAAAGTGATATACAAAAAAATGTTGCGAAAAGTCAAGTTATACAATAATAAATAAATCGTTGTCAATGATAAAACATTACTATTTAGAATAGCGGACACAATCAAAGACACACGAGTGATATACAATAAATAGATTACTTGCCACGAGTAAGTATACTTGATCCTAATAAGGTAATTAAAAAAGGCTCCAAACACGAGAATGCAGGGAACGTTTTTAACCTTTATAATTCATAAAACATGAACATTAGATGAACAAAAAAAGAAGAAAAAAAAAAAAATACGATAATGTCACGACTTACAAAACACGATCAACGCGAGACTCTGCAGCCTCCAGAAGAACAATTTTGGTTATAGGACGAGTGAGTTCGGTTGTACGCGTTCTGACTCTAACTGATCTTACAAGGCCATCTCTGCTGAAAGTGACATGCTTAATGACGGCTAGTGGCCAAAGATTACGTGGGGTTGTCTCATCGAGAATTAACACCAAATCCCCAATGGCAAGATTAGGAGTTCTCTTAAACCATTTAGATCTCTTCTGGAGTTCAGGCAAATACAACTTGAGCCATTTATACCAGAATTGATTGGCTAAATGTTGCACATGCCTCCAACGTCTACGAAAAACATCAATTGTATTAAAGTTACCCGGGGGGATACGGGGACCATTTCTCATAAGTAGCAGTTGGTTCGGTGATAGGGGACTTGGATCATTAGGGTCGTCGCCTAATTTAGTCAAAGGGCGTCCATTGATAATAGATTCAACGTCGCAGAATACAGTTTCTAAAATTTCATCAGTCAGCCGGACAGTCCTAGGAAGAATGGCCAACATTATTCTTTTGAATATGCCGATCATGCGTTCCCACACGCCTCCCATATGGGACGCCGCAGGAGGGTTAAAATGCCATCTTATATCTGATTTCACAGCATATCTATCAATGAACTTGGCGGAGAGATCTCTCGCGCTGTTCCTCAATTCGCGCTCACCACCCACAAAATTAGTACCATTATCTGAATATACTACTTCTGGGCAGCCTCTACGGGATATAAACCGCCTAAACCCATTAAGGAAAGAATCTGTGTCAAATGAATCAATTTTCTCTACGTGGACAGCTCTGATATTCAGACAGGTAAACAGACAACCATATCGTTTGACTTCTGCTCTTTTATACTTAACATAAAATGGACCAAAAATGTCGACCCCAACATGAGAAAACGCAGGTTTGCCAGCTTCAATACGTTCTTTGGGAAGATCTGCCATGACTTGTTCGCAAGGCTTAGAATAAAGACGCTTGCATGTAAAACAGTTTCTCACAATTCTCCTGGCCAGTTTTCTCGCTTTAGTTATCCAAAAATTATTTCTAACAATGCTCAGAACCCATTCAGCACCTACATGAGCAACGACATGTGCATCTCTAAGAATGGTCTTAGCGATTATGTTCTCTCCTGAAATTATACAGGGATGTTTATTGCCAATAGAGGATTCTTTCAAACGACCGCCAACTCTCATCAAGTCATCTGAATCAAGATATGGAGTTAACACCCGGATAGAGCTACATTTTTGCAATGGTTCACCCCTCTGCAGCCTGAGAATCTCGGGGCTAAAAGTTTGTGACTGACTCTTACGGACAAGTGCCCATTCAGCTCGCTTAACCTCTTGTACCGACAAAGGACTTACAAGAGGACGTCCTTTTAAGTATGCGACATATCTGTACCACCACGCTAGTGCTCGCTTCATGCGATACCACGAAGAGTAATGATTCATTATTTGAACGAGGGGATCACCTGGTTCTTCGATTTGCTTCAATTGACAAGTGACCTCCGTACATATAGCAGCCGCACCACATATAACTGGTAAACGTGACCCACGAACTTCAGGATCAGTAGTTAACAGTTTTACAGGCTTAATCTTACTACCCTTCCATTCTGATTTATAAGTGTGTAGGACGTCTGGGCCTTTGAACCAATTGCTGTCTTCTTCCCACACGTTTGACCCCTAGTAATCAGGTCAGCTGGGTTTGCTTTTGTGTCGATATAATTCCATTGTGTGCCTCCAACTCAATTCACGGATGACGCTTACCCTATTACCCACAAACACATGGAACCTTCTACTATCATTGTTAATATATTTGAGGACAATTTCAGAGTCAGTCCAAAAGTATGACTGCAAACTGCCCAGATCTAATTCCCTCCGCAACACCACATCACCCTTGGCCGCCAGGACTGCGGCCTGTAATTCCAGGCGCGGTATGGTGCATGTCTTCAAAGGGGCGACTCTGTTTCTGCTCATGATAAGTTGGACGTGTATCTCACCTAGTTTGTTCACACTCCGGATATAACTACAACAGCCATAGGCTTGCAAGCTAGCATCGGAAAAGTGATGAAGCTCAATTGCGGCGTCATCAAAGTTGTGCGGCTTTATGCATCGGGGAATCTTGATCTGGTCTACCGAGCTTAATACTAGGACCTAGGTATCCCAACCCTTCTGGATGTCCGGAGGAATCTTTTCATCCCATGACAAGCTACGAGCTGTGGCCTCCTGAAAGAGTAATTTGCCAGTGAGTATTACAGGACCGATCAAGCCAAGGGGATCAAACACAGAAGAGACAATTCTTAACATTTTTCTTCTTGTCATAGGGCCTGTCATATCACGTTCTATACCAAAGCAGAACTGATCAGAGGAGATTTTCCATTTTATACCCAAGGCTTTACTCTCAGAGTGGGGACACAGCTCGCGAACTTCCTTAGCTCTACAACCTTCAGGTGCTTCTGATAACAACCTTTCATCATTAACAACAAACTTGGTTAAATTTAATCCCCCACGACTGAGGATCTTGGGGGTCTCTCTAATTATTATCTTAGCGTCTGACTTAGATGTTACAGAACTAAGGCAGTCGTCAACATAAAATGATTTGTCGACAGTGTATCTAACTAACGGATGAATATCAGGATTATCGGTTATGATGCGTCGTAGAGCATAGGTTGAACTTGAAGCACACCAGACACCACCAAACAGATGTGATGTCATCCTATAACACTTGAATTTGTCATTAAATTTCCAGAGAAACCTGAGTGCATCCCTATCTTTGGGAGGTATTCTTACTTGATTGTACATGGCTTCAATGTCAGCTTGAATGGCAATATTGTGCTGCCTGAAGCGTAACAACACGGGATTAGTTTATTAATTAGATCAGGACCCTGTAGACAGCGTTCGTTTAACGATTTGCCCTGAAACTTATTAGCACAATCGAACACAACCCTGAGTTTATCTGGCTTCTTTGCCGAGATTACACCATGATGAGGAAGATACCATACTCTGTCTACTAGTGTCAGTTTATCTGCAGGTACTTCCTCGGCGTAGCCTTGTTTTAGGAGTTTCTCGATCTCAACATTATATCTATCGTACAGCCCATCTTTATGCAATTTGTTCAGCAATGAGATAAGTCTGGATTTAGCTACACCGTAGTTATTGGGTAAGGGTTCTGATCTATCTCTCCAGGGGATGGGCAACTCATAATGCCCATGGACGTGTTTGAGATCTCTATCCCATAAGGATATAACGTATTTGTCTTCTTGTGAAAGAGAAACATCATCCAGGCCTACGTCATCACGGTCCCAAAACTTGGGACCGATATCGTTGGCGGGCGATGTTGACACGAAATTCGAAATAACCTTGCGGCTAGTTGTATTCATAGGACGTCGGCCATTGACGCACCAACCAAATAGGGTACGCACAGCAAATGGTTCCCCAGGGCCCCCCTTTCTGACTTCAAAGGGAATCAAGGCTTCGGCATTGTCTTGACCAATGAGAAGATCTATCTTGATATTGTCGCTCACATATGCTGAGATTGAACCTATTTCTACAAGATGGTCATAAGTCGTCATATCGATAGGGGCATTCTTTACTGGTATATCATCTACGACATACACTCCGGACATTTCTAACGTGTCACCTGAAGCAGATGAAATCGATAAGTCGACCATCTCTGAATTTTGCATATCAGTACCGTTCAATGTACTGAGTTGAAGTTCCTGCGACCTACCGATAATCCCTAAATGCTTAACAAGGGCACGAGAGCAAAACGAATTACTAGAGCCACTATCCAATAGGGCAAATACATCTGGACCGTGATTAACCGCAACCTGTACGATTGGCATGTGCGTTCCACCATCACAATGGAAACTGGCGTTAGACACCATGGCACCAGATGGCACATCTTGGGGACAATGAATATACATGGTATGCTTCAGACCACAACCACTTACGGCACACACTGACCGTTTACCACAATTGTCAGTGCTATGTGATGCAAGGAGACAATTGTGACATAGCCTGTGGCGTATTACAACGTTCAGACGTTCTTTGGGACTCATGCGTTTAAACCTTTCACAGTGCCACAGACGATGATGCTGAGTGCATTATACACAAGGTGGTTCAGGTTTTGCATACGACTTAGGTTTACCAGGGATACCACACCTCGTATCTGATGATTTCGTCTTAGGTTCGTAAGATGCCATGAAGCTGGAAGACGAAGCCTTCGAATTGCCCTTGAATTTGTCTTGCTGCCTAGGATTCAGATTGCCATAAACGGGATCGTTGACCTCGCCTGCAATATCTCCCACGAAGGTAACTAAGTCCTTAAACCCAGGGTAATTACCTGTGCTTTTCTTCCTCTCCAAGGCATACTTCTTCCACCTGATTTGAACATAGTTAGGTAGTCTGGCTACCACTTCCAGCAACACAGCCTGCGAATCAACTTCCTGCAGAGTTTTCAACTTAGAAAGTACGAGTGAGGCATTTAACATATCATCGGCTAGCTGTTGTATATCTTGAGGTGCACGAACTTGCTTGCCAAATCTTAACTCCTTAATGAGGCGTTCTGTCACAAGATGTGTGTTGCCAAAACGGCTGTCTAGGATGGAACGTGCCTGGGAATAACCAATGACGCCACCGATCAATAGGCAGCCACGAATGGCTTCCTTGGCAGTTCCAGAAGTGTACTGCATTAATCTGGACAATTTCAGGTCACAATCTTCACATACTTTATCTACATTAACGTCGAATGACTTTATGAATTGATGATAGTGTAAAGGGTTACCATCAAATATTTCTAGCTCAACCTTAGGCAAATTAAGTAATCCTAGCAATTCCTCACGTGTCAAATCTTCAGAAACAAAGGAATGGGTTTTACCTAACGAGGTATTCTGAGAAATTTCCGATTTAGTAGGATTGTCGAGATCTGTTACCATATTCAATATTGAAATATATTCTTTCTGCTCTCGATAGAAGTAAGCATCGCTTTCATCAATATCGTCTTCTTCGAGTACGGTTTCATGGTATTTGTCATGGGCTAATGTAAATACCTTAAAGAGATCTTTAAGTTTAGTGACACGGTCAGTTATACAATCAATATCGCTCTCGGCAATACTCTGCCTTATCTGATTTGACTCTTTTGTTACCGCTCTCTTGGCCGTCGATCTAGCTGTCCTTAGATGAGCCATGGTGATTGAAGAATGCTCCAGCACAGATGTCGGAGACGGCGACGACCGGTAAGATGAGTATCGATGTCGTGGTGTGTTTAGGAAGGACTGGCACTCGGCTGATGGCGACGACAGAATCAGTGTGATGGCGAAGACCACAGTGACAGCGACGAGTACCGAGGAGGGAGACATCAGTAGTAGCAGCAGCAATCGAGGATGAACGATGGAACTTGATCACCACATCATTCCACTGTGACTGCGTGTGCGCATGAAAATGGAGGCTGGACGAGATGGTGGTTTCCTTCCCGAGGTTTATTACACTCAACTCAGTGTTGAGTCAGTGGAACTATATATAAATATAATAAATGATCAAAAAATAATAACGAAATAATAATACATTCAGCCCGATTGGTTATACATAAAGAACAAGAATGAAGTCGCTACAGAGGCCCAGAAAGAAAAGGAGCTGGTATGAAAATGAAACATGGCGGCCAATACAGACAATAAATAAGAGGCTGCGTGCGCGGTTTATAATAGGTTAAATTGCAATCATTACTAATAATAAACTATACAATATTTAATCCGCTAATTTCACAACACAATTCAATTTTCCAGAGACCAGGTAAATAAACTGGACTTACTGATGTGTGCGGGAAGGATCGTCCGCAACACGCAGTGCAAGATTGGTTACACGGGGGTGTTCTGGGGTTTACAGTGGGTTATCGGGGTCTACAGCGGCATTCCGGGGCGCTATAAAGGGTGAATCGATATATGCCATTAAAACCAATAAACATGAATAACAGATTACAAAGTATAGTAGATATACGTGCAGAGAAATGATTAAACTCGATAACAAAAAATAATTGATTTTAAATCGGAAGGGGGCAGGCAGCTAGGGTGTTTACGTTGCCGCAGAGACAAACTCTTCAAAATACAAGGACATTAAATCATCAAAAAACGGGGCCGTCCAAGTAAATTGATGTATGTAAAGAAGGGTGCAGATAGATCAATTAAATGCAATATACGGGCTAGGCATGACTTTAATACAATACAATTTTACTCACAATTTCAAACCCAAAGGGGGGTGGCCCGCGATCCGTGTGGTTCCAGATAGGAGGCTCGACACGAATGAATACCGGGTACGAGATTTGGCGGGCACCCTCCAACAAAAGATTATTATGTAACAGGGGGTACGGGTGTGAAGAGAGGTGATTGGCGGAGAGAGCCCCTCACAGATGCAGTAGTTTACATAGATTAACAATTATTCTACCACGCAAATAAACTTTATCGGCGGCGATAACAGTCGGATCATTTGCACTTGACCCCCTCATCCACGATGCGAGTTTCACTTGCAGCGCAGGTATACTTTCAGAATTTCAGTGTAGAACCTGTGTTGGATCGTTGTTTTTTTTACAAGACCATCAGAATATTTCATTTTGCCCACCATTCTTACTACGGTCAAAAGAAAAAAAATCGTATACTCAAATTCTATTAATTTATGATCTGTATTTTTATTATTGCAGGTTATGAGTTCTACTATGGCCAACGCCCTCGAGTCTCAAGGACTTGCAGAAACAGAGAGCACGCGCTACTTCATCCGTATGATGGACTTATTCTTCGATTGTCTGAATGTGTCAAACCTGACAGCAGGGAAGAAGGCACGCAAACCGGCACTAGAGCCATACAGATCTGTAGATGATTGGAGATTCACGGTGAGTTTTTTATCTCTCTGAATGTAATTCAAGGGAATGTTGCCTGCCTGATGAAATGTTACAAGTTATCACAATACAAATTGATCTTCTCTTTGATAAACTCATTGGACCAGGCACACAACCACAAAGGATTACATATTGTTAGTAAAAGATGAGACAATGCTGTAGCCCCTTCTAACAAAGCAAATCCTCCATGCCTGCATAAGTGAATTAGAAAAATTGAAATGTATGTGCAATGTTCAGATATTATTTGCTTTGAAGCCAAATAGTGCTGACTTATTTTAGTACTGACCTGTGATACATTTGAAATTTCAGTTTCTGGACAGGACTTCCTTTCCTTCCTCGATGAATGGGAAAGCGAGGGGCAGTTGGTACCAGGACTGACGAAGACAGAGGGAAAATCTGCCTCAGCAAACCCACACTGGATGGCCTTAGAATAACGGGTATGTTACCTTCTCTAACAAATAATTTGCATCACTGGTACTTTCCAAGCTCTAGTGAACATCGACTGCATCCCCTTTTTATAATAAAGTACCCATAAAAAGTACAGTGACATCTAAATGCTCAAATGCAGGTATGTCAGGTGACAGACAATGTGTGACAAATTTAACTGGGAATGTCTTTACTTGTTAATGGAACTCTTACCAAGCCAGGGGAATAAGACCAGTATATTTAGATCTGTCAAATAATTATGTGGTGCAAATATGGCACAAGAAGAATTCAACATGGACTGTTAAATTGGGAGCTCCTTGTCAAAAATGTTTATATACATGTACATTACACACAAAGATATTGAGCAAGTATTTACAAATGATTCTCACATAATATGGTGTATTCATGCATTTTGTATTTTGTCTCCACTCCACATTAACCCCCCCCCCCCACCATTAAAAACAACAACAGTGAAGTCATTCTCTGCTTTGGCACGAGAACTGCTAGCAGAGCCTGGTGTGCAGTATCTGTTGAGTGAGAAAATGTCACAAGATCCATTGGAAGAGCACTTTGGAAAGCAACGCGGTATGGGTGGAAGGCATGAGAACCCTGACGCAAGACAGTTTGGAAACAACATGGGAGTTCTTCAAGTTGCTGGATCCTGCATTGCTACATCTCTGAGAGCCAATGTTCAAAGGCAGTCGAAAAAATCCCCACTAAAAGTCCATCCTCTCCCCAAGTCCTCAAAGAAGTAAAAACGGTCCAATTTCCATCCCAAATTGCGATGGGAATTATCAGTTGTTCTTTTCCATTTTGTCCTCTCTCCTTCCCCTTGTATCATTGGCTGTATCTTTGATATGTTTTCCGAAATACAAGCAATATATTCACACGCACAATTGGTATGTTTTGTTAATAACAATTGGAAATTTTGGAAGTGGGAGTAGATGATATCAAGCTCATTATTTAATGTAAGATGAAATAAGATCGAGGAAGGAAATGACGTCAGGAAGTGCAATAGACTAACAAACGTTTATTCGAGGATGAGCTCTTTAATAAATTAATTAATCATGTACACATATAGCATTCTTCAATCATCAACATGGAGTTGCACATGGCACAAGTCTAAGGGCACATTATTTTGTTCATTTAAAAAACCAATCTTTAGTAATTAAATTGTTTGAGCTGTACATTAATCTTCATTCAACTGTCAGAGTAGTTCAACATTTCCTCTTGTCAAATGTCTACTGACTTGCTATAATCCACCAAATATGTCTTAGGGACATGTAATACACAAATGTCACTGAAATAATGCAATTTTGTTGCAATCATATGGACATGTACTGTATGTATCAATCTTTTATCACCATTTCAAAATAAGGTCTTACAAGTTTCAGTATGAACAGCATGTCATTCTAAAATCTGAAATTGGGTTTGACTGTAACTCGGCATTTCACTTTGGCATGTGAAGTCTACCTATGTATTCAACAAGATATTTGCACATAAAAACAAAAATTGTAATAATTCGCAATACAAATTATGACAATATCTGATTCGAACAAACCAAGCATCTGATTTGAATAAATATTTAATATTTATGAAATGTATAAATACTGTATGAATGACATGAAAAAGTGAAATGGCTCAGTAAAGAAACTTTCTGATATGAGCAATGTAAACTGAATCCTGCATTTACCATTCACTTCTTGCTAAGTTCTTTTCGAAGTCCTTTTTCTCCTCTGCTAGATCTATCGCATTGTTTCTTCTTCTCAAGATAAAGTTTCAAAACAGCACGGAGTCTGATCTCAATCCAGTAATTGACAAATGTTCGGAGCAGTCCTTCACTATTTGCCAATTCATCTCCATGAAGGGCATCCCACATGTTATTTACATACACATTTGAAATGAGTTTCTTGTATAATACCTCCTTGATGGACTTGGAACGACCTTCCACAAGGAAGTTGTCAGACAGGTGTTTCCGTGTTTCTACTTCCATTGCCTGAAACAATCTGAAGCAGGTGTCGTTGACAATAAATAAGCCACCACGATTTTGGAGTCTGGTCCACTCGTTGGTGTATTCCAAAAAGGGGTCTACATCTGTATGGTCTTCTTTGACCTTCAATTTTTCTAGGAATACAACATACTGTTTTGCTGCGTCTGACGACAGTTTTCTGTATTTCTTCATGAGGGCGTATGGGATGAACCCTGCAATGTATCGTAACACTTCTTGGTCATGAGTTGTGTATTCCTGTTCTTGTTTCCTTGATTCCTTTTCTGTTGGGACAATGTTCCTTCTTTGTAAAACAATCTCAAGAAGCTCCTTCAATGTCTCCTGCAAAACAATATTCTTCATAAATTCACTAATATCTATGTCTACTTGTTCTGTGAGAAACTTGCTCCATTCACCCCATAAACTGTCGCTTAACCTTAAACTATGGAAGTTTTTCCACATCTCTGTGTTGGCTGGTGTGCCAACTGGCAAGTTCTTGCCACTATCCACTACCTTCCATATTTCACGTAGGAGGTATGTTGAGATGTGCTGGAGGGTGTCATCATCACACAGCTGTAGTTTCTGACTGATGGCAGACATATCCTCTCCTACTGGCGTTGACATGACCATCGAGCTGTTGCTGCACATCGATCTCTGCAGCATGCTTACTGCCTCGGGAAGAAGATCGTCAAGGCTCACAGCAGGCTCGTTATGCACTGTAGGAATTCAAGAGTAAAATAAATCATAAGTTGGGTTATAAAACATCACATTTAATGGCTCAATACAACATTGGGAAGATCAGAACACATTGATGTCCAGTTTGTAGATGAACTCAAGCCTCGCGCTTAAGGTTTTTTTTTACTAGCCCACCGGGCTAGTAAATTGAGTTTTTTGCTAGCCCGCAGCAAGTTTTACTAGCCCTGTAAAATTAATATTGAATTTAACACAAGGTTATTTGGTCAAGTAAAACAAATTATAAGTTTCTACTTTCTCATCTCCGCCCGCATAGGTTGTTTTTTGCACCACACCGCTGTCTACTTTTTACTAGTACGCCGGGCTAGCAAAGTGGGCCCACAGCTGTTTTTACAAGACAATGACCGCCGGGCTAGTGCTAAGGTCGAGCCCTAATTATTGGTGATGATAGAAACCTCATGTTGAAATCTTACGGTCTTTGGACATTCATTAACAAAATACTTCATGTTAAAGACAGAAATGTGATAGCATACCTTGCATATGTCTTCTTGGTTTGCTTTGTTTTGATGACCCAGGTAGTGATTTTGAACTTGTTGTAGCATCAGATGTTGTAGCATCAGATGTTGTAGCATCGTTATCTGCTGCTGGGACAACATCTATAAAAAGTAATAATACCAAACAAATCATCAATCAACAGTAACTATTATTATAACAAATATGGCTACATCAGTTAATCCATGGAGGAATAAGAATCTATCATTACTCAGTTGGAAGGGAAAAAAATGCAGACATTCATGATTCATGCACAAGAAAGTTCGTAGTAGCAGGAATTTGAAAACAATTATTTTATTTCAATACACACAACGTATATGGTGGAAAATAATTCTAAACCCACAATAGATCAATCATTTGTGGAAAATGGTCATTTCCTGTCAAAACCTAGCGCGGCTTCTTGCCGAAAAAAAATCTGGTTTGCGGGAGCTGAGGTTTTCACGTTCAGTAAGTATTTTAGGATTGGCCAAGTGCATGTTTTATACCATCATGGAGGAAGGAAAAGGGTCTTTTTAATTTTCTCCATGTAAATTTTACAGTGTAGTCGGCTCACGTCAAAAAAATCATGATCTTTGGAAAACTTATCACAATAAATAAAAGTAAAACTAAGCAAAGGTTCCAGTACAACTACAATTACAAATGATCGTAGTACTAGCCGAGTAAAGAGCAATTAAGACTCTATTTATTGCCGTCCGAGTATAAACTTGGACCTTAAATCTTACCATCAACTCCGATTTCCAAATCGTCAGGTAGAAGCTCAAGGTCCTCAATATCTCCCCAGAAGGTCACCTCTTCGTCAAGATCCATTGTGAATTAAGTAAGATCAGAGAAAGATTCGCTCGAGAAATGAAGAGAATGAACGCCGAACTCAATGGTGTAAAACAGCCCACGCGTTTCCGTCGAAGCTTCTGAACATTCGGATCTTACTACGTGTACAGTGTACAGCGTGGGGCTATAAAAACTGCATGTGTACAGCGTGCTTGTGTTCACGCGCATGCGCAGAATCCCCGACTTTGGATTTTTTCGCGCGAACAAGAGAACAGCTGGGGCATATCACACTGCGGCCACCCACTGGTTTTACGAGGCGGCTTCTAAGCTCGCATAAAAAACTTTCGAGAGCTGTTCCTCCAGCTCGCCTAATACCTCCTTGGTCTTACCCTCAAGATCAATGCTGACATCATCCAAGGATTTTCCTGCAGCCTGATGAATGGCTCCTTTCTCTAGCAGCAACAGGATTTTTGCCACTTTTGCTGTCTGAAGGGTGTTTTCCGGGAGCCTGTAGTAGTTTCTGTTGACTTGGATGTCATGTCCTAGGAATCCTGCCAAAACATCAAGCTCGTTGTCTTTCAAGCACACCAACTGTGACATGGTTGCCACATGCTTTCTTAGCTTTGTTGATGTTACATGCTCTGGATGAGAGGCACCACAGTCCAAAGCAAATCGCCTCAAGCAGTCTGAAGCTCTGTATGCAGTGCCGCATCCTACTCTTGCAAACAAATATGGATTGGATGTGAGTACTCCCACTTTCTCCCTTGTTGAGATCAGCAGATCGATTACCTCAATCATGGCAGCTGTGAGGAGAATGGGAACTTTACGTCCTCTTTTGCCCCTTATCTCAACGCGTTCCAGTTGGCTACAGTCTTTTCTCCATTGGTGACAAGGCATGTGCTACATCTTTGTTCATGTCTTAAGTGTAGCCACTGAAAGCCTGAACAGTCATCCTCTCAACTTCTCCACTTCTACGTCTATTAAACAGCACAAGTTGAGAAAGTGCAGCTTGTGTGACTACAGTCCAGTCCTCCCTCAAGGGACGCTCCATCAGGGACTTGGTTTTGTCAGTGAGTATACCATAAAGGTGGCTGTGGACCTTGCACACATCTTCAGTGACTTGTAGCACATTTGGCTTGTTCCATTTCCTCGTCTCCAGAGGATGGCACTTAGCTCAGCAAATCTTTCTGCCTTCCTTCGAAGATCCCCATCATTGGACTTGATGGCCTCGGCCTTTACGATCAGACAGCATTTATTAAGAGAGTGGCCAAGTTTGAGGGCCAGGGATGGTGTGGTGTATTTGCCGGTTGAAGCATTGAAACCTGCTACTTCCTTCACTGCATCAACCACCACATCAAATGCCTCTGGGACAATGCTAAGTCTCTCATTTTTCTGTCTAACTGCCAACAGCAGCCTTCCCATTTCTCGCATCTTCTGACTTACATGTTGAAAGTGATGTGGCTGGTCACCTGCTCCCAAAACCTTCATCCCAAGCCTCACAATCAGTTCATCATTTCTAGATGCAAGAGAGATAGCATCTGGCATCATTTGCCCAAGAACTTTCTCTTTCAACATTTTTGAAGCTTGGTTTGAAGCTGGAAGTAACAATGAGCACTGTGCTTGTAGTGATCTTCCCTGACATTTTGCATCTGTCTTCACAACACAGCTTTTTCTGTGCTTCCACATGTCACTCCGAACAAAATATCCAAAGCACTGGTTGCAAGGAATGTATAAACTTGCTTCAACTTCATGGCTTGGTCTTTTATATGGTATCAGGAAGCCCCGGTTTTCTTTCAAAGCCTCTACATTATGTGCATGATTTCCTTTGTTGCGCAAAAGTTCTAAGAGGATCTTCCGCTTTTTGGACTTCAAAGGAAGACTTTGCACCCGCTGTACTTCTATTTTCTTGGGATGGTACTGAAAAAGGTGCCTTGGCAGTTTGGGGGTTGACTGCATACAATAGGGACAATAGAATCTTTTGTCCCACTTCCTCCCGTCAGTGTTATTTGCTGTTGAAACCTTCACTCCAGACGATGAGGATACCACGCCACTCTGTGATGAGCCACCTGTCCTGTCTTCTGTGTTCTGTTGTTTCCCATCACTGCACGCAAAGCTCATCCTTGATTCTGAAACAGAGTCATCTTGCAAATTTGAAGAACTTGGAGGGCAAAGCTCTAAACCTTCCGCAGATTTGGAAATGGAAACAGATGTTCGAGTGGACTCCTCATCCAAAAGTGGAATCCCATCCTCACGCACATTGCAAGAAATATTTTGAAACTCCTGCAATGTTTTTGCCCTGGTGATGGGTTTGGGCAGGGGAATTATCTCTGAGCCATCAGATTCAACGTCAGTGCAAGGAACAAAGGAGGAGTCACTACTGCCACCATCGTCTGACAGAGGTTCCGGAGATGAAGGCATGAGTTCGTCATCTGACTCTAGTCTTCTCGATGATACTTCAGGAAAAGTGCTGCTCACAGAGTCAACATAGCACACCTAAAAAAAAATTGTACACACAAATTTAAATGAGTTCAGTACTGTATACTCAATAAACAGTAATCATGCAGCTTGCTGATATATACAGTGTGTATAAAAAATGGAGACCGAGATTCATCTGCTTATTTTTTTGATATGACTAAGTTTAGGGAAAATTGGTAGCCCCTCCCCCCTTCATTTTTTTTGATACAAACCTCCTCTCAGGCTCATTACCTGCACTGTATCTCAGATAACATTTCTCTGATAAACACAGTAAACAATGAGATTAAATGGCCACCGAGGTCCCCTGACCTCACACCTTGTGACTTATTTCTTCAGTGGCACCTAAAGAACAAGTTCTATGCATCACCTCCAAGGAACCTGAATGAATTATGGGCCAGAATTGCTGCTGCTGTGGAGGATCTGAGGGGACAGAGAAACGTCATCCGAGATGCAGTGCAGGCAATGAGAACAAGGGCAGAGGTTTCCATCAAAAGGAATGGGGGGAGGGCAGGTTGAAGAACACTGGGGTTAAGCAGAAGGGTTAAGGGAAAAGGGATAAAATGTTTTCACATTTCAATAAAAGTCTTTTTTGTTATTATTCAACGTGTGGGAAAAGTCTAAAAATTGACTTAACTGAAAGTGGTGCGATACCATTTTTGAACTGGTAACAGTGTTCAGTCATCCATGAAGAAAAGTATGACATCCTAGTGTCATAAGAAACAGGACATAATTTTGTAACAGTTGGTGGCCACCAGTTTTACCTCAAGGTAGTCATATCCAAGAAATAAACGGATGAATCTCGATTTCCTTTTATGAAACACATTGTATAATTTACCAAAAACAAAGTAAGCACACGGGTTCTGGTGCCTTTACAGGAGAAATTATGACAGCATGTTCCTGGGCAACCAAAGACATCTCAGTGGAGCAACAATACAGCATTGTGTGTATGCATGTACAATAAGCTCTGCTGCCCCAATGGGATGTCTTCGTTTACCTACGAATATGGCACCGATTGTGTTTCAACATTCTTGTGAGGATACACTACCAATCTAATACCATTCAATTTCTTGGTGTGTTTCAATACTTGTTTCAATATGCAAGTGAGGATATACACTGCGAAATTAGGCAGCTTTCAATATAATGTGTCTCAATACTTGTTTGAACATACAAGTGAGGACATACAATGTAAATAAATATAATCATAACTGCATATAATGCAGAAAAGCAACTTACTTCTTTGGTGGAGACAACAGGAGGACTTGTTTCTTGAATACTCTCCTGCTAAAGATAAAAAGATAAAATATTGTACGCCATTTAAGTCCTCTCTCTGATCATGTATTATTTCTGCCTCAACTGAAACATAAACCCCTTCTTTGGTCCAAAAAGCATGCTCTTTGGCCAAAAGTCAACATTTTGGCAGTGAATTTCAATCTTAGCATAGAAAACATTATGCATTCAATCAAAAATGACAGTAATTTAACCCTGAATTATTACCAAATTCTTCATACTGGTTGACATTAAAAGTTTTGCTGTAGGTGCGAGGGACTATACAACGAAACAGTTGAGGTATGTTAGGTGTACTTAACCAGATATTGCCAGGTTGCTTATATGAAGCAATATCCCTGATAGCACACTGCCTTTTTAATGAAACCAGTCACTGTGTCCACTTAGTCCCTAGGGACACAATGCTGACTGACAATGGCAATTCAATGCTATTATATGAGTCAATGTGGGTTTATCTTCACCGCTATAGACTCTGGTATGACCAGAGGAAATTGCTTCATATCAATGCTTGAGCATGGATGTCAATGGCATTGTACAGTCTAACAATGGTGGAATTATTCCCACAGGAGGGGAATTCAGGGAATTCGGGCCCCCTGGCGGACAGAACAAAGCAATTACAATTTTTTTCTTCACATAATGTGTACTCATTGTGCATTTTGATGTTAACCACTTCGCGCCGGGACCTCCGAATCCGGAGGTCAATTGGATTGCCTTTGCAACGGGGCCCTCCGAATCCGGGCACCACTATTGTCCACATTCTAAACAAAGACTCTTTTCAGCTTAGAACAAAGCAATATGAATCAGTACAAAGACCCTTTTTGACGCACGTTGCCACATGAATTGCAAGATTAGCAGCAGTAATTGTGCAATTGTGGGACTTTTACTGTGGAGGATCGAGGGATACCGCGCTGCAGCTGAAAGCACGCGGGGGACATTGTCTTTGCATGCCACACAGCCCAACGGTCGTCGGTCTGGCATTGGAATTCCCCCCACATTCTTTACCGTAATCTGTACGCTCGTTTGTGGCCGACCAACTCGAAGATTTGACTGCCTGGAGTGGAGGCTGGAGTCTGCGGTCAGGGATTGTCAGCAGCGTACACGCACCCACACACACACGTCCGTTACGGTCCATTGACGACGCACAAAGGGCCCTTTTTCGAACGGATAATCTCTTGACAAAGGCCACAACGACGTCCGAATTGTGCCAGGTTTTACTCTCTTGTACCCATAGTATACACTTATTGATTTATTTCACAGAAATGTATTGTTCCGATTGTTTTAGGAAGATTTTAAAATGATGCATTGTTCAAAAACCCCCGTATGGCGGTCATCGGCGCTGAAAAACCCCCCGGCGCGAAGTGGTTAATACATGTACACGTGGATTTGTTGTTTCTGTAAAGAATGTTAGAGTAAAACCAGATGCTATTAACAATATCATTACACCGGACACAAGAAACTATTGATGGAACTGATGTAAATAAGCTTTTGCGTGCTTGTAGTTGTACATCAGTGCTGCTACACAAGCCATCAGATTTCTTGCTAAAGGATGAAAACGGTGGAGAATTCAAGTGCATGCAAGCTAATGAAGTATCAGTTACTTAAACTGAAGCTTGTTTATTTGCGCTTGTCTAAATTGCTTTTTTTTTTATAGTTTTCTGACTTAGTTTTCCCTTAGTACATGTAGTATGACTTTGGATCATTACATCAGTCCACCATTTTTTCTTTGTTGATATGACCATTTTTGCACCATCCCTGATATTTAATGTAAATGCCATGCACTGAGCAGTGATGAACCTAGGCCAGTCACATTTCAAAAAAGGAGGTGTACAGGACAGATATTAACTTAAACATTTACAACTAGACTTTCTGTGAACATTAGCATCTTTAATTACATGAAGTTTGGCCTTCAGTATTCTAAACATGACCATACCAACATGTATATATCTTTAAAACATGGATTTAATTTCAAATCCACATTGATATGTATCTGTCTAATTATTATTCTCATTACTGAAACTCATTAATGCAAACTTTTAGAGTAACTGTAAAGTTGTTTAATGAGAAGTACAGGTACTCTTAAATTTCTTGCTGACACTTGAGAGTGCTGCACAAAAAGATGGAAATTCTTACTTGAACTAGAAGCCGGACCAGATGGACAAATTTTTACCTTCATTATTTGTCATGAGAAATGGAGGTGACTCAATTCCATAGTCATAGAGTATTTCACTCCCTGGGATGATGTCTGCTAGAGACTGGAGGTAGAGCACAGCTTTTCCATGGTGTTCTTCGAACTTCATTCTTGCATTTACTTCGGTTTTAGTTCCATGGTTTGTGAGTCGACCAAAAGAGGCATTGTCTTTAGTTGCATCACAACTAAAATCAATGAGAGAACAAAAGACAGGAGTTTTAAAACATTTCAATTAAAAATTTGAAGATCTGCTGTTATGTCTGAGAAAAGGCAAGTCGTTCCTATGGACACACACTAAAGCGATGTGATTAAAGATGCACTGTTTTACAGAGTTTTGAAAGAAACCAGTAAGTTTAAAGAAAGCAAAAGAAATGATCATAAACTTCAGTTGTGGTATTGTCGTAACACACAAGGGGTCGCGAAGCCGGAAGCCGCACTCTGGCGCGTTACTTGTTATTCATGTCAGGACGCCAGCACAGAGCACGCAATGAGGTCGAAAAGTTCAGTTCCAGAGATGATTTTATTATTGACTACGTATGATTATGAAGATGCTGGATCAGAGGATTGGAGGTGATGTGAAGATAGAAAGTGGACACCAATGGGAGGGACACAAAGGAGAACCAGATGAAGACGAAGATGAGGAGAAACTTGTTGTACCGGAAGAAGAGGAGGACGAAGAAAACCCAAAGCTCTCACCAAGGCGACTACACATACATAACATAAAAGACAAGGGAGTGTGGATTTGTTATGACCCTTAACTATGATTATGATTACACGGTTATACAGACAAAATGATAGGCGGACAAAGCATCGAAAAATAATCACAATGAACTAAGTTGTCCCCGTAAACAATTGTCATAACATAACAACACTCACCACGTCTATGGAGGGATTAAGACATAATTCTAAGCAGGCGTGAAAGCCGCATCGAGAACTGTACAGTCAAAACACTACTCTTGCCATGAGTTCACCCCTGACCCCTAAATCAGATGTTTAATATTCGTCTTTGGGAATTATATCCCTTTGCTTACATGTCCCTTCCTGGATTTCAAGGATAATATGAGTGATGATTAATATTAATTCGGACAATTCTATAGTCAGATCTAAATGTAATCATGCTGATTTGAAGAGTTTAGTTTTATTGAATGTGGAAAGAGGGTGCCAGGTCAAAGGTCGCGCGCTCCGCAAGTGTGGTTTCGCAATACCCCAATAGCTGGATCCCCACAGTATGACAAAGAGCAAAAAGTGTTTTTACAGGTCCATTTTGCAAGCTTCAATTACTTTTCATAAAGGCAAAACGTCACCTTCACTGTTGTGGTATGATTCAATTCTAACCTTTTGTTCATCTATTATCCTCTGCATACCCCTTGGGTGTATACAGAGTTATAATAAAATTGGAGGATGCAACACCCAAAGAAATATTCATGGCCATGAGTGCAGAATTTCTTCTGTCCTTGTCAGTGTTACAGTAGACTTATGCCTACTCCTGTTATATGAAATCCAAGCATGTTTCATGAAAACATGGCCCACAGAGCATAGTAATAAGAAAAATGAGTACAGTCTACCTCAACTTATGCATAAGATTTGTACCGAGCACCAGGGTGTTTCAACTTGTTCAAATATTAACAAAATATATAAAATGAAATACTTCTAATAGATGAAGCAAATAAAAACCCAAGCAGATACAGCTAAGCAACCCAACAAAGGCAATAGGCATACATGCACATGTATTGCCTATGAAAAAAATGTATGAAATGTATGAAAAATTACATACCAGTAAAGCTTCCCCTTGAAGGTGAAAAAATACCTGTAGACACTGACACTCAGTAGTTCTCTCTCCTCCCCTTCTTCTCCAGAAACGATTTCTCCTTTGTATACATATAGGATGTGTCCTTGTTGGATGTATTCTTTTGCAAACACTCCTCTCCCTGTTAATAATGTAAAAATTTGCACCTTTCTTCGCAATTCATGCTCAAAATGTGTTGCTAATGAAGAAGCAATTTTAAGAAACTACACATTCTTTTTTGATAGGTTAGATGCTATTGTTGTTGAATAGTTCTTTTTCTTTAAATTTAGGCTACATATGCTGGATTTCATATTTTTGTCTTCAACTATTTACTCAATTCACTGCCAAATGCACATTGGTTTGTATACAGGCAGACACCTATTTAAAAACATGTAATATCAACAGTGGAGGAAGGGCTCTGGATGCATCATTGTATAAACACTTTTATTCTGAATTTGTCATCCACAAAGTGTAGTTTCAAATGTAAAGTTAGTCCTTGTTTGCTTGATCAATGCAGCTTGTGTTCATAACTTCAATATGCAATAATGCAAGGCCACAACACTTCTAATGCATACATGTAAGCCAGTAGTAGGAGTTACTATTTAAAACCAATAACAAAAGTAGAAAAAGGACAAAGTAGAAAAAAAAATCCCCATTACAATAGTTGTGTTGAACTGTAGTTTTAACTTGTATTCTGTCAGTTAAAAAAAGATGAAGGACATGTTTAATATGGGTAGGAATTTTCATGATCTCACTTGTAGTAATTATTTATATGTACTGACCTTTATGCTTTGTTTGTAAAACTTCAAATTGAGGTGGATCCTCTTGCAAAACGGTTTCCAAAACTTGCTGGAGAGTTTGCCGGCGTGGTCTATTACGAAGCTTAAATCAAAGGAAAAAACACAGTACTTTTAAAAGGAGAAAAGAGAGCAAGCTTGACATTGAAATTTGGAATAATTTTGAACAATATGACAACAATTCATAGTCCACTTAATTAGAAAATTACTACTACGCAAATCTCAGTTTGAGTGGCAAAATAGGGGGAAAGCTGTTGTGTATCAAATTATCCTCTACTGCACATGTACATTACTTGTGATCTCACAAATTTTATTGAAGTCTAGCATGGTCACAAGATTAGGTCCGAGACTTTGTAATGCGAAGCTGTTGTTTCTCAAATTGTGTACAAAAATAGCAAAAACTATTTACACCAACAATGAAAACAAAATCATCAAAATAACTTATCTTGAAACAATAAATTGCGTATTCGTTTTTCGAAACTTTGAACAAAACAATGGGTATGATTATAACTTCACAACTTTACATTTTTCCTAGCCCTGGTACGTGCATGTATGTGCAAGATACATGTTTACCGGTATTATCTTGCACACTTTAAATATACATGTTTTTTTTTAATGAAGAACACCAAAACAAGAAGTCTTGCCAATGCTGCATAAACCAAAGTTCCTTACAATATATATGAAGCAACAAAATATGTTATCCTTTACACAATTTACAGGGATGATTTTTTTCTTTTATTTGGTAGCCTGCCATGCAATTTATGAGGAAACTTTTACTTTTCCATAAACAGCAAGTTTTAATACACACTTCAAACTAGACAAGTACAAAATGAAGCCCTGGTTATATGTGGGTCTTTCCACAGCATGGGGGTACTCAACATCAACAATATATTGGAACCTTTGCCTTTATTAACTTCTCTTAGTTTTAGAAATAAGCTGTTTTGAGGGAAAATGTAAGCCCCAAAACACACCGAAACGCATACTAGACAAATGACTCTTCATTGTAAAGTTCCTATTACTTTAGAAAGGCCCATGTATACAGGAAAATAACTCACCGATGAAGTACACGCATCTCCCATTTTATCTAGTCCAAATTATACCTAAACAGACTACAATGATTAAACAGCGTGTGTAATTCTGAAGTGCAGTGATCTTTTCACTATTTGCAGAATAGGCAGGGCCAGCCATTCTTAACAGAGAAACCAATGACAAACCATGTGCACAACAAAATGGTCTACTCTAGCATAGAAAGGCTTGATGATCACATGATGATCACATGATACTCCACAAGTGATTGGCCAAAAGTTGAAAACATTTAAAAACACTTTGAGTGACTGTTCTGGAACTTCATAGGGTTTTTCTGCTTTTCAGTCTGTTCAATGTCTTCAATCAACTGAGCATATCGTGTTCTACCTTATCAACCTTTGATTATGTCATCATGACATCACACACTTTTCGAAATTTTGTGGAATGATGTGTGACCCATCAAACCTATCACAAACAGAATGCAAAATTTTACATGTTCTGTTCATGAGTTGTGGCCTAAAAATACAGAATATTAAACAATTCATCTGAAATAAAATGATGAAAAAAAGAAAAAAAAAGCCCCAAACAAAGAAACAGAACAAACAGAACAAACAACAAACTGTCCTAATGGTAGGGATGTTATTAAATGAGGGTACTGTTCATTTGAGTTTTCTTTTTGTGCATGCTATGGCTCCTTTATTTAATTTCCAATTTCCAAATTTTTGAAATTTCAAAACAAGCTATCATTTAAATAAGCTCAAACTATCTCAGAAAATATAAATTTTCAGGTTTGAAATTAAAATCGACATCAGTTTTTGTGAACAAAAAAATCACGGGGCATGTGCTCTGCATAAATTAACACCTGTACTGTAGGCTGTACAAAATAAATTGCAAAAATCCCTGCATCAAACTAAATTTTCTTTGCTGCATCCGATGGAATCCACCAATAGTTTGGGTAGGCCTACCGAAAACATGGAGCTGGGATTTAAAAACAAAGAAAGAGAGAGAGGAAAAAAACAAACATCTGCAACAACTATAGAGAATTATAACCAGAAACTGATAAAAACTTTCTAAGAAACACATACCCAACTAGCATCCTCGGAAGTTAGTGGCTGCGACCATGGAGGAAGGACATGCTGCGACACAGATCGCGCTGCAATCGCGGTAGCTGCATGCTCCGCTCCGGATCCGAAGGCGCGCTTTTGTCTGACACCTTGTCTTCATGCAATAGAAAACAAGGACATCGCACGGTGGGCTACTGACTAACTGTGTTACTAACTCGAAAACACTGCTAGAGGGCGCTGTTGTGGGCCATTCTCCAATCCAATAGAGGTTGTGTTACGCGGTTAACACTTTTAACGAGTTGTACATCGTCCGAGGACAGGCTCAAAATTTAACCAGAAGCTTCGTGTGAGGATACTTTCTCGATTCCGCATTATGTTCGTCCGAGGACATGTGTTTCTGTCCTCGGAAGGAAAAATTGACCTCGGACGACGTCTTTGTCCTCTAAAGGGTGGCTTTGCACGCACACGCACACCCCCACGCACACACACACACACACACACACACACGAACGATCTCAACATTATATACTACTAGCATGCACATGTGCAGTCAACGCCTGAGCATCCCATCCGGCGGCAGCTGGGTGTCATGGGGCACCACGAGAAGTTCCTCGCGGACGAACCCCCGCTGAGGTCCATCATCTTAAGTAATAGAGCACCGGCTCGTTGGGCTTGGTCACCGAGCGACCGAGTCGGTGAACCATCAAAGACCGTACAGGGTCAGTCACACGGCACCAGGCATCAAGCGGAAGCTTTTGCTCTTTGAGGCCGACCGGTCGACCACAGACAACAGAGGAGGGCTTTTGTGACACCGATCAAGCCCTTATGGCATCTCTAGGCCCGTCAACCGGGTCACCTCACCATTCAGGGCAGCAACGACTGCGGGGAGCCTCTTTACCCACTCCCGCGAATACTCGCCTGGGGTCATCAGCAGTTCTTGGGCGTCCTGTTCCACCGCTCCACAATGCCCTGGTCCCGGTGAATTTCCACACGCCCGCGCCTGATAGAAACTCCGTGCTTAGCCAGCAACCGGGAAACCTCACCCATAAACTCGCGCCCGGGTCGACCTGGAGAAGCTGCGGCCATTTCAAAGGCACACGCTTGTATATGAGGGACAAGGCAAGTAGTTGAGGGGGCTATTTGAGCCCACTTTGACCTTTGACCTAGAAAGGGAAAAGTGCGAAGGGGGCGGGGTCAATAAGGGGGAGGAAAATATGAAATATGAGTATAATATTGGTATGAATAGGAAAAAAGGGGTAGGAGAGAGAATAGGGGCGGAGTTGGAGGGTGTACGGCGTGGGAAGGTGAAAGGGGGGGAAGAGGAATGACTCAAGGGGGTTAAAAAGTGGAAAAAAGGTAAAGGAGAGAAGAAAAAAATGGGTAAAAAAGGTTAAAAATGAAAGTGAGTCATAGCGCGTGACGTAGTGGTTTGGTCCTCGTACGATCGTGCGGTGAAAACTGAGTGTAGGTCTATAATCCCCGGACAATGGGTGTGTATGGTCGCGTGGTCGGAGCGAGTGACAGCGGAGATAATCCCCGGACAATGGGTGTGTGACGTAGCGGTGGGTGTGTGTGTGTGTGTGTGTGTGTGTGTGTTTGTCGAACGGTACGGCGGCGGATAGGGTCGATATTAGGATCGTTCTTGGGGGGGAGCGAATGCTTCTTGCTTTACGGTGGTGCAATGACAAGGGGGGGGTTGGGAAGGTGGTGTGTGGAAGAAATGAATCATAGCGCGTGACGTAGCGAGGATGGACTTTTTAAACCGCGATCGTAAGATCCCGAACGGATGAGGTAATATCCGATTGTATAAAAGGTGGGTGCGTCTCGGGAAGTTTTTTATTGTACACTATGGACGTCTATCAAGCGATAGAAAACTGTACATCTTGCGAGGAACTCGGTTTCCTCCTCGACGCCTTTGATCTCAATGACGAAGAGAGAGAGTACGCCCTGCACAAGCTGTGCGAATTGACTCTTGGTCAAACGGACGACGAGCCGATGGGGCAAGAAGGTGGTAACGACGGCCACCGTTCGGACGGAGGAGAGGATCCGTGGGAAAGGTTCGAGGAAGACGTTCGGGTGGACGAAGGATCGAATGACGGGGAGGACTCGGAGGATAAAGAGAATCAACCCGGCAGAAAACGAATTCGCCTGGAGACGCCCGAAGAATACTACCGTATCGTCGACGTTGACAAAAAATTTGTAAAGAAAATATCAAGCGACGACGTACGATTATCGGGTTCAGTTTAAAGATATGAGTGATTTATCATTACAGGAATTTTTGCCACGCCTGGGTTCTATTTTCGAACACATTTTAAACCGTTTGAAGGAGGGTCTTCCCGGTGAAGACAGAGTAAGGTTGGTGTTTCAATCTACCTATTTAAGTTTTCCCATCGCTCTACCGTTCTTACGAGTCGACGAATTAACGGTCGAGAGATTTCTGGCTCGTATCGAGCAAGTGCTGCAGTCCTTTCAGCAAATTCGATTGGACGATAGAGTCGATATCCATTTTGTTCACATGCGTATGCAAAGAGGGGGAAGGACCCAAACTCACGGCGTGGTCAAAATTCAGGAGATGATAAGGAATAAGAGCTGTATTATACAAATCAAAGATGTCAATACTCAGTTGTGTTGCGCCCGTGCCATAGTGACCGGAATAGCTATCGCTGAAAACCACCCGAGATTAAAAAACATAAAACAGAGTCGTAAGGAACAAGAATACCTCGCTCGAGATTTGTACGCTAAAGCGGGTGTTCAGGAAGGTCCGTGCGGCCTGGAGGAAATTAAAAAATTCCAGGACGTCTTACCCGATTACCGAATCGTAGTGTTGTCGGCGGATCACTTTCACGCCGCCATTTTTAAGGGGCCCGTAGCGCGACGAAACATTTACTTGTTTTACCACGATAGGCACTATGACCTCATTACATCCATGAAAGCATTTTTAAATCGGAGTTACTTTTGCGACGTCTGTCAAATAGGTTACAATTCAGCGGAGAAACACCCTCGATGCGTGGACGATTGCAAGTTATGTTTTTCCCCCGGTTGTCCTCGGGGCGAAATAGACTCTTGGGTGCGCTGTCCGGCGTGCAATCGTAATTTTAAAGACCAACAATGTTTCGACAACCACAAAAATAAACGAATCAAGGACAAAACGGTGTGTCAAACGTACTTCAGGTGTAAGCGCTGCGATTGTTATGTAAACATAAATATGAACGCTCAACGGGGAGAACACGACTGTACGAAAAAATATTGCCTCATTTGTAAAGAAATAGGATCGATCGACCATCTATGTTTTATAAAGCCGGTGGAAAATACGGGGAGGGGTCGTACCATCTCATTCGACGACGAAAGTGCGAGCGGGGATGAGTCTAATGATAATAATGACGATGGGAAAGAAAGCAAAGGTAAAAACAAACGGCAGACCGCGCTTAAATACATCTTTTTTGATTTTGAATGTACTCAAGACAACGGTTTTCACGAGCCTAACCTATGCGTCGCTCGCGTCGTCTGCGAACTCTGCGCCGATAGGTCGAAAGACGACCCCCTCTATCTTTCGTGTAAGCATTGCTCAAAGTCCCGGCAAAATATATTCAAAGGAGATAAATGCAAGGAAGAATTTTGCGATTGGTTGTTTGGATCTAAAGACACCGTAAACTCCATCGCCTTGGCGCATAATTTAAAAGCGTACGACGGTTTTTTTTTGCTCAGATATCTGTACGATAATGCTATTATTCCGGAAATTATCTACGCGGGATGTAAAATCCAATCTATTTCTCTTCCTCGGTTTGAACGCAAAATTATTGATTCCATAAACTTTCTACCGATGGCTCTGGCGGGACTACCCCGGGCTTTTGGTCAGAAAGAACTTCACAAGGGTTTTTTTCCTCATTTTTTTAACACGAAACAGAATCAGGATTACTCCGGCCCTTATCCGGACGCAAAATACTACGATCCGGAGGGAATGAGTCCCGACAAGAAAAGAGAATTTTTTGAATGGTACGAAAAAAATAAGACGAGGCATTTTACGCTGCAAGACGAATTGCTGAAATATTGCATCAGCGACGTCGACATACTGACTCGTTGTTGCCTTCAATTTCGATCTCTTTTTAAAAAAGTCACTTCGATGGACGAAAATGACGCCGGTGTAGATCCGTTCGAAAGGTGCATTACGATCGCTTCCGCCTGCAATTTAGTATACAGGAGAAACTTTTTGCGCGCCGATACCATAGCCGTCATTCCTCCCCACGGGTACGACTGTCAAGATCGACAGTCCAAAGTTGCGCTGCAATGGTTGCATTACATTCACTTGACGGAGGGTACGTACATACAACACGCGAGAAACAGAGGAGAAAAACAGATTGGTAAATATAAGGTGGACGGGTATGACGCTGAAAATGAAATTGTTTACTCGTTCAACGGGTGTTACTTTCACGGGTGCATTAAATGTTATCCCAATAAAACCACCGTAAACAAAACGGCAATGACACCCATGTCCGAATTGTACGGACCGCGTGTAAACAATTTGTTGAAATGTGGGAATGCGAGTGGAAAGCTACGTTTAAAGCTTTACCCGAAGCCACTAAACGCGCGCTGCAAGACGAAGCCATCACCGGAACCCGCGCCACCTTAAATCCGAGAGATGCGTTCTACGGTGGGCGCACCAACGCCACGCGACTGTATTATAGAACGACCGGAGAAGAAAAGATTCAGTACGTAGACTTTTGTTCGCTTTATCCCTACACAAACAAGTACTGCTCTTATCCTGTGTACCACCCGCAAGTTATCACCGAAAACTTTAAAGACCCGTCCGACTATTACGGTCTTATTAAGTGTCGCGTGTTACCTCCGGCTAATCTCTACCATCCATTATTGCCTTACCGCGCGGGGGGTAAATTGACTTTTCCGCTCTGCCGCACGTGCGTGGAAACGCAGCAACAGACCCTTTGTGAACATAGGGGCGAAGAAAGAATTCTGAGTGGCACGTGGGTGTCCGTGGAGCTAGAAAAGGCGATTAAATTGGGGTACGAGGTGGTGAAGATCGAAGTTGTCTGGCACTTTGAACACAGAGAGGTGTACAATACCGAGGCTAAGACCGGCGGCCTCTTCACCGACTACGTGAATACGTTTCTGAAACTGAAAGTCCAAGCCTCGGGATGGCCAGAATGGGTTCAAACCGAAAACGAGAAGTCGGCGTACATCGATCGGTATTTTGAACGAGAGGGGATAAGATTAGAGGCGTCTAAGATAGAAAAGAACCCCGGCTTAAGAGCGCTCGCTAAACTTATGCTCAATTCTTTTTGGGGAAAGTTCGGACAGAGAATAAACATGCCCAAAGTTGAGGTATTGAGCGATCCGGCCAAGTTGTACGAATTGATGCTTGACGACGAAAAAGTCGTACAAGACATTAATTTCATCAATCACGAAATTGTCGAAGTTCGGTACGAATCTAAAGAAGAGTTTATCGACCCTAATCCCAGAACCAACGCGGTCATCGCCGCCTTCACCACGGCGCACGCGCGTCTCAAATTATACGGCGTGCTCGAACGCTTGCAGGACTCTGTCTTGTATTACGATACGGACAGCGTCATATACGTGGATAAGCCCGGGCAATACAAACCCCCTCTGGGCGATTTCCTCGGTGATCTAACGAACGAAATCAATCCCAAAGAAGGAAATTACATCGAAACATTCGTGTCTGGCGGGCCCAAAAATTACGCGTACCGGTTGGACTCGGGTAAGACGTGCTGTAAGGTCAGAGGATTTACCTTAAACTTTAGGAATTCTCAGCTGATTAATTTTGATTCCGTGGTTGATATGGTTAAAGGGAACGGGCCCGAGTCTATTAGAATCTCGGACCCTCACAAGATCGTGAGAAATGGAAAGACTAAAGAAATTGTAACTAAGGCCTCGACCAAAGATTATAGGGTGGTGTACAGTAAAAGGGTAATTAAGGATAATTTCAATACCGTACCGTACGGTTACAAATCCGTATAAAAAAGTAGAGGTAAACTATTCCGGTCACATTCGAGCGGGTGGAACCATGGAAAACGCACGGTGTTTAAAATGCTCTCCCCCTATGATTCGATTCCTTTTGTTAATGATGCTAATAGGCATTATAACGATTTTATCTTCTTTTTTCGGCGTCGAATTGACATACCTCTTTAAAAGCGATTTGTTTTCCGCGCTAATTGAAAACGCACCGTCATTTTACGCGGTCAAGAACGTCACCGACGTATGATCCAATCGCGTCCGTTCCTAGTCACGACGTCATATTAACCTAAAGCTATAAAGCGCCGTGCGCTGCGACGGCAAAGTCACTTTTTCCCATGGGTACCAAACTGCAACACCCGGCGACGTTTTGCGTAGCGGGACCGACCGGTTGCGGCAAGACTCAGTGGGTCAGTAAATTAATTAGAAATCACCGTCATGCATTTGTGGAACCACTTGAGAGAATTGTGTGGTGTTATGGTCAGTATCAGCCGGCTTACGAGGAACTGTCTCGCGATCTACCTGATGTTCAGTTTATGGAGGGGCTGCCGGAGGATTGGTCAGAGGCCGTCGACCCGACGCGGCGAAATCTAGTGGTGCTGGACGATCTGATGCAGGAGTGCGGTAACGACCCGCAGATCACCAAACTGTTTACCCAAGGATCTCACCACCGCAACCTGTCCGTGATTTACATCGTGCAGAACTTGTTTCAACGGTCGAAGGAGAGCAGAACCATCAGCCTAAACTGTCACTACATCGTCCTGTTTAAAAATCCCAGAGACCGATCCCAGATCGTTCATCTGGCCAAGCAGATGTACCCCGGGCAGACCAAGTTTATGGTCGAAGCCTACGCCGACGCGACCAGCCTTCCGCACTCTTATCTCTTTATCGACTTGAAACCAGACTGCCCAGAAGAACGCCGCCTTCGATCCAACATTTTCCCGGGCGAAACGAGCTACGCGTACGTCCCTAAATAGGACGTACTTTCGCCAACGCCTTCATTCGACGAGATGACGCGACGGCTGAAGGACAACGCTCCCGCTCTGCACATTCTGAGCAGATGCTCGAAGAAGAGGCGAACGGCCATTCTAAAGAATGCCGACAAGGAACTCATCACCTGTTTGGGGGAGTGCGCTCTGAACATCTTAAAAGGTCGCGTCACCCTCACGTCGGCTCAGAAGAAAAAACTGTCGCGACACAAGACGCATCTGCGTACTCTGGCTGACAAGAAATCGTCTCACGCCAAACGCAAAAAGCTGCTGATCCAGACGGGAGGATTCCTAGCACCTCTGTTGGCTCCAATTCTGAGTACGCTCGGAGGGCTGCTGTTCTCCAAGTAATGAAATACGCCCGAAAAACCATGATCGGCGCTCCAGCGGATAGCGTGACCAGAGCCGTACAGAACGTTCTTCTCTCGCGTAACCCCACGCGGATTAAACTACAGAGTTTGGAAGAAGACATGAAAGACATTCTGGCTAGAACGGATCTTCACGACGACGCTAAACTTTCGTTGTACCAGCAAACGTTGCAACGGTATCTTCAATACGATCACGCCCTGAAAACCGAACCCGTATCAGTCACGATGTCTACACCGACGAGGGACGTCAGCGTGCCGTCGGGAGACGGAGCACCATCGGACGAAAACCCCGCTGCTTTGGCCGAAGAGGACGACCTAACGCCGCAAATTCTCGAGAGTGTACCTAAAACTTTACGGCGCAAAGCGAAGCTGCTTATAGATAGGCTAAAGCATAATGACGTCATGGCTTGGAACGCAAAGGGCGAACTGGTGTACGAAGGAAATATTGTAAAGGGTTCAAATATGATCGATCTCGTCAATGACGCTTTGAAGGGTAAAAGAGGATTTTTCCCTCACGG
The DNA here is from genome assembly GCA_949987565.1 of Luidia sarsii. Taxonomy (NCBI): domain Eukaryota; kingdom Metazoa; phylum Echinodermata; class Asteroidea; order Paxillosida; family Luidiidae; genus Luidia; species Luidia sarsii. Next base: position 398,901 of record OX465102.1, read on the forward strand.
GTATCAATATTTTTTGAGGGGACTGGCCAAATCCAACGCGCCCGAGAGTATTATCGGTAATGAGGCGCGACGCAGCCTCGTTAGAAAGTATAAACAAATGGGCTCGGAGGAAATGAGATTGTTACCAGATATTCCTCCACCCCTTACACCTATTTCTTCTCAAAGGCGTCGGAGAGTAACTCCGTTAAGAGCAAAGAAGAGGCTCCAGTGGGAAACGTTGTAAAAGTTTAATTCGATTTCATTATTATTTTTTTTTATAATTTTGATGTTTTGTTTTGTTTGGTTTTTTGAGTAGTCAAAATATTTATTTTTAATTTGTTGGTAACGATTGATTGTGTAATTGTTTTTTGTTTTTTGTTTTTTCGAATAGTAATTGTATTAACTTTTAATTTAATAGTAACGAATGTAAAACGATAATTTTTGATTGCGCGTGATTGAATGTAAACAATAAATAACACCGAGAGTACAACTAAAAAAAACAACAGTTTGGTTCCACTCGTTCTTTTTTACAGTCTCGCACAATTATTTTTTTTCGGTAAAAACTAACACTACCAATATTCAATTTGAAAATAACATAACATTTTTGTAAATAAATTAACTACAAAGCAGCTTTTAAACTAAGATCAACTACAAAAAGCAAATCTTTTTTTCTTTAAACAAGGAATAACTAAGTTTTTATGTTTAGTAAAAAAGACTACGATTTAAAAACTTCATTTTTAATAGTTTTATTTTTCTTGGCGCACATTTGACGACGAATTAAACCCGAGTCTATCACGGGCACGTCGACGTCGTATTTCTCTTCGATAAAATCATGCACCAGGGTGTCGTTGACGAGGTAGTCGTCCGTAAACGCGGAAACGATAGCTCGCATGGATATATCCCTACATCGATGCAACAGGTAAAATAAACAGTGCTGGCCGCAAACAGTCGTGTTGGAAGATTGCAAGCGAACTTCGTTGTATCTACATCGAGAACCATTCATTTGTAAAAACGATCGAAAATGTTCCCCATACATTTCAGGGGAAAGTCCGTAAGAGTCGAAGAACTCCGCTCGACCGTCCCGAGTAAAGTACATGGCCAGCCAGTGGGTGCCCGGTTGGTCGCTCTCGTCGCTGTTTACTATAAAGGCGCTGGGGTATCTGGTCACGGGGGGAAGCCTATCCGATGCATATACGCCGACAGCGTCACGGCGGGTCGCGTCGTCTCCCTTGAGCACTCTTAAAAGTTGAACGCTGTCCATGTTTAGTTGGAATAATCGATCAGAACATTCCTCAGGGACTGTCCTGTCCCTGCCAAATACTGTACGCCAAGTGACTGCAAAATACTGTCCGCCAAGTGACTGCCAAATACTGTCCGGTCCTTGCCATATACTGTCCGTCAAGTAACTGCCAAATACTGTCCGTTCCTTGCCAAATACTGTCCGACAAGTGACTGCCAAATAATTATTGTCCGTCCCTTGCCAAATTCTGTCCGCCAAGTGACTGCCAAATACTGTCCTGTCCTTGTCAAATACTGTCCGCCATATAGCTGCCATATATATACTGTCGGGTTCTTTCCAAATACTGTCCGCCAAGTGACTGCCCGCCAAATAGTTATTGTCCGTTCCTTGCCAAATACTGTCCGCGATATAACTGCCATATACTGTCGGGTCCTTTCCAAATACTGTCCGCCAAGTGACTGCCCGCCAAATAATTATTGTCCGTTCCTTGCCAAAAGCTGTCCGCCATGTAGCTGCCAAATACTGTCCGTTCCTTGCCAAATACTGTCCGCAAAGTGATTGCCAAATAATGTCCGTTCCTTGCCAAATACTGTCCTGTCCCTGCCAAATACTGTACGCCAAGTGACTGCAAAATACTGTCCGCCAAGTGACTGCCAAATACCGTCCGGTCCATGCCATATACTGTCCGTCAAGTAACTGCCAAATACTGTCCGTTCCTTGCCAAATACTGTCCGACAAGTGACTGCCAAATAATTATTGTCCGTCCCTTGCCAAATACTGTCCGCCATGTAGCTGCCAAATTCTGTCCGCCAAGTGACTGCCAAATACTGTCCGTTCCTTGCCAAATACTGTCCGCCAAGTGACTGCCAAATACTGTCCGCCATATAGCTGCCATATATATACTGTCGGGTTCTTTGCAAATACTGTCCGCCAAGTGACTGCCCGCCAAATAATTTCTGTCCGTTCCTTGCCAAATACTGTCCGCGATATAACTGCCATATACTGTCGGGTCCTTTCCAAATACTGTCCGCCAAGTGACTGCCCGCCAAATAATTATTGTCCGTTCCTTGCCAAAAACTGTCCGCCATGTAGCTGCCAAATACTGTCCATTCCTTGCCAAATACTGTCGGCAAAGTGATTGCCAAATACTGTCCGTTCCTTGCCAAATACTGTCCCCCAAGTGACTGCCAAATACTGTCCGCTCCTTGCCAAAAACTTTCCGCCAAGTGACTGCAAAATACTGTCCAACAAGTGACTGCCAAATACTGTCCGCCAAGTGACTGCCAAATACTGTCCGTTCCTTGCCAAATACTGTCCGCCACGTGACTTCCTAATACTCTCCGTTCCTTGCCAAATACTGTCCGCCAAGTGACTGTAATATAAATATTGTCCGTTCCCTGCTAAATACTGTCCGTTCCTTGCCAAATACTGTCCACCAAGTGACTGCCAAATACTGTCCGTTCCTTGCCAAATACTGTCCGTTCCTTGCCAAATACTGTCCGCCAAGTGACTTCCAAATACTGTCCTGTCCTTGCCAAATACTGTCCGCCAAGTGACTGCCAAATACTGTCCGTTTCTTGCCAAAATCTGTCCGCCAAGTAACTGCCAAATACTGTCCGTTCCTTGCCAAATACTGTCCGCCAAGTGACTTTCAAATACTGTCCTGTCCTTGCCAAATACTGTCCGTTCCTTGCCAAAAACTGTCCGCCAAGTAACTGCAAAATAGTGTCCATTCCTTGCCAAATACTGTCCGCCAAGTGACTGCCAAATAATGTCCGTTCCTTCCCAAATACTGTCCGCCAAGTGACTGCCCGCCAAATAATTATTGTCCGTTCCTTGCCAAAAGCTGTCCGCCATGTAGCTGCCAAATACTGTCCGTTCCTTGCCAAATACTGTCCGCAAAGTGATTGCCAAATAATGTCCGTTCCTTGCCAAATACTGTCCTGTCCCTGCCAAATACTGTACGCCAAGTGACTGCAAAATACTGTCCGCCAAGTAACTGCCAAATACCGTCCGGTCCTTGCCATATACTGTCCGTCAAGTAACTGCCAAATACTGTCCGTTCCTTGCCAAATACTGTCCGACAAGTGACTGCCAAATAATTATTGTCCGTCCCTTGCCAAATACTGTCCGCCATGTAGCTGCCAAATTCTGTCCGCCAAGTGACTGCCAAATACTGTCCGTTCCTTGCCAAATACTGTCCGCCATATAGCTGCCATATATATACTGTCGGGTTCTTTGCAAATACTGTCCGCCAAGTGACTGCCCGCCAAATAATTTCTGTCCGTTCCTTGCCAAATACTGTCCGCGATATAACTGCCATATACTGTCGGGTCCTTTCCAAATACTGTCCGCCAAGTGACTGCCCGCCAAATAATTATTGTCCGTTCCTTGCCAAAAACTGTCCGCCATGTAGCTGCCAAATACTGTCCATTCCTTGCCAAATACTGTCGGCAAAGTGATTGCCAAATACTGTCCGTTCCTTGCCAAATACTGTCCCCCAAGTGACTGCCAAATACTGTCCGCTCCTTGCCAAAAACTTTCCGCCAAGTGACTGCAAAATACTGTCCAACAAGTGACTGCCAAATACTGTCCGCCAAGTGACTGCCAAATACTGTCCGTTCCTTGCCAAATACTGTCCGCCACGTGACTTCCTAATACTCTCCGTTCCTTGCCAAATACTGTCCGCCAAGTGACTGTAATATAAATATTGTCCGTTCCCTGCTAAATACTGTCCGTTCCTTGCCAAATACTCTCCGTTCCTTGCCAAATACTGTCCACCAAGTGACTGCCAAATACTGTCCGTTCCTTGCCAAATACTGTCCGTTCCTTGCCAAATACTGTCCGTTCCTTGCCAAATACTGTCCGTTCCTTGCCAAATACTGTCCGCCAAGTGACTTCCAAATACTGTCCTGTCCTTGCCAAATACTGTCCGCCAAGTGACTGCCAAATACTGTCCGTTTCTTGCCAAAATCTGTCCGCCAAGTAACAGCCAAATACTGTCCGTTCCTTGCCAAATACTGTCCGCCAAGTGACTTTCAAATACTGTCCTGTCCTTGCCAAATACTGTCCGCCAAGTGACTGTCAAATACAGTCCGTTCCTTGCCAAAAACTGTCCGCCAAGTAACTGCAAAATAGTGTCCATTCCTTGCCAAATACTGTCCGCCAAGTGACTGCCAAATAATGTCCGTTCCTTGCCAAATACTGTCCGCCAAGTGACTGCCTAATAATGTCCGTTCCTTGCCAAATACTGTCCGTTCCTTGCCAAATACTGTCCGTCAAGTAACTGCCAAATACTGTCCGTTCCTTGCCAAATAAAGTCCGCCAAGTGACTGTAATATAATTATTGTCCGTTTCTTGCCAAATACTGTCCGGTCCTTGCCAAATACTGTCCGTTCCTTGCCAAATACTGTCCACCAAGTGACTGCCAAATACTGTCCGTTTCTAGCCAAATACTGTCCGCAAAGTGACTTCCTAATACTGTCCGTTCCTTGCCAAATACTGTCCTGTCCTTGCCAAATACTGTCCGTTCCTTGCCAAATACTGTCCGTTTCTTGCCAAAATCTGTCCGCCAAGTAACTGCCAAATACTGTCCGTTCGTTGCCAAATACTGTCCGCCAAGTGACTTCCAAATACTTTTCTGTCGTTGCCAAATACTGTCCGCCAAGTGACTGTCATATAATTATTGTCCGTTCCTTGCCAAATACTGTCCGCCAAGTGACTGCCAAGTAATGTCCGTTCCTTGCCAAACACTGTCCGACAAGTGACTGCCAAATAATTATTGTCCGTCCCTTGCCAAATACTGTCCGCCATGTAGCTGCCAAATTCTGTCCGCCAAGTGACTGCCAAATACTGTCCGTTCCTTGCCAAATACTGTCCGCCAAGTGACTGCCAAATACTGTCCTGTCCTTGTCAAATACTGTCCGCCATATAGCTGCCATATATATACTGTCGGGTTCTTTGCAAATACTGTCCGCCAAGTGACTGCCCGCCAAATAATTTCTGTCCGTTCCTTGCCAAATACTGTCCGCGATATAACTGCCATATACTGTCGGGTCCTTTCCAAATACTGTCCGCCAAGTGACTGCCCGCCAAATAATTATTGTCCGTTCCTTGCCAAAAACTGTCCGCCATGTAGCTGCCAAATACTGTCCATTCCTTGCCAAATACTGTCGGCAAAGTGATTGCCAAATACTGTCCGTTCCTTGCCAAATACTGTCCCCCAAGTGACTGCCAAATACTGTCCGCTCCTTGCCAAAAACTTTCCGCCAAGTGACTGCAAAATACTGTCCAACAAGTGACTGCCAAATACTGTCCGCCAAGTGACTGCCAAATACTGTCCGTTCCTTGCCAAATACTGTCCGCCACGTGACTGTAATATAAATATTGTCCGTTCCCTGCTAAATACTGTCCGTTCCTTGCCAAATACTCTCCGTTCCTTGCCAAATACTGTCCACCAAGTGACTGCCAAATACTGTCCGTTCCTTGCCAAATACTGTCCGTTCCTTGCCAAATACTGTCCGCCAAGTGACTTCCAAATACTGTCCTGTCCTTGCCAAATACTGTCCGCCAAGTGACTGCCAAATACTGTCCGTTTCTTGCCAAAATCTGTCCGCCAAGTAACAGCCAAATACTGTCCGTTCCTTGCCAAATACTGTCCGCCAAGTGACTTTCAAATACTGTCCTGTCCTTGCCAAATACTGTCCGCCAAGTGACTGTCAAATACAGTCCGTTCCTTGCCAAAAACTGTCCGCCAAGTAACTGCAAAATAGTGTCCATTCCTTGCCAAATACTGTCCGTCAAGTAACTGCCAAATACTGTCCGTTCCTTGCCAAATAAAGTCCGCTAAGTGACTGTAATATAATTATTGTCCGTTTCTTGCCAAATACTGTCCGTTCCTTGCCAAATACTGTCCGTCAAGTAACTGCCAAATACTGTCCGTTCCTTGCCAAATAAAGTCCGCTAAGTGACTGTAATATAATTATTGTCCGTTTCTTGCCAAATACTGTCCGGTCCTTGCCAAATACTGTCCGTTCCTTGCCAAATACTGTCCACCAAGTGACTGCCAAATACTGTCCGTTTCTAGCCAAATACTGTCCGCAAAGTGACTTCCTAATACTGTCCGTTCCTTGCCAAATACTGTCCTGTCCTTGCCAAATACTGTCCGTTCCTTGCCAAATACTGTCCGTTTCTTGCCAAAATCTGTCCGCCAAGTAACTGCCAAATACTGTCCGTTCGTTGCCAAATACTGTCCGCCAAGTGACTTCCAAATACTTTTCTGTCGTTGCCAAATACTGTCCGCCAAGTGACTGTCATATAATTATTGTCCGTTCCTTGCCAAATACTGTCCACCAAGTGACTTCCTAATACTGTTCTGTCCTTGCCAAATACTGTCCTGTCCTTGCTAAATACTGTCCTGTCCTTGCCAAATACTGTCCGTTTCTTGCCAAAATCTGTCCGCCAAGTAACTGCCAAATACTGTCCGTTCGTTGCCAAATACTGTCCGCCAAGAGACTTCCAAATACTGTTCTGTCCTTGCCAAATACTGTCCGCCAAGTGACTGCCAAATACTGTCCGTTCCTTGCCAAATACTGTCCGCCTTGTAGCTGCCAATTAATGTCCGTTCCTTGCCAATTAATGTCCGTTCCTTGCCAAATACTGTCCGCCAAGTGACTGCCAAATACTGTCCGTTCTTTGCCAAATACTGTCCGCCAAGTGACTGCCAAATAATGTCCGTTCCTTGCCAAACACTTTCCGACATGTAGCTGCCAAATAATGTCCGTTCCTTGCCAAATACTGTCCTGTCCCTGCCAAATACTGTCCGCCAAGTGACTGCCAAATACTGTCCGGTCCTTGCCATATACTGTCCGTCAAGTAACTGCCAAATACTGTCCGTTCCTTGCCAAATACTGTCCGACAAGTGACTGCCAAGTAATTATTGTCCGTCCCTTGCCAAATACTGTCCGCCATGTAGCTGCCAAATTCTGTCCGCCAAGTGACTGCCAAATACTGTCCAGTCCTTGCCAAATACTGTCCGCCACGTGACTTCCTAATACTCTCCGTTCCTTGCCAAATACTGTCCGCCAAGTGACTGTAATATAAATATTGTCCGTTCCCTGCTAAATACTGTCCGTTCCTTGCCAAATACTCTCCGTTCCTTGCCAAATACTGTCCACCAAGTGACTGCCATATACTGTCCGTTCCTTGCCAAATACTGTCCACCAAGTGACCGCCAAATACTGTCCGTTCTTTGCAAAATACTGTCCGCCAAGTGACTGCCAAATACTGTCCGTTCCTTGCCAAATACTGTCCGCCAAGTGACTTCCAAATGCTGTCCTGTCCTTGCCAAATACTGTCCGCCAAGTGACTGCCAAATACTGTCCGTTTCTTGCCAAAATCTGTCCGCCAAGTAACTGCCAAATACTGTCCGTTCCTTGCCAAATACTGTCCGCCAAGTGACTTTCAAATACTGTCCTGTCCTTGCCAAATACTGTCCGTTCATTGCCAAAAACTGTCCGCCAAGTAACTGCAAAATAGTGTCCATTCCTTGCCAAATACTGTCCGCCAAGTGACTGCCAAATAATGTCCGTTCCTTCCCAAATACTGTCCGCCAAGTGACTGCCTAATAATGTCCGTTCCTTGCCAAATACTGTCTGTTCCTTGCCAAATACTGTCCGTCAAGTAACTGCCAAATACTGTCCGTTCCTTGCCAAATACAGTCCGCCAAGTGACTGTAATATAATTATTGTCCGTTTCTTGCCAAATACTGTCCGGTCCTTGCCAAATACTGTCCGTTCCTTGCCAAATACTGTCCACCAAGTGACTGCCAAATACTGTCCGTTTCTAGCCAAATACTGTCCGCAAAGTGACTTCCTAATACTGTCCGTTCCTTGCCAAATACTGTCCTGTCCTTGCCAAATACTGTCCGTTCCTTGCCAAATACTGTCCGTTTCTTGCCAAAATCTGTCCGCCAAGTAACTGCCAAATACTGTCCGTTCGTTGCCAAATACTGTCCGCCAAGTGACTTCCAAATACTTTTCTGTCGTTGCCAAATACTGTCCGCCAAGTGACTGTCATATAATTATTGTCCGTTCCTTGCCAAATACTGTCCACCAAGTGACTTCCTAATACTGTTCTGTCCTTGCCAAATACTGTCCTGTCCTTGCTAAATACTGTCCTGTCCTTGCCAAATACTGTCCGTTTCTTGCCAAAATCTGTCCGCCAAGTAACTGCCAAATACTGTCCGTTCGTTGCCAAATACTGTCCGCCAAGAGACTTCCAAATACTGTTCTGTCCTTGCCAAATACTGTCCGCCAAGTGACTGCCAAATACTGTCCGTTCCTTGCCAAATACTGTCCGCCTTGTAGCTGCCAATTAATGTCCGTTCCTTGCCAATTAATGTCCGTTCCTTGCCAAATACTGTCCGCCAAGTGACTGCCAAATACTGTCCGTTCTTTGCCAAATACTGTCCGCCAAGTGACTGCCAAATAATGTCCGTTCCTTGCCAAACACTTTCCGACATGTAGCTGCCAAATAATGTCCGTTCCTTGCCAAATACTGTCCTGTCCCTGCCAAATACTGTCCGCCAAGTGACTGCCAAATACTGTCCGGTCCTTGCCATATACTGTCCGTCAAGTAACTGCCAAATACTGTCCGTTCCTTGCCAAATACTGTCCGACAAGTGACTGCCAAGTAATTATTGTCCGTCCCTTGCCAAATACTGTCCGCCATGTAGCTGCCAAATTCTGTCCGCCAAGTGACTGCCAAATACTGTCCAGTCCTTGCCAAATACTGTCCGCCACGTGACTTCCTAATACTCTCCGTTCCTTGCCAAATACTGTCCGCCAAGTGACTGTAATATAAATATTGTCCGTTCCCTGCTAAATACTGTCCGTTCCTTGCCAAATACTCTCCGTTCCTTGCCAAATACTGTCCACCAAGTGACTGCCATATACTGTCCGTTCCTTGCCAAATACTGTCCACCAAGTGACCGCCAAATACTGTCCGTTCTTTGCAAAATACTGTCCGCCAAGTGACTGCCAAATACTGTCCGTTCCTTGCCAAATACTGTCCGTTCCTTGCCAAATACTGTCCGCCAAGTGACTTCCAAATGCTGTCCTGTCCTTGCCAAATACTGTCCGCCAAGTGACTGCCAAATACTGTCCGTTTCTTGCCAAAATCTGTCCGCCAAGTAACTGCCAAATACTGTCCGTTCCTTGCCAAATACTGTCCGCCAAGTGACTTTCAAATACTGTCCTGTCCTTGCCAAATACTGTCCGTTCATTGCCAAAAACTGTCCGCCAAGTAACTGCAAAATAGTGTCCATTCCTTGCCAAATACTGTCCGCCAAGTGACTGCCAAATAATGTCCGTTCCTTCCCAAATACTGTCCGCCAAGTGACTGCCTAATAATGTCCGTTCCTTGCCAAATACTGTCTGTTCCTTGCCAAATACTGTCCGTCAAGTAACTGCCAAATACTGTCCGTTCCTTGCCAAATACAGTCCGCCAAGTGACTGTAATATAATTATTGTCCGTTTCTTGCCAAATACTGTCCGGTCCTTGCCAAATACTGTCCGTTCCTTGCCAAATACTGTCCACCAAGTGACTGCCAAATACTGTCCGTTTCTAGCCAAATACTGTCCGCAAAGTGACTTCCTAATACTGTCCGTTCCTTGCCAAATACTGTCCTGTCCTTGCCAAATACTGTCCGTTCCTTGCCAAATACTGTCCGTTTCTTGCCAAAATCTGTCCGCCAAGTAACTGCCAAATACTGTCCGTTCGTTGCCAAATACTGTCCGCCAAGTGACTTCCAAATAATTTTCTGTCGTTGCCAAATACTGTCCGCCAAGTGACTGTCATATAATTATTGTCCGTTCCTTGCCAAATACTGTCCACCAAGTGACTTCCTAATACTGTTCTGTCCTTGCCAAATACTGTCCTGTCCTTGCTAAATACTGTCCTGTCCTTGCCAAATACTGTCCGTTTCTTGCCAAAATCTGTCCGCCAAGTAACAGCCAAATACTGTCCGTTCCTTGCCAAATACTGTCCGCCAAGTGACTTTCAAATACTGTCCTGTCCTTGCCAAATACTGTCCGCCAAGTGACTATCAAATACAGTCCGTTCCTTGCCAAAAACTGTCCGCCAAGTAACTGCAAAATAGTGTCCATTCCTTGCCAAATACTGTCCGCCAAGTGACTGCCAAATAATGTCCGTTCCTTGCCAAATACTGTCCGCCAAGTGACTGCCTAATAATGTCCGTTCCTTGCCAAATACTGTCCGTTCCTTGCCAAATACTGTCCGTCAAGTAACTGCCAAATACTGTCCGTTCCTTGCCAAATAAAGTCCGCCAAGTGACTGTAATATAATTATTGTCCGTTTCTTGCCAAATACTGTCCGGTCCTTGCCAAATACTGTCCGTTCCTTGCCAAATACTGTCCGCCAAGTGACTGTAATATAAATATTGTCCGTTCCCTGCTAAATACTGTCCGTTCCTTGCCAAATACTCTCCGTTCCTTGCCAAATACTGTCCACCAAGTGACTGCCATATACTGTCCGTTCCTTGCCAAATACTGTCCACCAAGTGACCGCCAAATACTGTCCGTTCTTTGCAAAATACTGTCCGCCAAGTGACTGCCAAATACTGTCCGTTCCTTGCCAAATACTGTCCGCCAAGTGACTTCCAAATGCTGTCCTGTCCTTGCCAAATACTGTCCGCCAAGTGACTGCCAAATACTGTCCGTTTCTTGCCAAAATCTGTCCGCCAAGTAACTGCCAAATACTGTCCGTTCCTTGCCAAATACTGTCCGCCAAGTGACTTTCAAATACTGTCCTGTCCTTGCCAAATACTGTCCGTTCATTGCCAAAAACTGTCCGCCAAGTAACTGCAAAATAGTGTCCATTCCTTGCCAAATACTGTCCGCCAAGTGACTGCCAAATAATGTCCGTTCCTTCCCAAATACTGTCCGCCAAGTGACTGCCTAATAATGTCCGTTCCTTGCCAAATACTGTCTGTTCCTTGCCAAATACTGTCCGTCAAGTAACTGCCAAATACTGTCCGTTCCTTGCCAAATACAGTCCGCCAAGTGACTGTAATATAATTATTGTCCGTTTCTTGCCAAATACTGTCCGGTCCTTGCCAAATACTGTCCGTTCCTTGCCAAATACTGTCCACCAAGTGACTGCCAAATACTGTCCGTTTCTAGCCAAATACTGTCCGCAAAGTGACTTCCTAATACTGTCCGTTCCTTGCCAAATACTGTCCTGTCCTTGCCAAATACTGTCCGTTCCTTGCCAAATACTGTCCGTTTCTTGCCAAAATCTGTCCGCCAAGTAACTGCCAAATACTGTCCGTTCGTTGCCAAATACTGTCCGCCAAGTGACTTCCAAATACTTTTCTGTCGTTGCCAAATACTGTCCGCCAAGTGACTGTCATATAATTATTGTCCGTTCCTTGCCAAATACTGTCCACCAAGTGACTTCCTAATACTGTTCTGTCCTTGCCAAATACTGTCCTGTCCTTGCTAAATACTGTCCTGTCCTTGCCAAATACTGTCCGTTTCTTGCCAAAATCTGTCCGCCAAGTAACTGCCAAATACTGTCCGTTCGTTGCCAAATACTGTCCGCCAAGAGACTTCCAAATACTGTTCTGTCCTTGCCAAATACTGTCCGCCAAGTGACTGCCAAATACTGTCCGTTCCTTGCCAAATACTGTCCGCCTTGTAGCTGCCAATTAATGTCCGTTCCTTGCCAAATACTGTCCGTTCCTTGCCAAATACTGTCCGCCAAGTGACTGCCAAATACTGTCCGTTCTTTGCCAAATACTGTCCGCCAAGTGACTGCCAAATAATGTCCGTTCCTTGCCAAACACTTTCCGACATGTAGCTGCCAAATAATGTCCGTTCCTTGCCAAATACTGTCCTGTCCCTGCCAAATACTGTCCGCCAAGTGACTGCCAAATACTGTCCGGTCCTTGCCATATACTGTCCGTCAAGTAACTGCCAAATACTGTCCGTTCCTTGCCAAATACTGTCCGACAAGTGACTGCCAAGTAATTATTGTCCGTCCCTTGCCAAATACTGTCCGCCATGTAGCTGCCAAATTCTGTCCGCCAAGTGACTGCCAAATACTGTCCAGTCCTTGCCAAATACTGTCCGCCACGTGACTTCCTAATACTCTCCGTTCCTTGCCAAATACTGTCCGCCAAGTGACTGTAATATAAATATTGTCCGTTCCCTGCTAAATACTGTCCGTTCCTTGCCAAATACTCTCCGTTCCTTGCCAAATACTGTCCACCAAGTGACTGCCATATACTGTCCGTTCCTTGCCAAATACTGTCCACCAAGTGACCGCCAAATACTGTCCGTTCTTTGCAAAATACTGTCCGCCAAGTGACTGCCAAATACTGTCCGTTCCTTGCCAAATACTGTCCGTTCCTTGCCAAATACTGTCCGCCAAGTGACTTCCAAATGCTGTCCTGTCCTTGCCAAATACTGTCCGCCAAGTGACTGCCAAATACTGTCCGTTTCTTGCCAAAATCTGTCCGCCAAGTAACTGCCAAATACTGTCCGTTCCTTGCCAAATACTGTCCGCCAAGTGACTTTCAAATACTGTCCTGTCCTTGCCAAATACTGTCCGTTCATTGCCAAAAACTGTCCGCCAAGTAACTGCAAAATAGTGTCCATTCCTTGCCAAATACTGTCCGCCAAGTGACTGCCAAATAATGTCCGTTCCTTCCCAAATACTGTCCGCCAAGTGACTGCCTAATAATGTCCGTTCCTTGCCAAATACTGTCTGTTCCTTGCCAAATACTGTCCGTCAAGTAACTGCCAAATACTGTCCGTTCCTTGCCAAATACAGTCCGCCAAGTGACTGTAATATAATTATTGTCCGTTTCTTGCCAAATACTGTCCGGTCCTTGCCAAATACTGTCCGTTCCTTGCCAAATACTGTCCACCAAGTGACTGCCAAATACTGTCCGTTTCTAGCCAAATACTGTCCGCAAAGTGACTTCCTAATACTGTCCGTTCCTTGCCAAATACTGTCCTGTCCTTGCCAAATACTGTCCGTTCCTTGCCAAATACTGTCCGTTTCTTGCCAAAATCTGTCCGCCAAGTAACTGCCAAATACTGTCCGTTCGTTGCCAAATACTGTCCGCCAAGTGACTTCCAAATAATTTTCTGTCGTTGCCAAATACTGTCCGCCAAGTGACTGTCATATAATTATTGTCCGTTCCTTGCCAAATACTGTCCACCAAGTGACTTCCTAATACTGTTCTGTCCTTGCCAAATACTGTCCTGTCCTTGCTAAATACTGTCCTGTCCTTGCCAAATACTGTCCGTTTCTTGCCAAAATCTGTCCGCCAAGTAACAGCCAAATACTGTCCGTTCCTTGCCAAATACTGTCCGCCAAGTGACTTTCAAATACTGTCCTGTCCTTGCCAAATACTGTCCGCCAAGTGACTATCAAATACAGTCCGTTCCTTGCCAAAAACTGTCCGCCAAGTAACTGCAAAATAGTGTCCATTCCTTGCCAAATACTGTCCGCCAAGTGACTGCCAAATAATGTCCGTTCCTTGCCAAATACTGTCCGCCAAGTGACTGCCTAATAATGTCCGTTCCTTGCCAAATACTGTCCGTTCCTTGCCAAATACTGTCCGTCAAGTAACTGCCAAATACTGTCCGTTCCTTGCCAAATAAAGTCCGCCAAGTGACTGTAATATAATTATTGTCCGTTTCTTGCCAAATACTGTCCGGTCCTTGCCAAATACTGTCCGTTCCTTGCCAAATACTGTCCACCAAGTGACTGCCAAATACTGTCCGTTTCTAGCCAAATACTGTCCGCAAAGTGACTTCCTAATACTGTCCGTTCCTTGCCAAATACTGTCCTGTCCTTGCCAAATACTGTCCGTTCCTTGCCAAATACTGTCCTTTTCTTGCCAAAATCTGTCCGCCAAGTAACTGCCAAATACTGTCCGTTCGTTGCCAAATACTGTCCGCCAAGTGACTTCCAAATACTTTTCTGTCGTTGCCAAATACTGTCCGCCAAGTGACTGTCATATAATTATTGTCCGTTCCTTGCCAAATACTGTCCGCCAAGTGACTGCCAAGTAATGTCCGTTCCTTGCCAAACACTGTCCGACAAGTGACTGCCAAATAATTATTGTCCGTCCCTTGCCAAATACTGTCCGCCATGTAGCTGCCAAATTCTGTCCGCCAAGTGACTGCCAAATACCGTCCGTTCCTTGCCAAATACTGTCCGCCAAGTGACTGCCAAATACTGTCCTGTCCTTGTCAAATACTGTCCGCCATATAGCTGCCATATATATACTGTCGGGTTCTTTGCAAATACTGTCCGCCAAGTGACTGCCCGCCAAATAATTTCTGTCCGTTCCTTGCCAAATACTGTCCGCGATATAACTGCCATATACTGTCGGGTCCTTTCCAAATACTGTCCGCCAAGTGACTGCCCGCCAAATAATTATTGTCCGTTCCTTGCCAAAAACTGTCCGCCATGTAGCTGCCAAATACTGTCCATTCCTTGCCAAATACTGTCGGCAAAGTGATTGCCAAATACTGTCCGTTCCTTGCCAAATACTGTCCCCCAAGTGACTGCCAAATACTGTCCGCTCCTTGCCAAAAACTTTCCGCCAAGTGACTGCAAAATACTGTCCAACAAGTGACTGCCAAATACTGTCCGCCAAGTGACTGCCAAATACTGTCCGTTCCTTGCCAAATACTGTCCGCCACGTGACTGTAATATAAATATTGTCCGTTCCCTGCTAAATACTGTCCGTTCCTTGCCAAATACTCTCCGTTCCTTGCCAAATACTGTCCACCAAGTGACTGCCAAATACTGTCCGTTCCTTGCCAAATACTGTCCGTTCCTTGCCAAATACTGTCCGTTCCTTGCCAAATACTGTCCGCCAAGTGACTTCCAAATACTGTCCTGTCCTTGCCAAATACTGTCCGCCAAGTGACTGCCAAATACTGTCCGTTTCTTGCCAAAATCTGTCCGCCAAGTAACAGCCAAATACTGTCCGTTCCTTGCCAAATACTGTCCGCCAAGTGACTTTCAAATACTGTCCTGTCCTTGCCAAATACTGTCCGCCAAGTGACTGTCAAATACAGTCCGTTCCTTGCCAAAAACTGTCCGCCAAGTAACTGCAAAATAGTGTCCATTCCTTGCCAAATACTGTCCGCCAAGTGACTGCCAAATAATGTCCGTTCCTTGCCAAATACTGTCCGCCAAGTGACTGCCTAATAATGTCCGTTCCTTGCCAAATACTGTCCGTTCCTTGCCAAATACTGTCCGTCAAGTAACTGCCAAATACTGTCCGTTCCTTGCCAAATAAAGTCCGCCAAGTGACTGTAATATAATTATTGTCCGTTTCTTGCCAAATACTGTCCGGTCCTTGCCAAATACTGTCCGTTCCTTGCCAAATACTGTCCACCAAGTGACTGCCAAATACTGTCCGTTTCTAGCCAAATACTGTCCGCAAAGTGACTTCCTAATACTGTCCGTTCCTTGCCAAATACTGTCCTGTCCTTGCCAAATACTGTCCGTTCCTTGCCAAATACTGTCCGTTTCTTGCCAAAATCTGTCCGCCAAGTAACTGCCAAATACTGTCCGTTCGTTGCCAAATACTGTCCGCCAAGTGACTTCCAAATACTTTTCTGTTGTTGCCAAATACTGTCCGCCAAGTGACTGTCATATAATTATTGTCCGTTCCTTGCCAAATACTGTCCACCAAGTGACTTCCTAATACTGTTCTGTCCTTGCCAAATACTGTCCTGTCCTTGCTAAATACTGTCCTGTCCTTGCCAAATACTGTCCGTTTCTTGCCAAAATCTGTCCGCCAAGTAACTGCCAAATACTGTCCGTTCGTTGCCAAATACTGTCCGCCAAGAGACTTCCAAATACTGTTCTGTCCTTGCCAAATACTGTCCGCCAAGTGACTGCCAAATACTGTCCGTTCCTTGCCAAATACTGTCCGCCTTGTAGCTGCCAATTAATGTCCGTTCCTTGCCAATTAATGTCCGTTCCTTGCCAAATACTGTCCGCCAAGTGACTGCCAAATACTGTCCGTTCTTTGCCAAATACTGTCCGCCAAGTGACTGCCAAATAATGTCCGTTCCTTGCCAAACACTTTCCGACATGTAGCTGCCAAATAATGTCCGTTCCTTGCCAAATACTGTCCTGTCCCTGCCAAATACTGTCCGCCAAGTGACTGCCAAATACTGTCCGGTCCTTGCCATATACTGTCCGTCAAGTAACTGCCAAATACTGTCCGTTCCTTGCCAAATACTGTCCGACAAGTGACTGCCAAATAATTATTGTCCGTCCCTTGCCAAATACTGTCCGCCATGTAGCTGCCAAATTCTGTCCGCCAAGTGACTGCCAAATACTGTCCAGTCCTTGCCAAATACTGTCCGCCACGTGACTTCCTAATACTCTCCGTTCCTTGCCAAATACTGTCCGCCAAGTGACTGTAATATAAATATTGTCCGTTCCCTGCTAAATACTGTCCGTTCCTTGCCAAATACTCTCCGTTCCTTGCCAAATACTGTCCACCAAGTGACTGCCATATACTGTCCGTTCCTTGCCAAATACTGTCCACCAAGTGACCGCCAAATACTGTCCGTTCTTTGCAAAATACTGTCCGCCAAGTGACTGCCAAATACTGTCCGTTCCTTGCCAAATACTGTCCGCCAAGTGACTTCCAAATGCTGTCCTGTCCTTGCCAAATACTGTCCGCCAAGTGACTGCCAAATACTGTCCGTTTCTTGCCAAAATCTGTCCGCCAAGTAACTGCCAAATACTGTCCGTTCCTTGCCAAATACTGTCCGCCAAGTGACTTTCAAATACTGTCCTGTCCTTGCCAAATACTGTCCGTTCATTGCCAAAAACTGTCCGCCAAGTAACTGCAAAATAGTGTCCATTCCTTGCCAAATACTGTCCGCCAAGTGACTGCCAAATAATGTCCGTTCCTTCCCAAATACTGTCCGCCAAGTGACTGCCTAATAATGTCCGTTCCTTGCCAAATACTGTCTGTTCCTTGCCAAATACTGTCCGTCAAGTAACTGCCAAATACTGTCCGTTCCTTGCCAAATACAGTCCGCCAAGTGACTGTAATATAATTATTGTCCGTTTCTTGCCAAATACTGTCCGGTCCTTGCCAAATACTGTCCGTTCCTTGCCAAATACTGTCCACCAAGTGACTGCCAAATACTGTCCGTTTCTAGCCAAATACTGTCCGCAAAGTGACTTCCTAATACTGTCCGTTCCTTGCCAAATACTGTCCTGTCCTTGCCAAATACTGTCCGTTCCTTGCCAAATACTGTCCGTTTCTTGCCAAAATCTGTCCGCCAAGTAACTGCCAAATACTGTCCGTTCGTTGCCAAATACTGTCCGCCAAGTGACTTCCAAATAATTTTCTGTCGTTGCCAAATACTGTCCGCCAAGTGACTGTCATATAATTATTGTCCGTTCCTTGCCAAATACTGTCCACCAAGTGACTTCCTAATACTGTTCTGTCCTTGCCAAATACTGTCCTGTCCTTGCTAAATACTGTCCTGTCCTTGCCAAATACTGTCCGTTTCTTGCCAAAATCTGTCCGCCAAGTAACTGCCAAATACTGTCCGTTCGTTGCCAAATACTGTCCACCAAGTGACTTCCTAATACTGTTCTGTCCTTGCCAAATACTGTCCGCCAAGTGACTGTCAAATACAGTCCGTTCCTTGCCAAAAACTGTCCGCCAAGTAACTGCAAAATAGTGTCCATTCCTTGCCAAATACTGTCCGCCAAGTGACTGCCAAATAATGTCCGTTCCTTGCCAAATACTGTCCGCCAAGTGACTGCCTAATAATGTCCGTTCCTTGCCAAATACTGTTCGTTCCTTGCCAAATACTGTCCGTCAAGTAACTGCCAAATACTGTCCGTTCCTTGCCAAATAAAGTCCGCCAAGTGACTGTAATATAATTATTGTCCGTTTCTTGCCAAATACTGTCCGTTCCTTGCCAAATACTGTCCACCAAGTGACTGCCAAATACTGTCCGTTTCTAGCCAAATACTGTCCGCAAAGTGACTTCCTAATACTGTCCGTTCCTTGCCAAATACTGTCCTGTCCTTGCCAAATACTGTCCGTTCCTTGCCAAATACTGTCCGTTTCTTGCCAAAATCTGTCCGCCAAGTAACTGCCAAATACTGTCCGTTCGTTGCCAAATACTGTCCGCCAAGTGACTTCCAAATACTTTTCTGTCGTTGCCAAATACTGTCCGCCAAGTGACTGTCATATAATTATTGTCCGTTCCTTGCCAAATACTGTCCGCCAAGTGACTGCCAAGTAATGTCCGTTCCTTGCCAAACACTGTCCGACAAGTGACTGCCAAATAATTATTGTCCGTCCCTTGCCAAATACTGTCCGCCATGTAGCTGCCAAATTCTGTCCGCCAAGTGACTGCCAAATACTGTCCGTTCCTTGCCAAATACTGTCCGCCAAGTGACTGCCAAATACTGTCCTGTCCTTGTCAAATACTGTCCGCCATATAGCTGCCATATATATACTGTCGGGTTCTTTGCAAATACTGTCCGCCAAGTGACTGCCCGCCAAATAATTTCTGTCCGTTCCTTGCCAAATACTGTCCGCGATATAACTGCCATATACTGTCGGGTCCTTTCCAAATACTGTCCGCCAAGTGACTGCCCGCCAAATAATTATTGTCCGTTCCTTGCCAAAAACTGTCCGCCATGTAGCTGCCAAATACTGTCCATTCCTTGCCAAATACTGTCGGCAAAGTGATTGCCAAATACTGTCCGTTCCTTGCCAAATACTGTCCCCCAAGTGACTGCCAAATACTGTCCGCTCCTTGCCAAAAACTTTCCGCCAAGTGACTGCAAAATACTGTCCAACAAGTGACTGCCAAATACTATCCGCCAAGTGACTGCCAAATACTGTCCGTTCCTTGCCAAATACTGTCCGCCACGTGACTGTAATATAAATATTGTCAGTTCCCTGCTAAATACTGTCCGTTCCTTGCCAAATACTCTCCGTTCCTTGCCAAATACTGTCCACCAAGTGACTGCCAAATACTGTCCGTTCCTTGCCAAATACTGTCCGTTCCTTGCCAAATACTGTCCGTTCCTTGCCAAATACTGTCCGCCAAGTGACTTCCAAATACTGTCCTGTCCTTGCCAAATACTGTCCGCCAAGTGACTGCCAAATACTGTCCGTTTCTTGCCAAAATCTGTCCGCCAAGTAACAGCCAAATACTGTCCGTTCCTTGCCAAATACTGTCCGCCAAGTGACTTTCAAATACTGTCCTGTCCTTGCCAAATACTGTCCGCCAAGTGATTGTCAAATACAGTCCGTTCCTTGCCAAAAACTGTCCGCCAAGTAACTGCAAAATAGTGTCCATTCCTTGCCAAATACTGTCCGCCAAGTGACTGCGAAATAATGTCCGTTCCTTGCCAAATACTGTCCGCCAAGTGACTGCCTAATAATGTCCGTTCCTTGCCAAATACTGTCCGTTCCTTGCCAAATACTGTCCGTCAAGTAACTGCCAAATACTGTCCGTTCCTTGCCAAATAAAGTCCGCCAAGTGACTGTAATATAATTATTGTCCGTTTCTTGCCAAATACTGTCCGGTCCTTGCCAAATACTGTCCGTTCCTTGCCAAATACTGTCCGTTTCTTGCCAAAATCTGTCCGCCAAGTAACTGCCAAATACTGTCCGTTCGTTGCCAAATACTGTCCACCAAGTGACTTCCTAATACTGTTCTGTCCTTGCCAAATACTGTCCTGTCCTTGCTAAATACTGTCCTGTCCTTGCCAAATACTGTCCGTTTCTTGCCAAAATCTGTCCGCCAAGTAACTGCCAAATACTGTCCGTTCGTTGCCAAATACTGTCCGCCAAGTGACTGTAATATAATTATTGTCCGTTTCTTGCCAAATACTGTCCGGTCCTTGCCAAATACTGTCCGTTCCTTGCCAAATACTGTCCACCAAGTGACTGCCAAATACTGTCCGTTTCTAGCCAAATACTGTCCGCAAAGTGACTTCCTAATACTGTCCGTTCCTTGCCAAATACTGTCCTGTCCTTGCCAAATACTGTCCGTTCCTTGCCAAATACTGTCCTTTTCTTGCCAAAATCTGTCCGCCAAGTAACTGCCAAATACTGTCCGTTCGTTGCCAAATACTGTCCGCCAAGTGACTTCCAAATACTTTTCTGTCGTTGCCAAATACTGTCCGCCAAGTGACTGTCATATAATTATTGTCCGTTCCTTGCCAAATACTGTCCGCCAAGTGACTGCCAAGTAATGTCCGTTCCTTGCCAAACACTGTCCGACAAGTGACTGCCAAATAATTATTGTCCGTCCCTTGCCAAATACTGTCCGCCATGTAGCTGCCAAATTCTGTCCGCCAAGTGACTGCCAAATACCGTCCGTTCCTTGCCAAATACTGTCCGCCAAGTGACTGCCAAATACTGTCCTGTCCTTGTCAAATACTGTCCGCCATATAGCTGCCATATATATACTGTCGGGTTCTTTGCAAATACTGTCCGCCAAGTGACTGCCCGCCAAATAATTTCTGTCCGTTCCTTGCCAAATACTGTCCGCGATATAACTGCCATATACTGTCGGGTCCTTTCCAAATACTGTCCGCCAAGTGACTGCCCGCCAAATAATTATTGTCCGTTCCTTGCCAAAAACTGTCCGCCATGTAGCTGCCAAATACTGTCCATTCCTTGCCAAATACTGTCGGCAAAGTGATTGCCAAATACTGTCCGTTCCTTGCCAAATACTGTCCCCCAAGTGACTGCCAAATACTGTCCGCTCCTTGCCAAAAACTTTCCGCCAAGTGACTGCAAAATACTGTCCAACAAGTGACTGCCAAATACTGTCCGCCAAGTGACTGCCAAATACTGTCCGTTCCTTGCCAAATACTGTCCGCCACGTGACTGTAATATAAATATTGTCCGTTCCCTGCTAAATACTGTCCGTTCCTTGCCAAATACTCTCCGTTCCTTGCCAAATACTGTCCACCAAGTGACTGCCAAATACTGTCCGTTCCTTGCCAAATACTGTCCGTTCCTTGCCAAATACTGTCCGTTCCTTGCCAAATACTGTCCGCCAAGTGACTTCCAAATACTGTCCTGTCCTTGCCAAATACTGTCCGCCAAGTGACTGCCAAATACTGTCCGTTTCTTGCCAAAATCTGTCCGCCAAGTAACAGCCAAATACTGTCCGTTCCTTGCCAAATACTGTCCGCCAAGTGACTTTCAAATACTGTCCTGTCCTTGCCAAATACTGTCCGCCAAGTGACTGTCAAATACAGTCCGTTCCTTGCCAAAAACTGTCCGCCAAGTAACTGCAAAATAGTGTCCATTCCTTGCCAAATACTGTCCGCCAAGTGACTGCCAAATAATGTCCGTTCCTTGCCAAATACTGTCCGCCAAGTGACTGCCTAATAATGTCCGTTCCTTGCCAAATACTGTCCGTTCCTTGCCAAATACTGTCCGTCAAGTAACTGCCAAATACTGTCCGTTCCTTGCCAAATAAAGTCCGCCAAGTGACTGTAATATAATTATTGTCCGTTTCTTGCCAAATACTGTCCGGTCCTTGCCAAATACTGTCCGTTCCTTGCCAAATACTGTCCACCAAGTGACTGCCAAATACTGTCCGTTTCTAGCCAAATACTGTCCGCAAAGTGACTTCCTAATACTGTCCGTTCCTTGCCAAATACTGTCCTGTCCTTGCCAAATACTGTCCGTTCCTTGCCAAATACTGTCCGTTTCTTGCCAAAATCTGTCCGCCAAGTAACTGCCAAATACTGTCCGTTCGTTGCCAAATACTGTCCGCCAAGTGACTTCCAAATACTTTTCTGTTGTTGCCAAATACTGTCCGCCAAGTGACTGTCATATAATTATTGTCCGTTCCTTGCCAAATACTGTCCACCAAGTGACTTCCTAATACTGTTCTGTCCTTGCCAAATACTGTCCTGTCCTTGCTAAATACTGTCCTGTCCTTGCCAAATACTGTCCGTTTCTTGCCAAAATCTGTCCGCCAAGTAACTGCCAAATACTGTCCGTTCGTTGCCAAATACTGTCCGCCAAGAGACTTCCAAATACTGTTCTGTCCTTGCCAAATACTGTCCGCCAAGTGACTGCCAAATACTGTCCGTTCCTTGCCAAATACTGTCCGCCTTGTAGCTGCCAATTAATGTCCGTTCCTTGCCAATTAATGTCCGTTCCTTGCCAAATACTGTCCGCCAAGTGACTGCCAAATACTGTCCGTTCTTTGCCAAATACTGTCCGCCAAGTGACTGCCAAATAATGTCCGTTCCTTGCCAAACACTTTCCGACATGTAGCTGCCAAATAATGTCCGTTCCTTGCCAAATACTGTCCTGTCCCTGCCAAATACTGTCCGCCAAGTGACTGCCAAATACTGTCCGGTCCTTGCCATATACTGTCCGTCAAGTAACTGCCAAATACTGTCCGTTCCTTGCCAAATACTGTCCGACAAGTGACTGCCAAATAATTATTGTCCGTCCCTTGCCAAATACTGTCCGCCATGTAGCTGCCAAATTCTGTCCGCCAA
Organism: Luidia sarsii; assembly: GCA_949987565.1. Classification (NCBI taxonomy): domain Eukaryota; kingdom Metazoa; phylum Echinodermata; class Asteroidea; order Paxillosida; family Luidiidae; genus Luidia; species Luidia sarsii. Next base: position 421,714 of record OX465102.1, read on the forward strand.
GTGACTGCCAAATACTGTCCAGTCCTTGCCAAATACTGTCCGCCACGTGACTTCCTAATACTCTCCGTTCCTTGCCAAATACTGTCCGCCAAGTGACTGTAATATAAATATTGTCCGTTCCCTGCTAAATACTGTCCGTTCCTTGCCAAATACTCTCCGTTCCTTGCCAAATACTGTCCACCAAGTGACTGCCATATACTGTCCGTTCCTTGCCAAATACTGTCCACCAAGTGACCGCCAAATACTGTCCGTTCTTTGCAAAATACTGTCCGCCAAGTGACTGCCAAATACTGTCCGTTCCTTGCCAAATACTGTCCGCCAAGTGACTTCCAAATGCTGTCCTGTCCTTGCCAAATACTGTCCGCCAAGTGACTGCCAAATACTGTCCGTTTCTTGCCAAAATCTGTCCGCCAAGTAACTGCCAAATACTGTCCGTTCCTTGCCAAATACTGTCCGCCAAGTGACTTTCAAATACTGTCCTGTCCTTGCCAAATACTGTCCGTTCATTGCCAACAACTGTCCGCCAAGTAACTGCAAAATAGTGTCCATTCCTTGCCAAATACTGTCCGCCAAGTGACTGCCAAATAATGTCCGTTCCTTCCCAAATACTGTCCGCCAAGTGACTGCCTAATAATGTCCGTTCCTTGCCAAATACTGTCTGTTCCTTGCCAAATACTGTCCGTCAAGTAACTGCCAAATACTGTCCGTTCCTTGCCAAATACAGTCCGCCAAGTGACTGTAATATAATTATTGTCCGTTTCTTGCCAAATACTGTCCGGTCCTTGCCAAATACTGTCCGTTCCTTGCCAAATACTGTCCACCAAGTGACTGCCAAATACTGTCCGTTTCTAGCCAAATACTGTCCGCAAAGTGACTTCCTAATACTGTCCGTTCCTTGCCAAATACTGTCCTGTCCTTGCCAAATACTGTCCGTTCCTTGCCAAATACTGTCCGTTTCTTGCCAAAATCTGTCCGCCAAGTAACTGCCAAATACTGTCCGTTCGTTGCCAAATACTGTCCGCCAAGTGACTTCCAAATAATTTTCTGTCGTTGCCAAATACTGTCCGCCAAGTGACTGTCATATAATTATTGTCCGTTCCTTGCCAAATACTGTCCACCAAGTGACTTCCTAATACTGTTCTGTCCTTGCCAAATACTGTCCTGTCCTTGCTAAATACTGTCCTGTCCTTGCCAAATACTGTCCGTTTCTTGCCAAAATCTGTCCGCCAAGTAACTGCCAAATACTGTCCGTTCGTTGCCAAATACTGTCCACCAAGTGACTTCCTAATACTGTTCTGTCCTTGCCAAATACTGTCCGCCAAGTGACTGTCAAATACAGTCCGTTCCTTGCCAAAAACTGTCCGCCAAGTAACTGCAAAATAGTGTCCATTCCTTGCCAAATACTGTCCGCCAAGTGACTGCCAAATAATGTCCGTTCCTTGCCAAATACTGTCCGCCAAGTGACTGCCTAATAATGTCCGTTCCTTGCCAAATACTGTTCGTTCCTTGCCAAATACTGTCCGTCAAGTAACTGCCAAATACTGTCCGTTCCTTGCCAAATAAAGTCCGCCAAGTGACTGTAATATAATTATTGTCCGTTTCTTGCCAAATACTGTCCGTTCCTTGCCAAATACTGTCCACCAAGTGACTGCCAAATACTGTCCGTTTCTAGCCAAATACTGTCCGCAAAGTGACTTCCTAATACTGTCCGTTCCTTGCCAAATACTGTCCTGTCCTTGCCAAATACTGTCCGTTCCTTGCCAAATACTGTCCGCCAAGTGACTTCCAAATACTTTTCTGTCGTTGCCAAATACTGTCCGCCAAGTGACTGTCATATAATTATTGTCCGTTCCTTGCCAAATACTGTCCGCCAAGTGACTGCCAAGTAATGTCCGTTCCTTGCCAAACACTGTCCGACAAGTGACTGCCAAATAATTATTGTCCGTCCCTTGCCAAATACTGTCCGCCATGTAGCTGTCAAATTCTGTCCGCCAAGTGACTGCCAAATACTGTCCGTTCCTTGCCAAATACTGTCCGCCAAGTGACTGCCAAATACTGTCCTGTCCTTGTCAAATACTGTCCGCCATATAGCTGCCATATATATACTGTCGGGTTCTTTGCAAATACTGTCCGCCAAGTGACTGCCCGCCAAATAATTTCTGTCCGTTCCTTGCCAAATACTGTCCGCGATATAACTGCCATATACTGTCGGGTCCTTTCCAAATACTGTCCGCCAAGTGACTGCCCGCCAAATAATTATTGTCCGTTCCTTGCCAAAAACTGTCCGCCATGTAGCTGCCAAATACTGTCCATTCCTTGCCAAATACTGTCGGCAAAGTGATTGCCAAATACTGTCCGTTCCTTGCCAAATACTGTCCCCCAAGTGACTGCCAAATACTGTCCGCTCCTTGCCAAAAACTTTCCGCCAAGTGACTGCAAAATACTGTCCAACAAGTGACTGCCAAATACTGTCCGCCAAGTGACTGCCAAATACTGTCCGTTCCTTGCCAAATACTGTCCGCCACGTGACTGTAATATAAATATTGTCAGTTCCCTGCTAAATACTGTCCGTTCCTTGCCAAATACTCTCCGTTCCTTGCCAAATACTGTCCACCAAGTGACTGCCAAATACTGTCCGTTCCTTGCCAAATACTGTCCGTTCCTTGCCAAATACTGTCCGTTCCTTGCCAAATACTGTCCGCCAAGTGACTTCCAAATACTGTCCTGTCCTTGCCAAATACTGTCCGCCAAGTGACTGCCAAATACTGTCCGTTTCTTGCCAAAATCTGTCCGCCAAGTAACAGCCAAATACTGTCCGTTCCTTGCCAAATACTGTCCGCCAAGTGACTTTCAAATACTGTCCTGTCCTTGCCAAATACTGTCCGCCACGTGATTGTCAAATACAGTCCGTTCCTTGCCAAAAACTGTCCGCCAAGTAACTGCAAAATAGTGTCCATTCCTTGCCAAATACTGTCCGCCAAGTGACTGCGAAATAATGTCCGTTCCTTGCCAAATACTGTCCGCCAAGTGACTGCCTAATAATGTCCGTTCCTTGCCAAATACTGTCCGTTCCTTGCCAAATACTGTCCGTCAAGTAACTGCCAAATACTGTCCGTTCCTTGCCAAATAAAGTCCGCCAAGTGACTGTAATATAATTATTGTCCGTTTCTTGCCAAATACTGTCCGGTCCTTGCCAAATACTGTCCGTTCCTTGCCAAATACTGTCCGTTTCTTGCCAAAATCTGTCCGCCAAGTAACTGCCAAATACTGTCCGTTCGTTGCCAAATACTGTCCACCAAGTGACTTCCTAATACTGTTCTGTCCTTGCCAAATACTGTCCTGTCCTTGCTAAATACTGTCCTGTCCTTGCCAAATACTGTCCGTTTCTTGCCAAAATCTGTCCGCCAAGTAACTGCCAAATACTGTCCGTTCGTTGCCAAATACTGTCCGCCAAGTGACTGTAATATAATTATTGTCCGTTTCTTGCCAAATACTGTCCGGTCCTTGCCAAATACTGTCCGTTCCTTGCCAAATACTGTCCACCAAGTGACTGCCAAATACTGTCCGTTTCTAGCCAAATACTGTCCGCAAAGTGACTTCCTAATACTGTCCGTTCCTTGCCAAATACTGTCCTGTCCTTGCCAAATACTGTCCGTTCCTTGCCAAATACTGTCCTTTTCTTGCCAAAATCTGTCCGCCAAGTAACTGCCAAATACTGTCCGTTCGTTGCCAAATACTGTCCGCCAAGTGACTTCCAAATACTTTTCTGTCGTTGCCAAATACTGTCCGCCAAGTGACTGTCATATAATTATTGTCCGTTCCTTGCCAAATACTGTCCGCCAAGTGACTGCCAAGTAATGTCCGTTCCTTGCCAAACACTGTCCGACAAGTGACTGCCAAATAACTATTGTCCGTCCCTTGCCAAATACTGTCCGCCATGTAGCTGCCAAATTCTGTCCGCCAAGTGACTGCCAAATACCGTCCGTTCCTTGCCAAATACTGTCCGCCAAGTGACTGCCAAATACTGTCCTGTCCTTGTCAAATACTGTCCGCCATATAGCTGCCATATATATACTGTCGGGTTCTTTGCAAATACTGTCCGCCAAGTGACTGCCCGCCAAATAATTTCTGTCCGTTCCTTGCCAAATACTGTCCGCGATATAACTGCCATATACTGTCGGGTCCTTTCCAAATACTGTCCGCCAAGTGACTGCCCGCCAAATAATTATTGTCCGTTCCTTGCCAAAAACTGTCCGCCATGTAGCTGCCAAATACTGTCCATTCCTTGCCAAATACTGTCGGCAAAGTGATTGCCAAATACTGTCCGTTCCTTGCCAAATACTGTCCCCCAAGTGACTGCCAAATACTGTCCGCTCCTTGCCAAAAACTTTCCGCCAAGTGACTGCAAAATACTGTCCAACAAGTGACTGCCAAATACTGTCCGCCAAGTGACTGCCAAATACTGTCCGTTCCTTGCCAAATACTGTCCGCCACGTGACTGTAATATAAATATTGTCCGTTCCCTGCTAAATACTGTCCGTTCCTTGCCAAATACTCTCCGTTCCTTGCCAAATACTGTCCACCAAGTGACTGCCAAATACTGTCCGTTCCTTGCCAAATACTGTCCGTTCCTTGCCAAATACTGTCCGTTCCTTGCCAAATACTGTCCGCCAAGTGACTTCCAAATACTGTCCTGTCCTTGCCAAATACTGTCCGCCAAGTGACTGCCAAATACTGTCCGTTTCTTGCCAAAATCTGTCCGCCAAGTAACAGCCAAATACTGTCCGTTCCTTGCCAAATACTGTCCGCCAAGTGACTTTCAAATACTGTCCTGTCCTTGCCAAATACTGTCCGCCAAGTGACTGTCAAATACAGTCCGTTCCTTGCCAAAAACTGTCCGCCAAGTAACTGCAAAATAGTGTCCATTCCTTGCCAAATACTGTCCGCCAAGTGACTGCCAAATAATGTCCGTTCCTTGCCAAATACTGTCCGCCAAGTGACTGCCTAATAATGTCCGTTCCTTGCCAAATACTGTCCGTTCCTTGCCAAATACTGTCCGTCAAGTAACTGCCAAATACTGTCCGTTCCTTGCCAAATAAAGTCCGCCAAGTGACTGTAATATAATTATTGTCCGTTTCTTGCCAAATACTGTCCGGTCCTTGCCAAATACTGTCCGTTCCTTGCCAAATACTGTCCACCAAGTGACTGCCAAATACTGTCCGTTTCTAGCCAAATACTGTCCGCAAAGTGACTTCCTAATACTGTCCGTTCCTTGCCAAATACTGTCCTGTCCTTGCCAAATACTGTCCGTTCCTTGCCAAATACTGTCCGTTTCTTGCCAAAATCTGTCCGCCAAGTAACTGCCAAATACTGTCCGTTCGTTGCCAAATACTGTCCGCCAAGTGACTTCCAAATACTTTTCTGTTGTTGCCAAATACTGTCCGCCAAGTGACTGTCATATAATTATTGTCCGTTCCTTGCCAAATACTGTCCACCAAGTGACTTCCTAATACTGTTCTGTCCTTGCCAAATACTGTCCTGTCCTTGCTAAATACTGTCCTGTCCTTGCCAAATACTGTCCGTTTCTTGCCAAAATCTGTCCGCCAAGTAACTGCCAAATACTGTCCGTTCGTTGCCAAATACTGTCCGCCAAGAGACTTCCAAATACTGTTCTGTCCTTGCCAAATACTGTCCGCCAAGTGACTGCCAAATACTGTCCGTTCCTTGCCAAATACTGTCCGCCTTGTAGCTGCCAATTAATGTCCGTTCCTTGCCAATTAATGTCCGTTCCTTGCCAAATACTGTCCGCCAAGTGACTGCCAAATACTGTCCGTTCTTTGCCAAATACTGTCCGCCAAGTGACTGCCAAATAATGTCCGTTCCTTGCCAAACACTTTCCGACATGTAGCTGCCAAATAATGTCCGTTCCTTGCCAAATACTGTCCTGTCCCTGCCAAATACTGTCCGCCAAGTGACTGCCAAATACTGTCCGGTCCTTGCCATATACTGTCCGTCAAGTAACTGCCAAATACTGTCCGTTCCTTGCCAAATACTGTCCGACAAGTGACTGCCAAATAATTATTGTCCGTCCCTTGCCAAATACTGTCCGCCATGTAGCTGCCAAATTCTGTCCGCCAAGTGACTGCCAAATACTGTCCAGTCCTTGCCAAATACTGTCCGCCACGTGACTTCCTAATACTCTCCGTTCCTTGCCAAATACTGTCCGCCAAGTGACTGTAATATAAATATTGTCCGTTCCCTGCTAAATACTGTCCGTTCCTTGCCAAATACTCTCCGTTCCTTGCCAAATACTGTCCACCAAGTGACTGCCATATACTGTCCGTTCCTTGCCAAATACTGTCCACCAAGTGACCGCCAAATACTGTCCGTTCTTTGCAAAATACTGTCCGCCAAGTGACTGCCAAATACTGTCCGTTCCTTGCCAAATACTGTCCGCCAAGTGACTTCCAAATGCTGTCCTGTCCTTGCCAAATACTGTCCGCCAAGTGACTGCCAAATACTGTCCGTTTCTTGCCAAAATCTGTCCGCCAAGTAACTGCCAAATACTGTCCGTTCCTTGCCAAATACTGTCCGCCAAGTGACTTTCAAATACTGTCCTGTCCTTGCCAAATACTGTCCGTTCATTGCCAAAAACTGTCCGCCAAGTAACTGCAAAATAGTGTCCATTCCTTGCCAAATACTGTCCGCCAAGTGACTGCCAAATAATGTCCGTTCCTTCCCAAATACTGTCCGCCAAGTGACTGCCTAATAATGTCCGTTCCTTGCCAAATACTGTCTGTTCCTTGCCAAATACTGTCCGTCAAGTAACTGCCAAATACTGTCCGTTCCTTGCCAAATACAGTCCGCCAAGTGACTGTAATATAATTATTGTCCGTTTCTTGCCAAATACTGTCCGGTCCTTGCCAAATACTGTCCGTTCCTTGCCAAATACTGTCCACCAAGTGACTGCCAAATACTGTCCGTTTCTAGCCAAATACTGTCCGCAAAGTGACTTCCTAATACTGTCCGTTCCTTGCCAAATACTGTCCTGTCCTTGCCAAATACTGTCCGTTCCTTGCCAAATACTGTCCGTTTCTTGCCAAAATCTGTCCGCCAAGTAACTGCCAAATACTGTCCGTTCGTTGCCAAATACTGTCCGCCAAGTGACTTCCAAATAATTTTCTGTCGTTGCCAAATACTGTCCGCCAAGTGACTGTCATATAATTATTGTCCGTTCCTTGCCAAATACTGTCCACCAAGTGACTTCCTAATACTGTTCTGTCCTTGCCAAATACTGTCCTGTCCTTGCTAAATACTGTCCTGTCCTTGCCAAATACTGTCCGTTTCTTGCCAAAATCTGTCCGCCAAGTAACTGCCAAATACTGTCCGTTCGTTGCCAAATACTGTCCACCAAGTGACTTCCTAATACTGTTCTGTCCTTGCCAAATACTGTCCGCCAAGTGACTGTCAAATACAGTCCGTTCCTTGCCAAAAACTGTCCGCCAAGTAACTGCAAAATAGTGTCCATTCCTTGCCAAATACTGTCCGCCAAGTGACTGCCAAATAATGTCCGTTCCTTGCCAAATACTGTCCGCCAAGTGACTGCCTAATAATGTCCGTTCCTTGCCAAATACTGTTCGTTCCTTGCCAAATACTGTCCGTCAAGTAACTGCCAAATACTGTCCGTTCCTTGCCAAATAAAGTCCGCCAAGTGACTGTAATATAATTATTGTCCGTTTCTTGCCAAATACTGTCCGTTCCTTGCCAAATACTGTCCACCAAGTGACTGCCAAATACTGTCCGTTTCTAGCCAAATACTGTCCGCAAAGTGACTTCCTAATACTGTCCGTTCCTTGCCAAATACTGTCCTGTCCTTGCCAAATACTGTCCGTTCCTTGCCAAATACTGTCCGTTTCTTGCCAAAATCTGTCCGCCAAGTAACTGCCAAATACTGTCCGTTCGTTGCCAAATACTGTCCGCCAAGTGACTTCCAAATACTTTTCTGTCGTTGCCAAATACTGTCCGCCAAGTGACTGTCATATAATTATTGTCCGTTCCTTGCCAAATACTGTCCGCCAAGTGACTGCCAAGTAATGTCCGTTCCTTGCCAAACACTGTCCGACAAGTGACTGCCAAATAATTATTGTCCGTCCCTTGCCAAATACTGTCCGCCATGTAGCTGCCAAATTCTGTCCGCCAAGTGACTGCCAAATACTGTCCGTTCCTTGCCAAATACTGTCCGCCAAGTGACTGCCAAATACTGTCCTGTCCTTGTCAAATACTGTCCGCCATATAGCTGCCATATATATACTGTCGGGTTCTTTGCAAATACTGTCCGCCAAGTGACTGCCCGCCAAATAATTTCTGTCCGTTCCTTGCCAAATACTGTCCGCGATATAACTGCCATATACTGTCGGGTCCTTTCCAAATACTGTCCGCCAAGTGACTGCCCGCCAAATAATTATTGTCCGTTCCTTGCCAAAAACTGTCCGCCATGTAGCTGCCAAATACTGTCCATTCCTTGCCAAATACTGTCGGCAAAGTGATTGCCAAATACTGTCCGTTCCTTGCCAAATACTGTCCCCCAAGTGACTGCCAAATACTGTCCGCTCCTTGCCAAAAACTTTCCGCCAAGTGACTGCAAAATACTGTCCAACAAGTGACTGCCAAATACTGTCCGCCAAGTGACTGCCAAATACTGTCCGTTCCTTGCCAAATACTGTCCGCCACGTGACTGTAATATAAATATTGTCAGTTCCCTGCTAAATACTGTCCGTTCCTTGCCAAATACTCTCCGTTCCTTGCCAAATACTGTCCACCAAGTGACTGCCAAATACTGTCCGTTCCTTGCCAAATACTGTCCGTTCCTTGCCAAATACTGTCCGTTCCTTGCCAAATACTGTCCGCCAAGTGACTTCCAAATACTGTCCTGTCCTTGCCAAATACTGTCCGCCAAGTGACTGCCAAATACTGTCCGTTTCTTGCCAAAATCTGTCCGCCAAGTAACAGCCAAATACTGTCCGTTCCTTGCCAAATACTGTCCGCCAAGTGACTTTCAAATACTGTCCTGTCCTTGCCAAATACTGTCCGCCACGTGATTGTCAAATACAGTCCGTTCCTTGCCAAAAACTGTCCGCCAAGTAACTGCAAAATAGTGTCCATTCCTTGCCAAATACTGTCCGCCAAGTGACTGCGAAATAATGTCCGTTCCTTGCCAAATACTGTCCGCCAAGTGACTGCCTAATAATGTCCGTTCCTTGCCAAATACTGTCCGTTCCTTGCCAAATACTGTCCGTCAAGTAACTGCCAAATACTGTCCGTTCCTTGCCAAATAAAGTCCGCCAAGTGACTGTAATATAATTATTGTCCGTTTCTTGCCAAATACTGTCCGGTCCTTGCCAAATACTGTCCGTTCCTTGCCAAATACTGTCCGTTTCTTGCCAAAATCTGTCCGCCAAGTAACTGCCAAATACTGTCCGTTCGTTGCCAAATACTGTCCACCAAGTGACTTCCTAATACTGTTCTGTCCTTGCCAAATACTGTCCTGTCCTTGCTAAATACTGTCCTGTCCTTGCCAAATACTGTCCGTTTCTTGCCAAAATCTGTCCGCCAAGTAACTGCCAAATACTGTCCGTTCGTTGCCAAATACTGTCCGCCAAGTGACTTCCAAATACTGTTCTGTCCTTGCCAAATACTGTCCGCCAAGTGACTGCCAAATACTGTCCGTTCCTTGCCAAACACTTTCCGACATGTAGCTGCCAAATAATGTCCGTTCCTTGCCAAATACTGTCCTGTCCCTGCCAAATACTGTCCGCCAAGTGACTGCCAAATACTGTCCGGTCCTTGCCATATACTGTCCGTCAAGTAACTGCCAAATACTGTCCGTTCCTTGCCAAATACTGTCCGACAAGTGACTGCCAAATAATTATTGTCCGTCCCTTGCCAAATACTGTCCGCCATGTAGCTGCCAAATTCTGTCCGCCAAGTGACAGCCAAATACTGTCCGTTCCTTGCCAAATACTGTCCGCCACGTGACTTCCTAATACTCTCCATTCCTTGCCAAATACTGTCCGCCAAGTGACTGTAATATAAATATTGTCCGTTCCCTGCTAAATACTGTCCGTTCCTTGCCAAATACTGTCCGCCATGTAGCTGCCAATTAATGTCCGTTCCTTGCCAATTAATGTCCGTTCCTTGCCAAATACTGTCCGCCAAGTGACTGCCAAATACTGTCCGTTCTTTGCCAAATACTGTCCGCCAAGTGACTGCCAAGTAATGTCCGTTCCTTGCCAAACACTGTCCGACAAGTGACTGCCAAATAATTATTGTCCGTCCCTTGCCAAATACTGTCCGCCATGTAGCTGCCAAATTCTGTCCGCCAAGTGACTGCCAAATACTGTCCGTTCCTTACCAACTACTGTCCGCCAAGTGACTTCCAAATACTGTCCTGTCCTTGTCAAATACTGTCCGCCATATAGCTGCCATATATATACTGTCGGGTTCTTTGCAAATACTGTCCGCCAAGTGACTGCCCGCCAAATAATTTCTGTCCGTTCCTTGCCAAATACTGTCCGCGATATAACTGCCATATACTGTCGGGTCCTTTCCAAATACTGTCCGCCAAGTGACTGCCCGCCAAATAATTATTGTCCGTTCCTTGCCAAAAACTGTCCGCCATGTAGCTGCCAAATACTGTCCATTCCTTGCCAAATACTGTCCGTTCCTTGCCAAATACTGTCCCCCAAGTGACTGCCAAATACTGTCCGCTCCTTGCCAAAAACTTTCCGCCAAGTGACTGCAAAATACTGTCCAACAAGTGACTGCCAAATACTGTCCGCCAAGTGACTGCCAAATACTGTCCGTTCCTTGTCAAATACTGTCCGCCACGTGACTTCCTAATACTCTCCGTTCCTTGCAAAATACTGTCCGCCAAGTGACTGTAATATAAATATTGTCCGTTCCCTGCTAAATACTGTCCGTTCCTTGCCAAATACTCTCCGTTCCTTGCCAAATACTGTCCACCAAGTGACTGCCAAATACTGTCCGTTCCTTGCCAAATACTGTCCGTTCCTTGCCAAATACTGTCCGTTCCTTGCCAAATACTGTCCGCCAAGTGACTTCCAAATACTGTCCTGTCCTTGCCAAATACTGTCCGCCAAGTGACTGCCAAATACTGTCCGTTTCTTGCCAAAATCTGTCCGCCAAGTAACAGCCAAATACTGTCCGTTCCTTGCCAAATACTGTCCGCCAAGTGACTTTCAAATACTGTCCTGTCCTTGCCAAATACTGTCCGCCAAGTGACTGTCAAATACAGTCCGTTCCTTGCCAAAAACTGTCCGCCAAGTAACTGCAAAATAGTGTCCATTCCTTGCCAAATACTGTCCGCCAAGTGACTGCCAAATAATGTCCGTTCCTTGCCAAATACTGTCCGCCAAGTGACTGCCAAATACTGTCCGTTCCTTGCCAAATACTGTCCGTCAAGTAACTGCCAAATACTGTCCGTTCCTTGCCAAATAAAGTCCGCCAAGTGACTGTAATATAATTATTGTCCGTATCTTGCCAAATACTGTCCGGTCCTTGCCAAATACTGTCCGTTCCTTGCCAAATACTGTCCACCAAGTGACTGCCAAATACTGTCCGTTTCTAGCCAAATACTGTCCGCAAAGTGACTTCCTAATACTGTCCGTTCCTTGCCAAATACTGTCCTGTCCTTGCCAAATACTGTCCGTTCCTTGCCAAATACTGTCCGTTTCTTGCCAAAATCTGTCCGCCAAGTAACTGCCAAATACTGTCCGTTCGTTGCCAAATACTGTCCGCCAAGTGACTTCCAAATACTTTTCTGTCGTTGCCAAATACTGTCCGCCAAGTGACTGTCATATAATTATTGTCCGTTCCTTGCCAAATACTGTCCACCAAGTGACTTCCTAATACTGTTCTGTCCTTGCCAAATACTGTCCTGTCCTTGCTAAATACTGTCCTGTCCTTTCCAAATACTGTCCGTTTCTTGCCAAAATCTGTCCGCCAAGTAACTGCCAAATACTGTCCGTTCGTTGCCAAATACTGTCCACCAAGTGACTTCCTAATACTGTTCTGTCCTTGCCAAATACTGTCCTGTCCTTGCTAAATACTGTCCTGTCCTTGCCAAATACTGTCCGTTTCTTGCCAAAATCTGTCCGCCAAGTAACTGCCAAATACTGTCCGTTCGTTGCCAAATACTGTCCGCCAAGTGACTTCCAAATACTGTTCTGTCCTTGCCAAATACTGTCCGCCAAGTGACTGCCAAATACTGTCCGTTCCTTGCCAAATACTGTCCGCCATGTAGCTGCCAATTAATGTCCGTTCCTTGCCAATTAATGTCCGTTCCTTGCCAAATACTGTCCGCCAAGTGACTGCCAAATACTGTCCGCCTTGTAGCTGCCAATTAATGTCCGTTCCTTGCCAATTAATGTCCGTTCCTTGCCAAATACTGTCCGCCAAGTGACTGCCAAATACTGTCCGCCAAGTGACTGCCAAGTAATGTCCGTTCCTTGCCAAACACTTTCCGACATGTAGCTGCCAAATAATGTCCGTTCCTTGCCAAATACTGTCCTGTCCCTGCCAAATACTGTACGCCAAGTGACTGCAAAATACTGTCCGCCAAGTGACTGCCAAATACTGTCCGTTCTTTGCCATATACTGTCCGTCAAGTAACTGCCAAATACTGTCCGTTCCTTGCCAAATACTGTCCGACAAGTGACTGCCAAATACTTATTGTCCGTCCCTTGCCAAATACTGTCCGCCATGTAGCTGCCAAATTCTGTCCGCCAAGTGACTGCCAAATACTGTCTGCCAAGTGACTTCCAAATACTGTTCTGTCGTTGCCAAATACTGTCCGCCAAGTGACTGTCATATAATTATTGTCCGTTCCTTGCCAAATACTGTCCACCAAGTGACTTCCTAATACTGTCCGTTCCTTGCCAAATACTGTCCACCAAGTAACTGCCAAAGACTGTCCGTTCCTTGCCAAATACTGTCCGCCAAGTGACTGCCAAATACTGTCCGTTCCTTGCCAAATACTGTCCGCCAAGTAACTGCCAAATACTGTCCGTTCGTTGCCAAATACTGTCCGCCAAGAGACTTCCAAATACTGTTCTGTCCTTGCCAAATACTGTCCGCCAAGTGACTGCAAAATACTGTCCGTTCCTTGCCAAATACTGTCCGCCTTGTAGCTGCCAATTAATGTCCGTTCCTTGCCAATTAATGTCCGTTCCTTGCCAAATACTGTCCGCCAAGTGACTGCCAAATACTGTCCGTTCTTTGCCAAATACTGTCCGCCAAGTGACTGCCAAATAATGTCCGTTCCTTGCCAAACACTTTCCGACATGTAGCTGCCAAATAATGTCCGTTCCTTGCCAAATACTGTCCTGTCCCTGCCAAATACTGTACGCCAAGTGACTGCAAAATACTGTCCGGTCCTTGCCATATACTGTCCGTCAAGTAACTGCCAAATACTGTCCGTTCCTTGCCAAATACTGTCCGACAAGTGACTGCCAATTAATGTCCGTTCCTTGCCAAATACTGTCCGCCAAGTGACTGCCAAATACTGTCCGTTCCTTGCCAAATACTGTCCGCCAAGTGACTGCCAAATAATGTCCGTTCCTTGCCAAACACTTTCCGACATGTAGCTGCCAAATAATGTCCGTTCCTTGCCAAATACTGTCCTGTCCCTGCCAAATACTGTCCGCCAAGTGACTGCCAAATACTGTCCGGTCCTTGCCATATACTGTCTGTCAAGTAACTGCCAAATACTGTCCGTTCCTTGCCAAATACTGTCCGACAAGTGACTGCCAAATAATTATTGTCCGTCCCTTGCCAAATACTGTCCTGTCCTTGCCAAATACTGTCCGTTTCTTGCCAAAATCTGTCCGCCAAGTAACTGCCAAATACTGTCCGTTCGTTGCCAAATACTGTCCGCCAAGTGACTTCCAAATACTGTTCTGTCCTTGCCAAATACTGTCCGCCAAGTGACTGCCAAATACTGTCCGTTCCTTGCCAAATACTGTCCGCCATGTAGCTGCCAATTAATGTCCGTTCCTTGCCAATTAATGTCCGTTCCTTGCCAAATACTGTCCGCCAAGTGACTGCCAAATACTGTCCGTTCCTTGCCAAATACTGTCCGCCAAGTGACTTCCAAATACTGTCCTGTCCTTGCCAAATACTGTCCGCCAAGTGACTGCCAAATACTGTCCGTTTCTTGCCAAAATCTGTCCGCCAAGTAACATTCAAATACTGTCCGTTCCTTGCCAAATACTGTCCGCCAAGTGACTTTCAAATACTGTCCTGTCCTTGCCAAATACTGTCCGCCAAGTTACTGTCAAATACAGTCCGTTCCTTGCCAAAAACTGTCCGCCAAGTAACTGCAAAATAGTGTCCATTCCTTGCCAAATACTGTCCGCCAAGTGACTGCCAAATAATGTCCGTTCCTTGCCAAATACTGTCCGCCAAGTGACTGCCTAATAATGTCCGTTCCTTGCCAAATACTTTCCGTTCCTTGCCAAATACTGTCCGTCAAGTAACTGCCAAATACTGTCCGTTCCTTGCCAAATAAAGTCCGCCAAGTGACTGTAATATAATTATTGTCCGTTTCTTGCCAAATACTGTCCGGTCCTTGCCAAATACTGTCCGTTCCTTGCCAAATACTGTCCACCAAGTGACTGCCAAATACTGTCCGTTTCTAGCCAAATACTGTCCGCAAAGTGACTTCCTAATACTGTCCGTTCCTTGCCAAATACTGTCCTGTCCTTGCCAAATACTGTCCGTTCCTTGCCAAATACTGTCCGTTTCTTGCCAAAATCTGTCCGCCAAGTAACTGCCAAATACTGTCCGTTCGTTGCCAAATACTGTCCGCCAAGTGACTTCCAAATACTTTTCTGTCGTTGCCAAATACTGTCCGCCAAGTGACTGTCATATAATTATTGTCCGTTCCTTGCCAAATACTGTCCACCAAGTGACTTCCTAATACTGTTCTGTCCTTGCCAAATACTGTCCTGTCCTTGCTAAATACTGTCCTGTCCTTGCCAAATACTGTCCGTTTCTTGTCAAAATCTGTCCGCCAAGTAACTGCCAAATACTGTCCGTTCGTTGCCAAATACTGTCCACCAAGTGACTTCCTAATACTGTTCTGTCCTTGCCAAATACTGTCCTGTCCTTGCTAAATACTGTCCTGTCCTTGCCAAATACTGTCCGTTTCTTGCCAAAATCTGTCCGCCAAGTAACTGCCAAATACTGTCCGTTCGTTGCCAAATACTGTCCGCCAAGTGACTTCAAAATACTGTTCTGTCCTTGCCAAATACTGTCCGCCAAGTGACTGCCAAATACTGTCCGTTCCTTGCCAAACACTTTCCGACATGTAGCTGCCAAATAATGTCCGTTCCTTGCCAAATACTGTCCTGTCCCTGCCAAATACTGTCCGCCAAGTGACTGCCAAATACTGTCCGGTCCTTGCCATATACTGTCCGTCAAGTAACTGCCAAATACTGTCCGTTCCTTGCCAAATACTGTCCGACAAGTGACTGCCAAATAATTATTGTCCGTCCCTTGCCAAATACTGTCCGCCATGTAGCTGCCAAATTCTGTCCGCCAAGTGACTGCCAAATACTGTCCGTTCCTTGCCAAATACTGTCCGCCACGTGACTTCCTAATACTCTCCATTCCTTGCCAAATACTGTCCGCCAAGTGACTGTAATATAAATATTGTCCGTTCCCTGCTAAATACTGTCCGTTCCTTGCCAAATACTCTCCGTTCCTTGCCAAATACTGTCCACCAAGCGACTGCCATATACTGTCCGTTCCTTGCCAAATACTGTCCACCAAGTGACCGCCAAATACTGTCCGTTCTTTGCAAAATACTGTCCGCCAAGTGACTGCCAAATACTGTCCGTTACTTGCCAAATACTGTCCGTTCCTTGCCAAATACTGTCCGTTCCTTGCCAAATACTGTCCGTTCCTTGCCAAATACTGTCCGCCAAGTGACTTCCAAATACTGTCCTGTCCTTGCCAAATACTGTCCGCCAAGTGACTGCCAAATACTGTCCGTTTCTTGCCAAAATCTGTCCGCCAAGTAACTGCCAAATACTGTCCGTTCCTTGCCAAATACTGTCCGCCAAGTGACTTTCAAATACTGTCCTGTCCTTGCCAAAAACTGTCCGCCAAGTAACTGCAAAATAGTGTCCATTCCTTGCCAAATACTGTCCGCCAAGTGACTGCCAAATAATGTCCGTTCCTTCCCAAATACTGTCCGTTCCTTGCCAAATACTGTCCACCAAGTGACTGCCAAATACTGTCCGTTCCTTGCCAAATACTGTCCGTTCCTTGCCAAATACTGTCCGTTCCTTGCCAAATACTGTCCGCCAAGTGACTTCCAAATACTGTCCTGTCCTTGCCAAATACTGTCCGCCAAGTGACTGCCAAATACTGTCCGTTTCTTGCCAAAATCTGTCCGCCAAGTAACAGCCAAATACTGTCCGTTCCTTGCCAAATACTGTCCGCCAAGTGACTTTCAAATACTGTCCTGTCCTTGCCAAATACTGTCCGCCAAGTGACTGTCAAATACAGTCCGTTCCTTGCCAAAAACTGTCCGCCAAGTAACTGCAAAATAGTGTCCATTCCTTGCCAAATACTGTCCGCCAAGTGACTGCCAAATAATGTCCGTTCCTTGCCAAATACTGTCCGCCAAGTGACTGCCTAATAATGTCCGTTCCTTGCCAAATGCTGTCCGTCAAGTAACTGCCAAATACTGTCCGTTCCTTGCCAAATAAAGTCCGCCAAGTGACTGTAATATAATTATTGTCCGTTTCTTGCCAAATACTGTCCGTTCCTTGCCAAATACTGTCCGCCAAGTGACTGCCAAATACTGTCCTGTCCTTGTCAAATACTGTCCGCCATATAGCTGCCATATATATACTGTCGGGTTCTTTGCAAATACTGTCCGCCAAGTGACTGCCCGCCAAATAATTTCTGTCCGTTCCTTGCCAAATACTGTCCGCGATATAACTGCCATATACTGTCGGGTCCTTTCCAAATACTGTCCGCCAAGTGACTGCCCGCCAAATAATTATTGTCCGTTCCTTGCCAAAAACTGTCCGCCATGTAGCTGCCAAATACTGTCCATTCCTTGCCAAATACTGTCGGCAAAGTGATTGCCAAATACTGTCCGTTCCTTGCCAAATACTGTCCCCCAAGTGACTGCCAAATACTGTCCGCTCCTTGCCAAAAACTTTCCGCCAAGTGACTGCAAAATACTGTCCAACAAGTGACTGCCAAATACTCTCCGTTCCTTGCCAAATACTGTCCACCAAGTGACTGCCAAATACTGTCCGTTCCTTGCCAAATACTGTCCGTTCCTTGCCAAATACTGTCCGTTCCTTGCCAAATACTGTCCGCCAAGTGACTTTCAAATACTGTCCTGTCCTTGCCAAATACTGTCCGCCAAGTGACTGCCAAATACTGTCCGTTTCTTGCCAAAATCTGTCCGCCAAGTAACAGCCAAATACTGTCCGTTCCTTGCCAAATACTGTCCGCCAAGTGACTTTCAAATACTGTCCTGTCCTTGCCAAATACTGTCCGCCAAGTGACTGTCAAATACAGTCCGTTCCTTGCCAAAAACTGTCCGCCAAGTAACTGCAAAATAGTGTCCATTCCTTGCCAAATACTGTCCGCCAAGTGACTGCCAAATAATGTCCGTTCCTTGCCAAATACTGTCCGCCAAGTGACTGCCAAATACTGTCCGTTCCTTGCCAAATACTGTCCGTCAAGTAACTGCCAAATATTGTCCGTTCCTTGCCAAAAACTGTCCGCCATGTAGCTGCCAAATACTGTCCATTCCTTGCCAAATACTGTCGGCAAAGTGATTGCCAAATACTGTCCGTTCCTTGCCAAATACTGTCCCCCAAGTGACTGCCAAATACTGTCCGCTCCTTGCCAAAAACTTTCCGCCAAGTGACTGCAAAATACTGTCCAACAAGTGACTGCCAAATACTGTCCGCCAAGTGACTGCCAAATACTGTCCGTTCCTTGCCAAATACTGTCCGCCAAGTGACTTTCAAATACTGTCCTGTCCTTGCCAAATACTGTCCGCCAAGTGACTGTCAAATACAGTCCGTTCCTTGCCAAAAACTGTCCGCCAAGTAACTGCAAAATAGTGTCCATTCCTTGCCAAATACTGTCCGCCAAGTGACTGCCAAGTAATGTCCGTTCCTTGCCAAATACTGTCCGCCAAGTGACTGCCAAATACTGTCCGTTCCTTGCCAAATACTGTCCGTCAAGTAACTGCCAAATACTGTCCGTTCCTTGCCAAATAAAGTCCGCCAAGTGACTGTAATATAATTATTGTCCGTTTCTTGCCAAATACTGTCCGGTCCTTGCCAAATACTGTCCGTTCCTTGCCAAATACTGTCCACCAAGTGACTGCCAAATACTGTCCGTTTCTAGCCAAATACTGTCCGCAAAGTGACTTCCTAATACTGTCCGTTCCTTGCCAAATACTGTCCTGTCCTTGCCAAATACTGTCCGTTCCTTGCCAAATACTGTCCGTTCCTTGCCAAATACTGTCCGTTTCTTGCCAAAATCTGTCCGCCAAGTAACTGCCAAATACTGTCCGTTCGTTGCCAAATACTGTCCGCCAAGTGACTTCCAAATACTTTTCTGTCGTTGCCAAATACTGTCCGCCAAGTGACTGTCATATAATTATTGTCCGTTCCTTGCCAAATACTGTCCACAAAGTGACTTCCTAATACTGTTCTGTCCTTGCCAAATACTGTCCTGTCCTTGCTAAATACTGTCCTGTCCTTGCCAAATACTGTCCGTTTCTTGCCAAAATCTGTCCGCCAAGTAACTGCCAAATACTGTCCGTTCGTTGCCAAATACTGTCCACCAAGTGACTTCCTAATACTGTTCTGTCCTTGCCAAATACTGTCCTGTCCTTGCTAAATACTGTCCTGTCCTTGCCAAATACTGTCCGTTTCTTGCCAAAATCTGTCCGCCAAGTAACTGCCAAATACTGTCCGTTCGTTGCCAAATACTGTCCGCCAAGTGACTTCCAAATACTGTTCTGTCCTTGCCAAATACTGTCCGCCAAGTGACTGCCAAATACTGTCCGTTCCTTGCCAAATACTGTCCGCCATGTAGCTGCCAATTAATGTCCGTTCCTTGCCAATTAATGTCCGTTCCTTGCCAAATACTGTCCGCCAAGTGACTGCCAAATACTGTCCGTTCTTTGCCAAATACTGTCCGCCAAGTGACTGCCAAGTAATGTCCGTTCCTTGCCAAACACTGTCCGACAAGTGACTGCCAAATAATTATTGTCCGTCCCTTGCCAAATACTGTCCGCCATGTAGCTGCCAAATTCTATCCGCCAAGTGACTGCCAAATACTGTCCGTTCCTTGCCAACTACTGTCCGCCAAGTGACTGCCAAATACTGTCCTGTCCTTGTCAAATACTGTCCGCCATATAGCTGCCATATATATACTGTCGGGTTCTTTGCAAATACTGTCCGCCAAGTGACTGCCCGCCAAATAATTTCTGTCCGTTCCTTGCCAAATACTGTCCGCGATATAACTGCCATATACTGTCGGGTCCTTTCCAAATACTGTCCGCCAAGTGACTGCCCGCCAAATAATTATTGTCCGTTCCTTGCCAAAAACTGTCCGCCATGTAGCTGCCAAATACTGTCCATTCCTTGCCAAATACTGTCGGCAAAGTGATTGCCAAATACTGTCCGTTCCTTGCCAAATACTGTCCCCCAAGTGACTGCCAAATACTGTCCGCTCCTTGCCAAAAACTTTCCGCCAAGTGACTGCAAAATACTGTCCAACAAGTGACTGCCAAATACTGTCCGCCAAGTGACTGCCAAATACTGTCCGTTCCTTGTCAAATACTGTCCGCCACGTGACTTCCTAATACTCTCCGTTCCTTGCAAAATACTGTCCGCCAAGTGACTGTAATATAAATATTGTCCGTTCCCTGCTAAATACTGTCCGTTCCTTGCCAAATACTCTCCGTTCCTTGCCAAATACTCTCCGTTCCTTGCCAAATACTGTCCACCAAGTGACTGCCAAATACTGTCCGTTCCTTGCCAAATACTGTCCGTTCCTTGCCAAATACTGTCCGTTCCTTGCCAAATACTGTCCGCCAAGTGACTTTCAAATACTGTCCTGTCCTTGCCAAATACTGTCCGCCAAGTGACTGCCAAATACTGTCCGTTTCTTGCCAAAATCTGTCCGCCAAGTAACAGCCAAATACTGTCCGTTCCTTGCCAAATACTGTCCGCCAAGTGACTTTCAAATACTGTCCTGTCCTTGCCAAATACTGTCCGCCAAGTGACTGTCAAATACAGTCCGTTCCTTGCCAAAAACTGTCCGCCAAGTAACTGCAAAATAGTGTCCATTCCTTGCCAAATACTGTCCGCCAAGTGACTGCCAAATAATGTCCGTTCCTTGCCAAATACTGTCCGCCAAGTGACTGCCAAATACTGTCCGTTCCTTGCCAAATACTGTCCGTCAAGTAACTGCCAAATATTGTCCGTTCCTTGCCAAAAACTGTCCGCCATGTAGCTGCCAAATACTGTCCATTCCTTGCCAAATACTGTCGGCAAAGTGATTGCCAAATACTGTCCGTTCCTTGCCAAATACTGTCCCCCAAGTGACTGCCAAATACTGTCCGCTCCTTGCCAAAAACTTTCCGCCAAGTGACTGCAAAATACTGTCCAACAAGTGACTGCCAAATACTGTCCGCCAAGTGACTGCCAAATACTGTCCGTTCCTTGCCAAATACTGTCCGCCAAGTGACTTTCAAATACTGTCCTGTCCTTGCCAAATACTGTCCGCCAAGTGACTGTCAAATACAGTCCGTTCCTTGCCAAAAACTGTCCGCCAAGTAACTGCAAAATAGTGTCCATTCCTTGCCAAATACTGTCCGCCAAGTGACTGCCAAGTAATGTCCGTTCCTTGCCAAATACTGTCCGCCAAGTGACTGCCAAATACTGTCCGTTCCTTGCCAAATACTGTCCGTCAAGTAACTGCCAAATACTGTCCGTTCCTTGCCAAATAAAGTCCGCCAAGTGACTGTAATATAATTATTGTCCGTTTCTTGCCAAATACTGTCCGGTCCTTGCCAAATACTGTCCGTTCCTTGCCAAATACTGTCCACCAAGTGACTGCCAAATACTGTCCGTTTCTAGCCAAATACTGTCCGCAAAGTGACTTCCTAATACTGTCCGTTCCTTGCCAAATACTGTCCTGTCCTTGCCAAATACTGTCCGTTCCTTGCCAAATACTGTCCGTTCCTTGCCAAATACTGTCCGTTTCTTGCCAAAATCTGTCCGCCAAGTAACTGCCAAATACTGTCCGTTCGTTGCCAAATACTGTCCGCAAAGTGACTTCCAAATACTTTTCTGTCGTTGCCAAATACTGTCCGCCAAGTGACTGTCATATAATTATTGTCCGTTCCTTGCCAAATACTGTCCACAAAGTGACTTCCTAATACTGTTCTGTCCTTGCCAAATACTGTCCTGTCCTTGCTAAATACTGTCCTGTCCTTGCCAAATACTGTCCGTTTCTTGCCAAAATCTGTCCGCCAAGTAACTGCCAAATACTGTCCGTTCGTTGCCAAATACTGTCCACCAAGTGACTTCCTAATACTGTTCTGTCCTTGCCAAATACTGTCCTGTCCTTGCTAAATACTGTCCTGTCCTTGCCAAATACTGTCCGTTTCTTGCCAAAATCTGTCCGCCAAGTAACTGCCAAATACTGTCCGTTCGTTGCCAAATACTGTCCGCCAAGTGACTTCCAAATACTGTTCTGTCCTTGCCAAATACTGTCCGCCAAGTGACTGCCAAATACTGTCCGTTCCTTGCCAAATACTGTCCGCCATGTAGCTGCCAATTAATGTCCGTTCCTTGCCAATTAATGTCCGTTCCTTGCCAAATACTGTCCGCCAAGTGACTGCCAAATACTGTCCGTTCTTTGCCAAATACTGTCCGCCAAGTGACTGCCAAGTAATGTCCGTTCCTTGCCAAACACTGTCCGACAAGTGACTGCCAAATAATTATTGTCCGTCCCTTGCCAAATACTGTCCGCCATGTAGCTGCCAAATTCTGTCCGCCAAGTGACTGCCAAATACTGTCCGTTCCTTGCCAACTACTGTCCGCCAAGTGACTGCCAAATACTGTCCTGTCCTTGTCAAATACTGTCCGCCATATAGCTGCCATATATATACTGTCGGGTTCTTTGCAAATACTGTCCGCCAAGTGACTGCCCGCCAAATAATTTCTGTCCGTTCCTTGCCAAATACTGTCCGCGATATAACTGCCATATACTGTCGGGTCCTTTCCAAATACTGTCCGCCAAGTGACTGCCCGCCAAATAATTATTGTCCGTTCCTTGCCAAAAACTGTCCGCCATGTAGCTGCCAAATACTGTCCATTCCTTGCCAAATACTGTCGGCAAAGTGATTGCCAAATACTGTCCGTTCCTTGCCAAATACTGTCCCCCAAGTGACTGCCAAATACTGTCCGCTCCTTGCCAAAAACTTTCCGCCAAGTGACTGCAAAATACTGTCCAACAAGTGACTGCCAAATACTGTCCGCCAAGTGACTGCCAAATACTGTCCGTTCCTTGTCAAATACTGTCCGCCACGTGACTTCCTAATACTCTCCGTTCCTTGCAAAATACTGTCCGCCAAGTGACTGTAATATAAATATTGTCCGTTCCCTGCTAAATACTGTCCGTTCCTTGCCAAATACTCTCCGTTCCTTGCCAAATACTCTCCGTTCCTTGCCAAATACTGTCCACCAAGTGACTGCCAAATACTGTCCGTTCCTTGCCAAATACTGTCCGTTCCTTGCCAAATACTGTCCGTTCCTTGCCAAATACTGTCCGCCAAGTGACTTTCAAATACTGTCCTGTCCTTGCCAAATACTGTCCGCCAAGTGACTGCCAAATACTGTCCGTTTCTTGCCAAAATCTGTCCGCCAAGTAACAGCCAAATACTGTCCGTTCCTTGCCAAATACTGTCCGCCAAGTGACTTTCAAATACTGTCCTGTCCTTGCCAAATACTGTCCGCCAAGTGACTTTCAAATACTGTCCTGTCCTTGCCAAAAACTGTCCGCCAAGTAACTGCAAAATAGTGTCCATTCCTTGCCAAATACTGTCCGCCAAGTGACTGCCAAATAATGTCCGTTCCTTGCCAAATACTGTCCGCCAAGTGACTGCCAAATACTGTCCGTTCCTTGCCAAATACTGTCCGTCAAGTAACTGCCAAATACTGTCCGTTCCTTGCCAAATAAAGTCCGCCAAGTGACTGTAATATAATTATTGTCCGTTTCTTGCCAAATACTGTCCGGTCCTTGCCAAATACTGTCCGTTCCTTGCCAAATACTGTCCACCAAGTGACTGCCAAATACTGTCCGTTTCTAGCCAAATACTGTCCGCAAAGTGACTTCCTAATACTGTCCGTTCCTTGCCAAATACTGTCCTGTCCTTGCCAAATACTGTCTGTTCCTTGCCAAATACTGTCCGTTTCTTGCCAAAATCTGTCCGCCAAGTAACTGCCAAATACTGTCCGTTCGTTGCCAAATACTGTCCGCCAAGTGACTTCCAAATACTTTTCTGTCGTTGCCAAATACTGTCCGCCAAGTGACTGTCATATAATTATTGTCCGTTCCTTGCCAAATACTGTCCACCAAGTGACTTCCTAATACTGTTCTGTCCTTGCCAAATACTGTCCTGTCCTTGCTAAATACTGTCCTGTCCTTGCCAAATACTGTCCGTTTCTTGCCAAAATCTGTCCGCCAAGTAACTGCCAAATACTGTCCGTTCGTTGCCAAATACTGTCCACCAAGTGACTTCCTAATACTGTTCTGTCCTTGCCAAATACTGTCCTGTCCTTGCTAAATACTGTCCTGTCCTTGCCAAATACTGTCCGTTTCTTGCCAAAATCTGTCCGCCAAGTAACTGCCAAATACTGTCCGTTCGTAGCCAAATACTGTCCGCCAAGTGACTTCCAAATACTGTTCTGTCCTTGCCAAATACTGTCCGCCAAGTGACTGCCAAATACTGTCCGTTCCTTGCCAAATACTGTCCGCCATGTAGCTGCCAATTAATGTCCGTTCCTTGCCAATTAATGTCCGTTCCTTGCCAAATACTGTCCGCCAAGTGACTGCCAAATACTGTCCGTTCTTTGCCAAATACTGTCCGCCAAGTGACTGCCAAGTAATGTCCGTTCCTTGCCAAACACTGTCCGACAAGTGACTGCCAAATAATTATTGTCCGTCCCTTGCCAAATACTGTCCGCCATGTAGCTGCCAAATTCTGTCCGCCAAGTGACTGCCAAATACTGTCCGTTCCTTACCAACTACTGTCCGCCAAGTGACTTCCAAATACTGTCCTGTCCTTGTCAAATACTGTCCGCCATATAGCTGCCATATATATACTGTCGGGTTCTTTGCAAATACTGTCCGCCAAGTGACTGCCCGCCAAATAATTTCTGTCCGTTCCTTGCCAAATACTGTCCGCGATATAACTGCCATATACTGTCGGGTCCTTTCCAAATACTGTCCGCCAAGTGACTGCCCGCCAAATAATTATTGTCCGTTCCTTGCCAAAAACTGTCCGCCATGTAGCTGCCAAATACTGTCCATTCCTTGCCAAATACTGTCGGCAAAGTGATTGCCAAATACTGTCCGTTCCTTGCCAAATACTGTCCCCCAAGTGACTGCCAAATACTGTCCGTTCCTTGCCAAATACTGTCCGTCAAGTAACTGCCAAATATTGTCCGTTCCTTGCCAAAAACTGTCCGCCATGTAGCTGCCAAATACTGTCCATTCCTTGCCAAATACTGTCGGCAAAGTGATTGCCAAATACTGTCCGTTCCTTGCCAAATACTGTCCCCCAAGTGACTGCCAAATACTGTCCGCTCCTTGCCAAAAACTTTCCGCCAAGTGACTGCAAAATACTGTCCAACAAGTGACTGCCAAATACTGTCCGCCAAGTGACTGCCAAATACTGTCCGTTCCTTGCCAAATACTGTCCGCCAAGTGACTTTCAAATACTGTCCTGTCCTTGCCAAATACTGTCCGCCAAGTGACTGTCAAATACAGTCCGTTCCTTGCCAAAAACTGTCCGCCAAGTAACTGCAAAATAGTGTCCATTCCTTGCCAAATACTGTCCGCCAAGTGACTGCCAAGTAATGTCCGTTCCTTGCCAAATACTGTCCGCCAAGTGACTGCCAAATACTGTCCGTTCCTTGCCAAATACTGTCCGTCAAGTAACTGCCAAATACTGTCCGTTCCTTGCCAAATAAAGTCCGCCAAGTGACTGTAATATAATTATTGTCCGTTTCTTGCCAAATACTGTCCGGTCCTTGCCAAATACTGTCCGTTCCTTGCCAAATACTGTCCACCAAGTGACTGCCAAATACTGTCCGTTTCTAGCCAAATACTGTCCGCAAAGTGACTTCCTAATACTGTCCGTTCCTTGCCAAATACTGTCCTGTCCTTGCCAAATACTGTCCGTTCCTTGCCAAATACTGTCCGTTCCTTGCCAAATACTGTCCGTTTCTTGCCAAAATCTGTCCGCCAAGTAACTGCCAAATACTGTCCGTTCGTTGCCAAATACTGTCCGCCAAGTGACTTCCAAATACTTTTCTGTCGTTGCCAAATACTGTCCGCCAAGTGACTGTCATATAATTATTGTCCGTTCCTTGCCAAATACTGTCCACAAAGTGACTTCCTAATACTGTTCTGTCCTTGCCAAATACTGTCCTGTCCTTGCTAAATACTGTCCTGTCCTTGCCAAATACTGTCCGTTTCTTGCCAAAATCTGTCCGCCAAGTAACTGCCAAATACTGTCCGTTCGTTGCCAAATACTGTCCACCAAGTGACTTCCTAATACTGTTCTGTCCTTGCCAAATACTGTCCTGTCCTTGCTAAATACTGTCCTGTCCTTGCCAAATACTGTCCGTTTCTTGCCAAAATCTGTCCGCCAAGTAACTGCCAAATACTGTCCGTTCGTTGCCAAATACTGTCCGCCAAGTGACTTCCAAATACTGTTCTGTCCTTGCCAAATACTGTCCGCCAAGTGACTGCCAAATACTGTCCGTTCCTTGCCAAATACTGTCCGCCATGTAGCTGCCAATTAATGTCCGTTCCTTGCCAATTAATGTCCGTTCCTTGCCAAATACTGTCCGCCAAGTGACTGCCAAATACTGTCCGTTCTTTGCCAAATACTGTCCGCCAAGTGACTGCCAAGTAATGTCCGTTCCTTGCCAAACACTGTCCGACAAGTGACTGCCAAATAATTATTGTCCGTCCCTTGCCAAATACTGTCCGCCATGTAGCTGCCAAATTCTGTCCGCCAAGTGACTGCCAAATACTGTCCGTTCCTTGCCAACTACTGTCCGCCAAGTGACTGCCAAATACTGTCCTGTCCTTGTCAAATACTGTCCGCCATATAGCTGCCATATATATACTGTCGGGTTCTTTGCAAATACTGTCCGCCAAGTGACTGCCCGCCAAATAATTTCTGTCCGTTCCTTGCCAAATACTGTCCGCGATATAACTGCCATATACTGTCGGGTCCTTTCCAAATACTGTCCGCCAAGTGACTGCCCGCCAAATAATTATTGTCCGTTCCTTGCCAAAAACTGTCCGCCATGTAGCTGCCAAATACTGTCCATTCCTTGCCAAATACTGTCGGCAAAGTGATTGCCAAATACTGTCCGTTCCTTGCCAAATACTGTCCCCCAAGTGACTGCCAAATACTGTCCGCTCCTTGCCAAAAACTTTCCGCCAAGTGACTGCAAAATACTGTCCAACAAGTGACTGCCAAATACTGTCCGCCAAGTGACTGCCAAATACTGTCCGTTCCTTGTCAAATACTGTCCGCCACGTGACTTCCTAATACTCTCCGTTCCTTGCAAAATACTGTCCGCCAAGTGACTGTAATATAAATATTGTCCGTTCCCTGCTAAATACTGTCCGTTCCTTGCCAAATACTCTCCGTTCCTTGCCAAATACTCTCCGTTCCTTGCCAAATACTGTCCACCAAGTGACTGCCAAATACTGTCCGTTCCTTGCCAAATACTGTCCGTTCCTTGCCAAATACTGTCCGTTCCTTGCCAAATACTGTCCGCCAAGTGACTTTCAAATACTGTCCTGTCCTTGCCAAATACTGTCCGCCAAGTGACTGCCAAATACTGTCCGTTTCTTGCCAAAATCTGTCCGCCAAGTAACAGCCAAATACTGTCCGTTCCTTGCCAAATACTGTCCGCCAAGTGACTTTCAAATACTGTCCTGTCCTTGCCAAATACTGTCCGCCAAGTGACTTTCAAATACTGTCCTGTCCTTGCCAAAAACTGTCCGCCAAGTAACTGCAAAATAGTGTCCATTCCTTGCCAAATACTGTCCGCCAAGTGACTGCCAAATAATGTCCGTTCCTTGCCAAATACTGTCCGCCAAGTGACTGCCAAATACTGTCCGTTCCTTGCCAAATACTGTCCGTCAAGTAACTGCCAAATACTGTCCGTTCCTTGCCAAATAAAGTCCGCCAAGTGACTGTAATATAATTATTGTCCGTTTCTTGCCAAATACTGTCCGGTCCTTGCCAAATACTGTCCGTTCCTTGCCAAATACTGTCCACCAAGTGACTGCCAAATACTGTCCGTTTCTAGCCAAATACTGTCCGCAAAGTGACTTCCTAATACTGTCCGTTCCTTGCCAAATACTGTCCTGTCCTTGCCAAATACTGTCTGTTCCTTGCCAAATACTGTCCGTTTCTTGCCAAAATCTGTCCGCCAAGTAACTGCCAAATACTGTCCGTTCGTTGCCAAATACTGTCCGCCAAGTGACTTCCAAATACTTTTCTGTCGTTGCCAAATACTGTCCGCCAAGTGACTGTCATATAATTATTGTCCGTTCCTTGCCAAATACTGTCCACCAAGTGACTTCCTAATACTGTTCTGTCCTTGCCAAATACTGTCCTGTCCTTGCTAAATACTGTCCTGTCCTTGCCAAATACTGTCCGTTTCTTGCCAAAATCTGTCCGCCAAGTAACTGCCAAATACTGTCCGTTCGTTGCCAAATACTGTCCACCAAGTGACTTCCTAATACTGTTCTGTCCTTGCCAAATACTGTCCTGTCCTTGCTAAATACTGTCCTGTCCTTGCCAAATACTGTCCGTTTCTTGCCAAAATCTGTCCGCCAAGTAACTGCCAAATACTGTCCGTTCGTAGCCAAATACTGTCCGCCAAGTGACTTCCAAATACTGTTCTGTCCTTGCCAAATACTGTCCGCCAAGTGACTGCCAAATACTGTCCGTTCCTTGCCAAATACTGTCCGCCATGTAGCTGCCAATTAATGTCCGTTCCTTGCCAATTAATGTCCGTTCCTTGCCAAATACTGTCCGCCAAGTGACTGCCAAATACTGTCCGTTCTTTGCCAAATACTGTCCGCCAAGTGACTGCCAAGTAATGTCCGTTCCTTGCCAAACACTGTCCGACAAGTGACTGCCAAATAATTATTGTCCGTCCCTTGCCAAATACTGTCCGCCATGTAGCTGCCAAATTCTGTCCGCCAAGTGACTGCCAAATACTGTCCGTTCCTTACCAACTACTGTCCGCCAAGTGACTTCCAAATACTGTCCTGTCCTTGTCAAATACTGTCCGCCATATAGCTGCCATATATATACTGTCGGGTTCTTTGCAAATACTGTCCGCCAAGTGACTGCCCGCCAAATAATTTCTGTCCGTTCCTTGCCAAATACTGTCCGCGATATAACTGCCATATACTGTCGGGTCCTTTCCAAATACTGTCCGCCAAGTGACTGCCCGCCAAATAATTATTGTCCGTTCCTTGCCAAAAACTGTCCGCCATGTAGCTGCCAAATACTGTCCATTCCTTGCCAAATACTGTCGGCAAAGTGATTGCCAAATACTGTCCGTTCCTTGCCAAATACTGTCCCCCAAGTGACTGCCAAATACTGTCCGCTCCTTGCCAAAAACTTTCCGCCAAGTGACTGCAAAATACTGTCCAACAAGTGACTGCCAAATACTGTCCGCCAAGTGACTGCCAAATACTGTCCGTTCCTTGTCAAATACTGTCCGCCACGTGACTTCCTAATACTCTCCGTTCCTTGCAAAATACTGTCCGCCAAGTGACTGTAATATAAATATTGTCCGTTCCCTGCTAAATACTGTCCGTTCCTTGCCAAATACTCTCCGTTCCTTGCCAAATACTGTCCACCAAGTGACTGCCAAATACTGTCCGTTCCTTGCCAAATACTGTCCGTTCCTTGCCAAATACTGTCCGTTCCTTGCCAAATACTGTCCGCCAAGTGACTTCCAAATACTGTCCTGTCCTTGCCAAATACTGTCCGCCAAGTGACTGCCAAATACTGTCCGTTTCTTGCCAAAATCTGTCCGCCAAGTAACAGCCAAATACTGTCCGTTCCTTGCCAAATACTGTCCGCCAAGTGACTGTCAAATACAGTCCGTTCCTTGCCAAAAACTGTCCGCCAAGTAACTGCAAAATAGTGTCCATTCCTTGCCAAATACTGTCCGCCAAGTGACTGCCAAATAATGTCCGTTCCTTGCCAAATACTGTCCGCCAAGTGACTGCCAAATACTGTCCGTTCCTTGCCAAATACTGTCCGTCAAGTAACTGCCAAATACTGTCCGTTCCTTGCCAAATAAAGTCCGCCAAGTGACTGTAATATAATTATTGTCCGTATCTTGTCAAATACTGTCCGCCACGTGACTTCCTAATACTCTCCGTTCCTTGCAAAATACTGTCCGCCAAGTGACTGTAATATAAATATTGTCCGTTCCCTGCTAAATACTGTCCGTTCCTTGCCAAATACTCTCCGTTCCTTGCCAAATACTCTCCGTTCCTTGCCAAATACTGTCCACCAAGTGACTGCCAAATACTGTCCGTTCCTTGCCAAATACTGTCCGTTCCTTGCCAAATACTGTCCGTTCCTTGCCAAATACTGTCCGCCAAGTGACTTTCAAATACTGTCCTGTCCTTGCCAAATACTGTCCGCCAAGTGACTGCCAAATACTGTCCGTTTCTTGCCAAAATCTGTCCGCCAAGTAACAGCCAAATACTGTCCGTTCCTTGCCAAATACTGTCCGCCAAGTGACTTTCAAATACTGTCCTGTCCTTGCCAAATACTGTCCGCCAAGTGACTTTCAAATACTGTCCTGTCCTTGCCAAAAACTGTCCGCCAAGTAACTGCAAAATAGTGTCCATTCCTTGCCAAATACTGTCCGCCAAGTGACTGCCAAATAATGTCCGTTCCTTGCCAAATACTGTCCGCCAAGTGACTGCCAAATACTGTCCGTTCCTTGCCAAATACTGTCCGTCAAGTAACTGCCAAATACTGTCCGTTCCTTGCCAAATAAAGTCCGCCAAGTGACTGTAATATAATTATTGTCCGTTTCTTGCCAAATACTGTCCGGTCCTTGCCAAATACTGTCCGTTCCTTGCCAAATACTGTCCACCAAGTGACTGCCAAATACTGTCCGTTTCTAGCCAAATACTGTCCGCAAAGTGACTTCCTAATACTGTCCGTTCCTTGCCAAATACTGTCCTGTCCTTGCCAAATACTGTCTGTTCCTTGCCAAATACTGTCCGTTTCTTGCCAAAATCTGTCCGCCAAGTAACTGCCAAATACTGTCCGTTCGTTGCCAAATACTGTCCGCCAAGTGACTTCCAAATACTTTTCTGTCGTTGCCAAATACTGTCCGCCAAGTGACTGTCATATAATTATTGTCCGTTCCTTGCCAAATACTGTCCACCAAGTGACTTCCTAATACTGTTCTGTCCTTGCCAAATACTGTCCTGTCCTTGCTAAATACTGTCCTGTCCTTGCCAAATACTGTCCGTTTCTTGCCAAAATCTGTCCGCCAAGTAACTGCCAAATACTGTCCGTTCGTTGCCAAATACTGTCCACCAAGTGACTTCCTAATACTGTTCTGTCCTTGCCAAATACTGTCCTGTCCTTGCTAAATACTGTCCTGTCCTTGCCAAATACTGTCCGTTTCTTGCCAAAATCTGTCCGCCAAGTAACTGCCAAATACTGTCCGTTCGTAGCCAAATACTGTCCGCCAAGTGACTTCCAAATACTGTTCTGTCCTTGCCAAATACTGTCCGCCAAGTGACTGCCAAATACTGTCCGTTCCTTGCCAAATACTGTCCGCCATGTAGCTGCCAATTAATGTCCGTTCCTTGCCAATTAATGTCCGTTCCTTGCCAAATACTGTCCGCCAAGTGACTGCCAAATACTGTCCGTTCTTTGCCAAATACTGTCCGCCAAGTGACTGCCAAGTAATGTCCGTTCCTTGCCAAACACTGTCCGACAAGTGACTGCCAAATAATTATTGTCCGTCCCTTGCCAAATACTGTCCGCCATGTAGCTGCCAAATTCTGTCCGCCAAGTGACTGCCAAATACTGTCCGTTCCTTACCAACTACTGTCCGCCAAGTGACTTCCAAATACTGTCCTGTCCTTGTCAAATACTGTCCGCCATATAGCTGCCATATATATACTGTCGGGTTCTTTGCAAATACTGTCCGCCAAGTGACTGCCCGCCAAATAATTTCTGTCCGTTCCTTGCCAAATACTGTCCGCGATATAACTGCCATATACTGTCGGGTCCTTTCCAAATACTGTCCGCCAAGTGACTGCCCGCCAAATAATTATTGTCCGTTCCTTGCCAAAAACTGTCCGCCATGTAGCTGCCAAATACTGTCCATTCCTTGCCAAATACTGTCGGCAAAGTGATTGCCAAATACTGTCCGTTCCTTGCCAAATACTGTCCCCCAAGTGACTGCCAAATACTGTCCGCTCCTTGCCAAAAACTTTCCGCCAAGTGACTGCAAAATACTGTCCAACAAGTGACTGCCAAATACTGTCCGCCAAGTGACTGCCAAATACTGTCCGTTCCTTGTCAAATACTGTCCGCCACGTGACTTCCTAATACTCTCCGTTCCTTGCAAAATACTGTCCGCCAAGTGACTGTAATATAAATATTGTCCGTTCCCTGCTAAATACTGTCCGTTCCTTGCCAAATACTCTCCGTTCCTTGCCAAATACTGTCCACCAAGTGACTGCCAAATACTGTCCGTTCCTTGCCAAATACTGTCCGTTCCTTGCCAAATACTGTCCGTTCCTTGCCAAATACTGTCCGCCAAGTGACTTCCAAATACTGTCCTGTCCTTGCCAAATACTGTCCGCCAAGTGACTGCCAAATACTGTCCGTTTCTTGCCAAAATCTGTCCGCCAAGTAACAGCCAAATACTGTCCGTTCCTTGCCAAATACTGTCCGCCAAGTGACTGTCAAATACAGTCCGTTCCTTGCCAAAAACTGTCCGCCAAGTAACTGCAAAATAGTGTCCATTCCTTGCCAAATACTGTCCGCCAAGTGACTGCCAAATAATGTCCGTTCCTTGCCAAATACTGTCCGCCAAGTGACTGCCAAATACTGTCCGTTCCTTGTCAAATACTGTCCGCCACGTGACTTCCTAATACTCTCCGTTCCTTGCAAAATACTGTCCGCCAAGTGACTGTAATATAAATATTGTCCGTTCCCTGCTAAATACTGTCCGTTCCTTGCCAAATACTCTCCGTTCCTTGCCAAATACTGTCCACCAAGTGACTGCCAAATACTGTCCGTTCCTTGCCAAATACTGTCCGTTCCTTGCCAAATACTGTCCGTTCCTTGCCAAATACTGTCCGCCAAGTGACTTCCAAATACTGTCCTGTCCTTGCCAAATACTGTCCGCCAAGTGACTGCCAAATACTGTCCGTTTCTTGCCAAAATCTGTCCGCCAAGTAACAGCCAAATACTGTCCGTTCCTTGCCAAATACTGTCCGCCAAGTGACTGTCAAATACAGTCCGTTCCTTGCCAAAAACTGTCCGCCAAGTAACTGCAAAATAGTGTCCATTCCTTGCCAAATACTGTCCGCCAAGTGACTGCCAAATAATGTCCGTTCCTTGCCAAATACTGTCCGCCAAGTGACTGCCAAATACTGTCCGTTCCTTGCCAAATACTGTCCGTCAAGTAACTGCCAAATACTGTCCGTTCCTTGCCAAATAAAGTCCGCCAAGTGACTGTAATATAATTATTGTCCGTATCTTGCCAAATACTGTCCGGTCCTTGCCAAATACTGTCCGTTCCTTGCCAAATACTGTCCACCAAGTGACTGCCAAATACTGTCCGTTTCTAGCCAAATACTGTCCGCAAAGTGACTTCCTAATACTGTCCGTTCCTTGCCAAATACTGTCCTGTCCTTGCCAAATACTGTCCGTTCCTTGCCAAATACTGTCCGTTTCTTGCCAAAATCTGTCCGCCAAGTAACTGCCAAATACTGTCCGTTCGTTGCCAAATACTGTCCGCCATGTGACTTCCAAATACTTTTCTGTCGTTGCCAAATACTGTCCGCCAAGTGACTGTCATATAATTATTGTCCGTTCCTTGCCAAATACTGTCCACCAAGTGACTTCCTAATACTGTTCTGTCCTTGCCAAATACTGTCCTGTCCTTGCTAAATACTGTCCTGTCCTTGCCAAATACTGTCCGTTTCTTGCCAAAATCTGTCCGCCAAGTAACTGCCAAATACTGTCCGTTCGTTGCCAAATACTGTCCACCAAGTGACTTCCTAATACTGTTCTGTCCTTGCCAAATACTGTCCTGTCCTTGCTAAATACTGTCCTGTCCTTGCCAAATACTGTCCGTTTCTTGCCAAAATCTGTCCGCCAAGTAACTGCCAAATACTGTCCGTTCGTTGCCAAATACTGTCCGCCAAGTGACTTCCAAATACTGTTCTGTCCTTGCCAAATACTGTCCGCCAAGTGACTGCCAAATACTGTCCGTTCCTTGCCAAATACTGTCCGCCATGTAGCTGCCAATTAATGTCCGTTCCTTGCCAATTAATGTCCGTTCCTTGCCAAATACTGTCCGCCAAGTGACTGCCAAATACTGTCCGCCTTGTAGCTGCCAATTAATGTCCGTTCCTTGCCAATTAATGTCCGTTCCTTGCCAAATACTGTCCGCCAAGTGACTGCCAAATACTGTCCGCCAAGTGACTGCCAAGTAATGTCCGTTCCTTGCCAAACACTTTCCGACATGTAGCTGCCAAATAATGTCCGTTCCTTGCCAAATACTGTCCTGTCCCTGCCAAATACTGTACGCCAAGTGACTGCAAAATACTGTCCTTGCCAAACACTGTCCGACAAGTGACTGCCAAATAATTATTGTCCGTCCCTTGCCAAATACTGTCCGCCATGTAGCTGCCAAATTCTGTCCGCCAAGTGACTGCCAAATACTGTCCGTTCCTTGCCAAATACTGTCCGCCAAGTGACTGCCAAATACTGTCCTGTCCTTGTCAAATACTGTCCGCCATATAGCTGCCATATATATACTGTCGGGTTCTTTGCAAATACTGTCCGCCAAGTGACTGCCCGCCAAATAATTTCTGTCCGTTCCTTGCCAAATACTGTCCGCGATATAACTGCCATATACTGTCGGGTCCTTTCCAAATACTGTCCGCCAAGTGACTGCCCGCCAAATAATTATTGTCCGTTCCTTGCCAAAAACTGTCCGCCATGTAGCTGCCAAATACTGTCCATTCCTTGCCAAATACTGTCGGCAAAGTGATTGCCAAATACTGTCCGTTCCTTGCCAAATACTGTCCCCCAAGTGACTGCCAAATATACTGTCCGCTCCTTGCCAAAAACTTTCCGCCAAGTGACTGCAAAATACTGTCCAACAAGTGACTGCCAAATACTGTCCGCCAAGTGACTGCCAAATACTGTCCGTTCCTTGCCAAATACTGTCCCCCAAGTGACTGCCAAATACTGTCCGCTCCTTGCCAAAAACTTTCCGCCAAGTGACTGCAAAATACTGTCAAACAAGTGACTGCCAAATACTGTCCGCCAAGTGACTGCCAAATACTGTCCGTTCCTTGCCAAACACTTTCCGACATGTAGCTGCCAAATACTGTCCAACAAGTGACTGCCAAATACTGTCCGCCAAGTGACTGCCAATTAATGTCCGTTCCTTGCCAATTAATGTCCGTTCCTTGCCAAATACTGTCCGCCAAGTGACTGCCAAATACTGTCCGTTCTTTGCCAAATACTGTCCGCCAAGTGACTGCCAAGTAATGTCCGTTCCTTGCCAAACACTGTCCGACAAGTGACTGCCAAATAATTATTGTCCGTCCCTTGCCAAATACTGTCCGCCATGTAGCTGCCAAATTCTGTCCGCCAAGTGACTGCCAAATACTGTCCGTTCCTTGCCAACTACTGTCCGCCAAGTGACTGCCAAATACTGTCCTGTCCTTGTCAAATACTGTCCGCCATATAGCTGCCATATATATACTGTCGGGTTCTTTGCAAATACTGTCCGCCAAGTGACTGCCCGCCAAATAATTTCTGTCCGTTCCTTGCCAAATACTGTCCGCGATATAACTGCCATATACTGTCGGGTCCTTTCCAAATACTGTCCGCCAAGTGACTGCCCGCCAAATAATTATTGTCCGTTCCTTGCCAAAAACTGTCCGCCATGTAGCTGCCAAATACTGTCCATTCCTTGCCAAATACTGTCGGCAAAGTGATTGCCAAAAACTGTCCGTTCCTTGCCAAATACTGTCCCCCAAGTGACTGCCAAATACTGTCCGCTCCTTGCCAAAAACTTTCCGCCAAGTGACTGCAAAATACTGTCCAACAAGTGACTGCCAAATACTGTCCGCCAAGTGACTGCCAAATACTGTCCGTTCCTTGTCAAATACTGTCCGCCACGTGACTTCCTAATACTCTCCGTTCCTTGCAAAATACTGTCCGCCAAGTGACTGTAATATAAATATTGTCCGTTCCCTGCTAAATACTGTCCGTTCCTTGCCAAATACTCTCCGTTCCTTGCCAAATACTCTCCGTTCCTTGCCAAATACTGTCCACCAAGTGACTGCCAAATACTGTCCGTTCCTTGCCAAATACTGTCCGTTCCTTGCCAAATACTGTCCGTTCCTTGCCAAATACTGTCCGCCAAGTGACTTTCAAATACTGTCCTGTCCTTGCCAAATACTGTCCGCCAAGTGACTGCCAAATACTGTCCGTTTCTTGCCAAAATCTGTCCGCCAAGTAACAGCCAAATACTGTCCGTTCCTTGCCAAATACTGTCCGCCAAGTGACTTTCAAATACTGTCCTGTCCTTGCCAAAAACTGTCCGCCAAGTAACTGCAAAATAGTGTCCATTCCTTGCCAAATACTGTCCGCCAAGTGACTGCCAAATAATGTCCGTTCCTTGCCAAATACTGTCCGCCAAGTGACTGCCAAATACTGTCCGTTCCTTGCCAAATACTGTCCGTCAAGTAACTGCCAAATACTGTCCGTTCCTTGCCAAATAAAGTCCGCCAAGTGACTGTAATATAATTATTGTCCGTTTCTTGCCAAATACTGTCCGGTCCTTGCCAAATACTGTCCGTTCCTTGCCAAATACTGTCCACCAAGTGACTGCCAAATACTGTCCGTTTCTAGCCAAATACTGTCCGCAAAGTGACTTCCTAATACTGTCCGTTCCTTGCCAAATACTGTCCTGTCCTTGCCAAATACTGTCTGTTCCTTGCCAAATACTGTCCGTTTCTTGCCAAAATCTGTCCGCCAAGTAACTGCCAAATACTGTCCGTTCGTTGCCAAATACTGTCCGCCAAGTGACTTCCAAATACTTTTCAGTCGTTGCCAAATACTGTCCGCCAAGTGACTGTCATATAATTATTGTCCGTTCCTTGCCAAATACTGTCCACCAAGTGACTTCCTAATACTGTTCTGTCCTTGCCAAATACTGTCCTGTCCTTGCTAAATACTGTCCTGTCCTTGCCAAATACTGTCCGTTCCTTGCCAAATACTGTCCGCCAAGTGACTTTCAAATACTGTCCTGTCCTTGCCAAATACTGTCCGCCAAGTGACTGCCAAATACTGTCCGTTTCTTGCCAAAATCTGTCCGCCAAGTAACAGCCAAATACTGTCCGTTCCTTGCCAAATACTGTCCGCCAAGTGACTTTCAAATACTGTCCTGTCCTTGCCAAATACTGTCCGCCAAGTGACTTTCAAATACTGTCCTGTCCTTGCCAAAAACTGTCCGCCAAGTAACTGCAAAATAGTGTCCATTCCTTGCCAAATACTGTCCGCCAAGTGACTGCCAAATAATGTCCGTTCCTTGCCAAATACTGTCCGCCAAGTGACTGCCAAATACTGTCCGTTCCTTGCCAAATACTGTCCGTCAAGTAACTGCCAAATACTGTCCGTTCCTTGCCAAATAAAGTCCGCCAAGTGACTGTAATATAATTATTGTCCGTTTCTTGCCAAATACTGTCCGGTCCTTGCCAAATACTGTCCGTTCCTTGCCAAATACTGTCCACCAAGTGACTGCCAAATACTGTCCGTTTCTAGCCAAATACTGTCCGCAAAGTGACTTCCTAATACTGTCCGTTCCTTGCCAAATACTGTCCTGTCCTTGCCAAATACTGTCTGTTCCTTGCCAAATACTGTCCGTTTCTTGCCAAAATCTGTCCGCCAAGTAACTGCCAAATACTGTCCGTTCGTTGCCAAATACTGTCCGCCAAGTGACTTCCAAATACTTTTCTGTCGTTGCCAAATACTGTCCGCCAAGTGACTGTCATATAATTATTGTCCGTTCCTTGCCAAATACTGTCCACCAAGTGACTTCCTAATACTGTTCTGTCCTTGCCAAATACTGTCCTGTCCTTGCTAAATACTGTCCTGTCCTTGCCAAATACTGTCCGTTTCTTGCCAAAATCTGTCCGCCAAGTAACTGCCAAATACTGTCCGTTCGTTGCCAAATACTGTCCACCAAGTGACTTCCTAATACTGTTCTGTCCTTGCCAAATACTGTCCTGTCCTTGCTAAATACTGTCCTGTCCTTGCCAAATACTGTCCGTTTCTTGCCAAAATTTGTCCGCCAAGTAACTGCCAAATACTGTCCGTTCGTAGCCAAATACTGTCCGCCAAGTGACTTCCAAATACTGTTCTGTCCTTGCCAAATACTGTCCGCCAAGTGACTGCCAAATACTGTCCGTTCCTTGCCAAATACTGTCCGCCATGTAGCTGCCAATTAATGTCCGTTCCTTGCCAATTAATGTCCGTTCCTTGCCAAATACTGTCCGCCAAGTGACTGCCAAATACTGTCCGTTCTTTGCCAAATACTGTCCGCCAAGTGACTGCCAAGTAATGTCCGTTCCTTGCCAAACACTGTCCGACAAGTGACTGCCAAATAATTATTGTCCGTCCCTTGCCAAATACTGTCCGCCATGTAGCTGCCAAATTCTGTCCGCCAAGTGACTGCCAAATACTGTCCGTTCCTTACCAACTACTGTCCGCCAAGTGACTTCCAAATACTGTCCTGTCCTTGTCAAATACTGTCCGCCATATAGCTGCCATATATATACTGTCGGGTTCTTTGCAAATACTGTCCGCCAAGTGACTGCCCGCCAAATAATTTCTGTCCGTTCCTTGCCAAATACTGTCCGCGATATAACTGCCATATACTGTCGGGTCCTTTCCAAATACTGTCCGCCAAGTGACTGCCCGCCAAATAATTATTGTCCGTTCCTTGCCAAAAACTGTCCGCCATGTAGCTGCCAAATACTGTCCATTCCTTGCCAAATACTGTCGGCAAAGTGATTGCCAAATACTGTCCGTTCCTTGCCAAATACTGTCCCCCAAGTGACTGCCAAATACTGTCCGCTCCTTGCCAAAAACTTTCCGCCAAGTGACTGCAAAATACTGTCCAACAAGTGACTGCCAAATACTGTCCGCCAAGTGACTGCCAAATACTGTCCGTTCCTTGTCAAATACTGTCCGCCACGTGACTTCCTAATACTCTCCGTTCCTTGCAAAATACTGTCCGCCAAGTGACTGTAATATAAATATTGTCCGTTCCCTGCTAAATACTGTCCGTTCCTTGCCAAATACTCTCCGTTCCTTGCCAAATACTGTCCACCAAGTGACTGCCAAATACTGTCCGTTCCTTGCCAAATACTGTCCGTTCCTTGCCAAATACTGTCCGTTCCTTGCCAAATACTGTCCGCCAAGTGACTTCCAAATACTGTCCTGTCCTTGCCAAATACTGTCCGCCAAGTGACTGCCAAATACTGTCCGTTTCTTGCCAAAATCTGTCCGCCAAGTAACAGCCAAATACTGTCCGTTCCTTGCCAAATACTGTCCGCCAAGTGACTGTCAAATACAGTCCGTTCCTTGCCAAAAACTGTCCGCCAAGTAACTGCAAAATAGTGTCCATTCCTTGCCAAATACTGTCCGCCAAGTGACTGCCAAATAATGTCCGTTCCTTGCCAAATACTGTCCGCCAAGTGACTGCCAAATACTGTCCGTTCCTTGCCAAATACTGTCCGTCAAGTAACTGCCAAATACTGTCCGTTCCTTGCCAAATAAAGTCCGCCAAGTGACTGTAATATAATTATTGTCCGTATCTTGCCAAATACTGTCCGGTCCTTGCCAAATACTGTCCGTTCCTTGCCAAATACTGTCCACCAAGTGACTGCCAAATACTGTCCGTTTCTAGCCAAATACTGTCCGCAAAGTGACTTCCTAATACTGTCCGTTCCTTGCCAAATACTGTCCTGTCCTTGCCAAATACTGTCCGTTCCTTGCCAAATACTGTCCGTTTCTTGCCAAAATCTGTCCGCCAAGTAACTGCCAAATACTGTCCGTTCGTTGCCAAATACTGTCCGCCATGTGACTTCCAAATACTTTTCTGTCGTTGCCAAATACTGTCCGCCAAGTGACTGTCATATAATTATTGTCCGTTCCTTGCCAAATACTGTCCACCAAGTGACTTCCTAATACTGTTCTGTCCTTGCCAAATACTGTCCTGTCCTTGCTAAATACTGTCCTGTCCTTGCCAAATACTGTCCGTTTCTTGCCAAAATCTGTCCGCCAAGTAACTGCCAAATACTGTCCGTTCGTTGCCAAATACTGTCCACCAAGTGACTTCCTAATACTGTTCTGTCCTTGCCAAATACTGTCCTGTCCTTGCTAAATACTGTCCTGTCCTTGCCAAATACTGTCCGTTTCTTGCCAAAATCTGTCCGCCAAGTAACTGCCAAATACTGTCCGTTCGTTGCCAAATACTGTCCGCCAAGTGACTTCCAAATACTGTTCTGTCCTTGCCAAATACTGTCCGCCAAGTGACTGCCAAATACTGTCCGTTCCTTGCCAAATACTGTCCGCCTTGTAGCTGCCAATTAATGTCCGTTCCTTGCCAATTAATGTCCGTTCCTTGCCAAATACTGTCCGCCAAGTGACTGCCAAATACTGTCCGCCAAGTGACTGCCAAGTAATGTCCGTTCCTTGCCAAACACTTTCCGACATGTAGCTGCCAAATAATGTCCGTTCCTTGCCAAATACTGTCCTGTCCCTGCCAAATACTGTACGCCAAGTGACTGCAAAATACTGTCCTTGCCAAACACTGTCCGACAAGTGACTGCCAAATAATTATTGTCCGTCCCTTGCCAAATACTGTCCGCCATGTAGCTGCCAAATTCTGTCCGCCAAGTGACTGCCAAATACTGTCCGTTCCTTGCCAAATACTGTCCGCCAAGTGACTGCCAAATACTGTCCTGTCCTTGTCAAATACTGTCCGCCATATAGCTGCCATATATATACTGTCGGGTTCTTTGCAAATACTGTCCGCCAAGTGACTGCCCGCCAAATAATTTCTGTCCGTTCCTTGCCAAATACTGTCCGCGATATAACTGCCATATACTGTCGGGTCCTTTCCAAATACTGTCCGCCAAGTGACTGCCCGCCAAATAATTATTGTCCGTTCCTTGCCAAAAACTGTCCGCCATGTAGCTGCCAAATACTGTCCATTCCTTGCCAAATACTGTCGGCAAAGTGATTGCCAAATACTGTCCGTTCCTTGCCAAATACTGTCCCCCAAGTGACTGCCAAATATACTGTCCGCTCCTTGCCAAAAACTTTCCGCCAAGTGACTGCAAAATACTGTCCAACAAGTGACTGCCAAATACTGTCCGCCAAGTGACTGCCAAATACTGTCCGTTCCTTGCCAAATACTGTCCCCCAAGTGACTGCCAAATACTGTCCGCTCCTTGCCAAAAACTTTCCGCCAAGTGACTGCAAAATACTGTCCAACAAGTGACTGCCAAATACTGTCCGCCAAGTGACTGCCAAATACTGTCCGTTCCTTGCCAAACACTTTCCGACATGTAGCTGCCAAATACTGTCCAACAAGTGACTGCCAAATACTGTCCGCCAAGTGACTGCCAATTAATGTCCGTTCCTTGCCAATTAATGTCCGTTCCTTGCCAAATACTGTCCGCCAAGTGACTGCCAAATACTGTCCGTTCTTTGCCAAATACTGTCCGCCAAGTGACTGCCAAGTAATGTCCGTTCCTTGCCAAACACTGTCCGACAAGTGACTGCCAAATAATTATTGTCCGTCCCTTGCCAAATACTGTCCGCCATGTAGCTGCCAAATTCTGTCCGCCAAGTGACTGCCAAATACTGTCCGTTCCTTGCCAACTACTGTCCGCCAAGTGACTGCCAAATACTGTCCTGTCCTTGTCAAATACTGTCCGCCATATAGCTGCCATATATATACTGTCGGGTTCTTTGCAAATACTGTCCGCCAAGTGACTGCCCGCCAAATAATTTCTGTCCGTTCCTTGCCAAATACTGTCCGCGATATAACTGCCATATACTGTCGGGTCCTTTCCAAATACTGTCCGCCAAGTGACTGCCCGCCAAATAATTATTGTCCGTTCCTTGCCAAAAACTGTCCGCCATGTAGCTGCCAAATACTGTCCATTCCTTGCCAAATACTGTCGGCAAAGTGATTGCCAAAAACTGTCCGTTCCTTGCCAAATACTGTCCCCCAAGTGACTGCCAAATACTGTCCGCTCCTTGCCAAAAACTTTCCGCCAAGTGACTGCAAAATACTGTCCAACAAGTGACTGCCAAATACTGTCCGCCAAGTGACTGCCAAATACTGTCCGTTCCTTGTCAAATACTGTCCGCCACGTGACTTCCTAATACTCTCCGTTCCTTGCAAAATACTGTCCGCCAAGTGACTGTAATATAAATATTGTCCGTTCCCTGCTAAATACTGTCCGTTCCTTGCCAAATACTCTCCGTTCCTTGCCAAATACTCTCCGTTCCTTGCCAAATACTGTCCACCAAGTGACTGCCAAATACTGTCCGTTCCTTGCCAAATACTGTCCGTTCCTTGCCAAATACTGTCCGTTCCTTGCCAAATACTGTCCGCCAAGTGACTTTCAAATACTGTCCTGTCCTTGCCAAATACTGTCCGCCAAGTGACTGCCAAATACTGTCCGTTTCTTGCCAAAATCTGTCCGCCAAGTAACAGCCAAATACTGTCCGTTCCTTGCCAAATACTGTCCGCCAAGTGACTTTCAAATACTGTCCTGTCCTTGCCAAATACTGTCCGCCAAGTGACTTTCAAATACTGTCCTGTCCTTGCCAAAAACTGTCCGCCAAGTAACTGCAAAATAGTGTCCATTCCTTGCCAAATACTGTCCGCCAAGTGACTGCCAAATAATGTCCGTTCCTTGCCAAATACTGTCCGCCAAGTGACTGCCAAATACTGTCCGTTCCTTGCCAAATACTGTCCGTCAAGTAACTGCCAAATACTGTCCGTTCCTTGCCAAATAAAGTCCGCCAAGTGACTGTAATATAATTATTGTCCGTTTCTTGCCAAATACTGTCCGGTCCTTGCCAAATACTGTCCGTTCCTTGCCAAATACTGTCCACCAAGTGACTGCCAAATACTGTCCGTTTCTAGCCAAATACTGTCCGCAAAGTGACTTCCTAATACTGTCCGTTCCTTGCCAAATACTGTCCTGTCCTTGCCAAATACTGTCTGTTCCTTGCCAAATACTGTCCGTTTCTTGCCAAAATCTGTCCGCCAAGTAACTGCCAAATACTGTCCGTTCGTTGCCAAATACTGTCCGCCAAGTGACTTCCAAATACTTTTCAGTCGTTGCCAAATACTGTCCGCCAAGTGACTGTCATATAATTATTGTCCGTTCCTTGCCAAATACTGTCCACCAAGTGACTTCCTAATACTGTTCTGTCCTTGCCAAATACTGTCCTGTCCTTGCTAAATACTGTCCTGTCCTTGCCAAATACTGTCCGTTTCTTGCCAAAATCTGTCCGCCAAGTAACTGCCAAATACTGTCCGTTCGTTGCCAAATACTGTCCACCAAGTGACTTCCTAATACTGTTCTGTCCTTGCCAAATACTGTCCTGTCCTTGCTAAATACTGTCCTGTCCTTGCCAAATACTGTCCGTTTCTTGCCAAAATCTGTCCGCCAAGTAACTGCCAAATACTGTCCGTTCGTTGCCAAATACTGTCCGCCAAGTGACTTCCAAATACTGTTCTGTCCTTGCCAAATACTGTCCGCCAAGTGACTGCCAAATACTGTCCGTTCCTTGCCAAATACTGTCCGCCATGTAGCTGCCAATTAATGTCCGTTCCTTGCCAATTAATGTCCGTTCCTTGCCAAATACTGTCCGCCAAGTGACTGCCAAATACTGTCCGCCTTGTAGCTGCCAATTAATGTCCGTTCCTTGCCAATTAATGTCCGTTCCTTGCCAAATACTGTCCGCCAAGTGACTGCCAAATACTGTCCGCCAAGTGACTGCCAAATACTGTCCGCCAAGTGACTGCCAAGTAATGTCCGTTCCTTGCCAAACACTTTCCGACATGTAGCTGCCAAATAATGTCCGTTCCTTGCCAAATACTGTCCTGTCCCTGCCAAATACTGTACGCCAAGTGACTGCAAAATACTGTCCTTGCCAAACACTGTCCGACAAGTGACTGCCAAATAATTATTGTCCGTCCCTTGCCAAATACTGTCCGCCATGTAGCTGCCAAATTCTGTCCGCCAAGTGACTGCCAAATACTGTCCGTTCCTTGCCAAATACTGTCCGCCAAGTGACTGCCAAATACTGTCCTGTCCTTGTCAAATACTGTCCGCCATATAGCTGCCATATATATACTGTCGGGTTCTTTGCAAATACTGTCCGCCAAGTGACTGCCCGCCAAATAATTTCTGTCCGTTCCTTGCCAAATACTGTCCGCGATATAACTGCCATATACTGTCGGGTCCTTTCCAAATACTGTCCGCCAAGTGACTGCCCGCCAAATAATTATTGTCCGTTCCTTGCCAAAAACTGTCCGCCATGTAGCTGCCAAATACTGTCCATTCCTTGCCAAATACTGTCGGCAAAGTGATTGCCAAATACTGTCCGTTCCTTGCCAAATACTGTCCCCCAAGTGACTGCCAAATATACTGTCCGCTCCTTGCCAAAAACTTTCCGCCAAGTGACTGCAAAATACTGTCCAACAAGTGACTGCCAAATACTGTCCGCCAAGTGACTGCCAAATACTGTCCGTTCCTTGTCAAATACTGTCCGCCACGTGACTTCCTAATACTCTCCGTTCCTTGCAAAATACTGT
The DNA here is from genome assembly GCA_949987565.1 of Luidia sarsii. Classification (NCBI taxonomy): domain Eukaryota; kingdom Metazoa; phylum Echinodermata; class Asteroidea; order Paxillosida; family Luidiidae; genus Luidia; species Luidia sarsii. The sequence continues at coordinate 466,284 of OX465102.1, forward strand.
CCGCCAAGTGACTGTAATATAAATATTGTCCGTTCCCTGCTAAATACTGTCCGTTCCTTGCCAAATACTCTCCGTTCCTTGCCAAATACTCTCCGTTCCTTGCCAAATACTGTCCACCAAGTGACTGCCAAATACTGTCCGTTCCTTGCCAAATACTGTCCGTTCCTTGCCAAATACTGTCCGTTCCTTGCCAAATACTGTCCGCCAAGTGACTTTCAAATACTGTCCTGTCCTTGCCAAATACTGTCCGCCAAGTGACTGCCAAATACTGTCCGTTTCTTGCCAAAATCTGTCCGCCAAGTAACAGCCAAATACTGTCCGTTCCTTGCCAAATACTGTCCGCCAAGTGACTTTCAAATACTGTCCTGTCCTTGCCAAATACTGTCCGCCAAGTGACTTTCAAATACTGTCCTGTCCTTGCCAAAAACTGTCCGCCAAGTAACTGCAAAATAGTGTCCATTCCTTGCCAAATACTGTCCGCCAAGTGACTGCCAAATAATGTCCGTTCCTTGCCAAATACTGTCCGCCAAGTGACTGCCAAATACTGTCCGTTCCTTGCCAAATACTGTCCGTCAAGTAACTGCCAAATACTGTCCGTTCCTTGCCAAATAAAGTCCGCCAAGTGACTGTAATATAATTATTGTCCGTTTCTTGCCAAATACTGTCCGGTCCTTGCCAAATACTGTCCGTTCCTTGCCAAATACTGTCCACCAAGTGACTGCCAAATACTGTCCGTTTCTAGCCAAATACTGTCCGCAAAGTGACTTCCTAATACTGTCCGTTCCTTGCCAAATACTGTCCTGTCCTTGCCAAATACTGTCTGTTCCTTGCCAAATACTGTCCGTTTCTTGCCAAAATCTGTCCGCCAAGTAACTGCCAAATACTGTCCGTTCGTTGCCAAATACTGTCCGCCAAGTGACTTCCAAATACTTTTCAGTCGTTGCCAAATACTGTCCGCCAAGTGACTGTCATATAATTATTGTCCGTTCCTTGCCAAATACTGTCCACCAAGTGACTTCCTAATACTGTTCTGTCCTTGCCAAATACTGTCCTGTCCTTGCTAAATACTGTCCTGTCCTTGCCAAATACTGTCCGTTTCTTGCCAAAATCTGTCCGCCAAGTAACTGCCAAATACTGTCCGTTCGTTGCCAAATACTGTCCACCAAGTGACTTCCTAATACTGTTCTGTCCTTGCCAAATACTGTCCTGTCCTTGCTAAATACTGTCCTGTCCTTGCCAAATACTGTCCGTTTCTTGCCAAAATCTGTCCGCCAAGTAACTGCCAAATACTGTCCGTTCGTTGCCAAATACTGTCCGCCAAGTGACTTCCAAATACTGTTCTGTCCTTGCCAAATACTGTCCGCCAAGTGACTGCCAAATACTGTCCGTTCCTTGCCAAATACTGTCCGCCATGTAGCTGCCAATTAATGTCCGTTCCTTGCCAATTAATGTCCGTTCCTTGCCAAATACTGTCCGCCAAGTGACTGCCAAATACTGTCCGTTCTTTGCCAAATACTGTCCGCCAAGTGACTGCCAAGTAATGTCCGTTCCTTGCCAAACACTGTCCGACAAGTGACTGCCAAATAATTATTGTCCGTCCCTTGCCAAATACTGTCCGCCATGTAGCTGCCAAATTCTGTCCGCCAAGTGACTGCCAAATACTGTCCGTTCCTTACCAACTACTGTCCGCCAAGTGACTTCCAAATACTGTCCTGTCCTTGTCAAATACTGTCCGCCATATAGCTGCCATATATATACTGTCGGGTTCTTTGCAAATACTGTCCGCCAAGTGACTGCCCGCCAAATAATTTCTGTCCGTTCCTTGCCAAATACTGTCCGCGATATAACTGCCATATACTGTCGGGTCCTTTCCAAATACTGTCCGCCAAGTGACTGCCCGCCAAATAATTATTGTCCGTTCCTTGCCAAAAACTGTCCGCCATGTAGCTGCCAAATACTGTCGGCAAAGTGATTGCCAAATACTGTCCGTTCCTTGCCAAATACTGTCCCCCAAGTGACTGCCAAATACTGTCCGCTCCTTGCCAAAAACTTTCCGCCAAGTGACTGCAAAATACTGTCCAACAAGTGACTGCCAAATACTGTCCGCCAAGTGACTGCCAAATACTGTCCGTTCCTTGTCAAATACTGTCCGCCACGTGACTTCCTAATACTCTCCGTTCCTTGCAAAATACTGTCCGCCAAGTGACTGTAATATAAATATTGTCCGTTCCCTGCTAAATACTGTCCGTTCCTTGCCAAATACTCTCCGTTCCTTGCCAAATACTGTCCACCAAGTGACTGCCAAATACTGTCCGTTCCTTGCCAAATACTGTCCGTTCCTTGCCAAATACTGTCCGTTCCTTGCCAAATACTGTCCGCCAAGTGACTTCCAAATACTGTCCTGTCCTTGCCAAATACTGTCCGCCAAGTGACTGCCAAATACTGTCCGTTTCTTGCCAAAATCTGTCCGCCAAGTAACAGCCAAATACTGTCCGTTCCTTGCCAAATACTGTCCGCCAAGTGACTTTCAAATACTGTCCTGTCCTTGCCAAATACTGTCCGCCAAGTGACTGTCAAATACAGTCCGTTCCTTGCCAAAAACTGTCCGCCAAGTAACTGCAAAATAGTGTCCATTCCTTGCCAAATACTGTCCGCCAAGTGACTGCCAAATAATGTCCGTTCCTTGCCAAATACTGTCCGCCAAGTGACTGCCAAATACTGTCCGTTCCTTGCCAAATACTGTCCGTCAAGTAACTGCCAAATACTGTCCGTTCCTTGCCAAATAAAGTCCGCCAAGTGACTGTAATATAATTATTGTCCGTATCTTGCCAAATACTGTCCGGTCCTTGCCAAATACTGTCCGTTCCTTGCCAAATACTGTCCACCAAGTGACTGCCAAATACTGTCCGTTTCTAGCCAAATACTGTCCGCAAAGTGACTTCCTAATACTGTCCGTTCCTTGCCAAATACTGTCCTGTCCTTGCCAAATACTGTCCGTTCCTTGCCAAATACTGTCCGTTTCTTGCCAAAATCTGTCCGCCAAGTAACTGCCAAATACTGTCCGTTCGTTGCCAAATACTGTCCGCCAAGTGACTTCCAAATACTTTTCTGTCGTTGCCAAATACTGTCCGCCAAGTGACTGTCATATAATTATTGTCCGTTCCTTGCCAAATACTGTCCACCAAGTGACTTCCTAATACTGTTCTGTCCTTGCCAAATACTGTCCTGTCCTTGCTAAATACTGTCCTGTCCTTGCCAAATACTGTTTGTTTCTTGCCAAAATCTGTCCGCCAAGTAACTGCCAAATACTGTCCGTTCGTTGCCAAATACTGTCCACCAAGTGACTTCCTAATACTGTTCTGTCCTTGCCAAATACTGTCCTGTCCTTGCTAAATACTGTCCTGTCCTTGCCAAATACTGTCCGTTTCTTGCCAAAATCTGTCCGCCAAGTAACTGCCAAATACTGTCCGTTCGTTGCCAAATACTGTCCGCCAAGTGACTTCCAAATACTGTTCTGTCCTTGCCAAATACTGTCCGCCAAGTGACTGCCAAATACTGTCCGTTCCTTGCCAAATACTGTCCGCCATGTAGCTGCCAATTAATGTCCGTTCCTTGCCAATTAATGTCCGTTCCTTGCCAAATACTGTCCGCCAAGTGACTGCCAAATACTGTCCGCCAAGTGACTGCCAAATACTGTCCGCCAAGTGACTGCCAAGTAATGTCCGTTCCTTGCCAAACACTTTCCGACATGTAGCTGCCAAATAATGTCCGTTCCTTGCCAAATACTGTCCTGTCCCTGCCAAATACTGTACGCCAAGTGACTGCAAAATACTGTCCTTGCCAAACACTGTCCGACAAGTGACTGCCAAATAATTATTGTCCGTCCCTTGCCAAATACTGTCCGCCATGTAGCTGCCAAATTCTGTCCGCCAAGTGACTGCCAAATACTGTCCGTTCCTTGCCAAATACTGTCCGCCAAGTGACTGCCAAATACTGTCCTGTCCTTGTCAAATACTGTCCGCCATATAGCTGCCATATATATACTGTCGGGTTCTTTGCAAATACTGTCCGCCAAGTGACTGCCCGCCAAATAATTTCTGTCCGTTCCTTGCCAAATACTGTCCGCGATATAACTGCCATATACTGTCGGGTCCTTTCCAAATACTGTCCGCCAAGTGACTGCCCGCCAAATAATTATTGTCCGTTCCTTGCCAAAAACTGTCCGCCATGTAGCTGCCAAATACTGTCCATTCCTTGCCAAATACTGTCGGCAAAGTGATTGCCAAATACTGTCCGTTCCTTGCCAAATACTGTCCCCCAAGTGACTGCCAAATATACTGTCCGCTCCTTGCCAAAAACTTTCCGCCAAGTGACTGCAAAATACTGTCCAACAAGTGACTGCCAAATACTGTCCGCCAAGTGACTGCCAAATACTGTCCGTTCCTTGCCAAATACTGTCCCCCAAGTGACTGCCAAATACTGTCCGCTCCTTGCCAAAAACTTTCCGCCAAGTGACTGCAAAATACTGTCCAACAAGTGACTGCCAAATACTGTCCGCCAAGTGACTGCCAAATACTGTCCGTTCCTTGCCAAACACTTTCCGACATGTAGCTGCCAAATAATGTCCGTTCCTTGCCAAATACTGTCCTGTCCCTGCCAAATACTGTACGCCAAGTGACTGCAAAATACTGTCCGCCAAGTGACTGCCAAATACTGTCCGGTCCTTGCCATATACTGTCCGTCAAGTAACTGCCAAATACTGTCCGTTCCTTGCCAAATACTGTCCCCCAAGTGACTGCCAAATACTGTCCGCTCCTTGCCAAAAACTTTCCGCCAAGTGACTGCAAAATACTGTCCAACAAGTGACTGCCAAATACTGTCCGCCAAGTGACTGCCAAATACTGTCCGTTCCTTGCCAAATACTGTCCGCCACGTGACTTCCTAATACTCTCCGTTCCTTGCAAAATACTGTCCGCCAAGTGACTGTAATATAAATATTGTCCGTTCCCTGCTAAATACTCTCCGTTCCTTGCCAAATACTGTCCACCAAGTGACTGCCAAATACTGTCCGTTCCTTGCCAAATACTGTCCGTTCCTTGCCAAATACTGTCCGTTCCTTGCCAAATACTGTCCGTTCCTTGCCAAATACTGTCCGTTCCTTGCCAAATACTGTCCGCCAAGTGACTTCCAAATACTGTCCTGTCCTTGCCAAATACTGTCCGCCAAGTGACTGCCAAATACTGTCCGTTTCTTGCCAAATACTGTCCGCCAAGTGACTTTCAAATACTGTCCTGTCCTTGCCAAATACTGTCCGCCAAGTGACTGTCAAATACAGTCCGTTCCTTGCCAAAAACTGTCCGCCAAGTAACTGCAAAATAGTGTCCATTCCTTGCCAAATACTGTCCGCCAAGTGACTGCCAAATAATGTCCGTTCCTTGCCAAATACTGTCCGCCAAGTGACTGCCTAATAATGTCCGTTCCTTGCCAAATACTGTCCGTTCCTTGCCAAATACTGTCCGTCAAGTAACTGCCAAATACTGTCCGTTCCTTGCCAAATAAAGTCCGCCAAGTGACTGTAATATAATTATTGTCCGTTTCTTGCCAAATACTGTCCGGTCCTTGCCAAATACTGTCCGTTCCTTGCCAAATACTGTCCACCAAGTGACTGCCAAATACTGTCCGTTTCTAGCCAAATACTGTCCGCAAAGTGACTTCCTAATACTGTCCGTTCCTTGCCAAATACTGTCCTGTCCTTGCCAAATACTGTCCGTTCCTTGCCAAATACTGTCCGTTTCTTGCCAAAATCTGTCCGCCAAGTAACTGCCAAATACTGTCCGTTCGTTGCCAAATACTGTCCGCCAAGTGACTTCCAAATACTTTTCTGTCGTTGCCAAATACTGTCCGCCAAGTGACTGTCATATAATTATTGTCCGTTCCTTGCCAAATACTGTCCAACAAGTGACTTCCTAATACTGTCCGTTCCTTGCCAAATACTGTCCACCAAGTAACTGCCAAATACTGTCCGTTCCTTGCCAAATACTGTCCTGTCCTTGCCAAATACTGTCCCTTCCTTGCCAAATACTGTTCGTTTCTTGCCAAATCTGTCCGCCAAGTAACTGCCAAATACTGTTCGTTCGTTGCCAAATACTGTCCGCCAAGAGACTTCCAAATACTGTTCTGTCCTTGCCAAATACTGTCCGCCAAGTGACTGCCAAATACTGTCCGCCAAGTGACTGCCAAATACTGTCCGTTCTTTGCCAAGTACTGTCCGCCAAGTGACTGCTAAATAATGTCCGTTCCTTGCAAAACACTTTCCGACATGTAGCTGCCAAATAATGTCCGTTCCTTGCCAAATACTGTCCTGTCCCTGCCAAATACTGTACGCCAAGTGACTGCCAAATACTGTCCGGTCCTTGCCATATACTGTCCGTCAAGTAACTGCCAAATACTGTCCGTTCCTTGCCAAATACTGTCCGACAAGTGACTGCCAAATAATTATTGTCCGTCCCTTGCCAAATACTGTCCGCCATGTAGCTGCCAAATTCTGTCCGCCAAGTGACTGCCAAATACTGTCCACCAAGTGACTGCTAAATACTGTCCTGTCCTTGTCAAATACTGTCCGCCATATAGCTGCCATATATATACTGTCGGGTTCTTTCCAAATACTGTCCGCCAAGTGACTGCCCGCCAAATAATTATTGTCCGTTCCTTGCCAAAAGCTGTCCGCCATGTAGCTGCCAAATACTGTCCGTTCCTTGCCAAATACTGTCCGCCAAGTGATTGCCAAATACTGTCCGTTCCTTGCCAAATACTGTCCGCCACGTGACTTCCTAATACTCTCCGTTCCTTGCCAAATACTGTCCACCAAGTGACTGCCAAATACTGTCCGTTCCTTGCCAAATACTGTCCGCCAAGTGACTGCCAAATACTGTCCGTTCCTTGCCAAATACTGTCCGCCAAGTGACTTCCAAATACTGTCCTGTCCTTGCCAAATACTGTCCGCCAAGTGACTGCCAAATACTGTCCGTTTCTTGCCAAAATCTGTCCGCCAAGTAACTGCCAAATACTGTCCGGTCCTTGCCAAATACTGTCCGCCAAGTGACTTTCAAATACTGTCCTGTCCTTGCCAAATACTGTCCGCCAAGTGACTGTCAAATACTGTCCGTTCCTTGCCAAAAACTGTCCGCCAAGTAACTGCAAAATAGTGTCCATTCCTTGCCAAATACTGTTCGCCAAGTGACTGCCTAATAATGTCCGTTCCTTGCCAAATACTGTCCGCCAAGTGACTGCCTAATAATGTCCGTTCCTTGCCAAATACTGTCCGTTCCTTGCCAAATACTGTCCGTCAAGTAACTGCCAAATACTGTCCGTTCCTTGCCAAATACTGTCCGTTCCTTGCCAAATACTGTCCGTTCCTTGCCAAATACTGTCCACCAAGTGACTGCCAAATACTGTCCGTTTCTAGCCAAATACTGTCCGCAAAGTGACTTCCTAATACTGTCCGTTCCTTGCCAAATACTGTCCTGTCCTTGCCAAATACTGTCCGTTCCTTGCCAAATACTGTCCGTTTCTTGCCAAAATCTGTCCGCCAAGTAACTGCCAAATACTGTCCGTTCGTTGCCAAATACTGTCTGCCAAGTGACTTCCAAATACTGTTCTGTCGTTGCGAAATACTGTCCGCCAAGTGACTGTCATATAATTATTGTCCGTTCCTTGCCAAATACTGTCCACCAAGTGACTTCCTAATACTGTCCGTTCCTTGCCAAATACTGTCCACCAAGTAACTGCCAAAGACTGTCCGTTCCTTGCCAAATACTGTCCGCCAAGTGACTGCCAAATACTGTCCGTTCCTTGCCAAATACTGTCCGTTTCTTGCCAAAATCTGTCCGCCAAGTAACTGCCAAATACTGTCCGTTCGTTGGCAAATACTGTCCGCCAAGAGACTTCCAAATACTGTTCTGTCCTTGCCAAATACTGTCCGCCAAGTGACTGCCAAATACTGTCCGTTCCTTGCCAAATACTGTCCGCCTTGTAGCTGCCAATTAATGTCCGTTCCTTGCCAATTAATGTCCGTTCCTTGCCAAATACTGTCCGCCAAGTGACTGCCAAATACTGTCCGTTCTTTGCCAAATACTGTCCGCCAAGTGACTGCCAAATAATGTCCGTTCCTTGCCAAACACTTTCCGACATGTAGCTGCCAAATAATGTCCGTTCCTTGCCAAATACTGTCCTGTCCCTGCCAAATACTGTACGCCAAGTGACTGCAAAATACTGTCCGCCAAGTGACTGCAAAATACTGTCCGGTCCTTGCCATATACTGTCCGTCAAGTAACTGCCAAATACTGTCCGTTCCTTGCCAAATACTGTCCGACAAGTGACTGCCAATTAATGTCCGTTCCTTGCCAAATACTGTCCGCCAAGTGACTGCCAAGTACTGTCCGTTCTTTCCCAAATACTGTGCGCCAAGTGACTGCCAAATAATGTCCGTTCCTTGCCAAACACTTTCCGACATGTAGCTGCCAAATAATGTCCGTTCCTTGCCAAATACTGTCCTGTCCCTGCCAAATACTGTACGCCAAGTGACTGCAAAATACTGTCCGCCAAGTGACTGCCAAATACTGTCCGGTCCTTGCCATATACTGTCCGTCAAGTAACTGCCAAATACTGTCCGTTCCTTGCCAAATACTGTCCGACAAGTGCCTGCCAAATAATTATTGTCCGTCCCTCGCCAAATACTGTCCGCCATGTAGCTGCCAAATTCTGTCCGCCAAGTGACTGCCAAATACTGTCCGTTCCTTGCCAAGTACTGTCCGCCAAGTGACTGCCAAATACTGTCCTGTCCTTGTCAAATACTGTCCGCCATATGGCTGCCATATATATACTGTCGGGTTCTTTCCAAATACTGTCCGCCAAGTGACTGCCCGCCAAATAATTATTGTCCGTTCCTTGCCAAATACTGTCCGCAATATAACTGCCATATACTGTCGGGTCCTTTCCAAATACTGTCCACCAAGTGACTGCCAAATACTGTCCGTTTCTAGCCAAATACTGTCCGCAAAGTGACTTCCTAATACTGTCCGTTCCTTGCCAAATACTGTCCACCAAGTAACTGCCAAATACTGTCCGTTCCTTGCCAAATACTGTCCTGTCCTTGCCAAATACTGTCCGTTCCTTGCCAAATACTGTCCGCCAAGTGACTGCCAAATACTGTCCGTTCCTTGCCAAATACTGTCCTGTCCTTGCTAAATACTGTCCTGTCCTTGCCAAATACTGTCCGTTTCTTGCCAAAATCTGTCCACCAAGTAACTGCCAAATACTGTCCGTTCGTTGCCAAATACTGTCCGCCAAGTGACTTCCAAATACTGTTCTGTCCTTGCCAAATACTGTCCGCCAAGTAACTGCCAAATACTGTCCGTTCCTTGCCAAATACTGTCCGCCATGTAGCTGCCAATTAATGTCCGTTCCTTGCCAATTAATGTCCGTTCCTTGCCAAATACTGTCCGCCAAGTGACTGCCAAATACTGTCCGTTCTTTGCCAAATACTGTCCGCCAAGTGACTGCCAAATAATGTCCGTTCCTTGCCAAACACTTTCCGACATGTAGCTGCCAAATAATGTCCGTTCCTTGCCAAATACTGTACGCCAAGTGACTGCAAAATACTGTCCGCCAAGTGACTGCCAAATACTGTCCAGTCCTTGCCATATACTGTCCGTCAAGTAACTGCCAAATACTGTCCCCGTTCCTTGCCAAATACTGTCCGACAAGTGACTGACAAATAATTATTGTCCGTCCCTTGCCAAATACTGTCCACCATGTAGCTGCCAAATTCTGTCCGCCAAGTGACTGCCAAATACTGTCCGTTCCTTGCCAAATACTGTCCGCCAAGTGACTGCCAAATACTGTCCTGTCCTTGTCAAATACTGTCCGCCATATAGCTGCCATATATATACTGTCGGGTTCTTTCCAAATACTGTCCGCCAAGTGACTGCCCGCCAAATAATTATTGTCCGTTCCTTGCCAAATACTGTCCGCGATATAACTGCCATATACTGTCGGGTCCTTTCCAAATACTGTCCGCCAAGTGACTGCCCGCCAAATAATTATTGTCCGTTCCTTGCCAAAAACTGTCCGCCATGTAGCTGCCAAATACTGTCCATTCCTTGCCAAATACTGTCCGCAAAGTGATTGCCAAATACTGTCCGTTCCTTGCCAAATACTGTCCGCCAAGTGACTGCCAAATACTGTCCGCTCCTTGCCAAAAACTTTCCGCCAAGTGACTGCAAAATACTGTCCGCAAAGTGACTGCCAAATACTGTCCGCCAATTGACTGCCAAATACTGTCCGCCAAGTGACTGCCAAATACTGTCCGTTCCTTGCCAAATACTGTCCGCCACGTGACTTCCTAATACTCTCCGTTCCTTGCCAAATACTGTCCGCCAAGTGACTGTAATATAAATATTGTCCGTTCCCTGCTAAATACTGTCCGTTCCTTGCCAATTACTCTCCGTTCCTTGCCAAATACTGTCCACCAAGTGACTGCCAAATACTGTCGGTTCCTTGCCAAATACTGTCCGCCAAGTGACTGCCAAATACTGTCCGTTCCTTGCCAAATACTGTCCGTTCCTTGCCACATACTGTCCGCCAAGTGACTTCCAAATACTGTCCTGTCCTTGCCAAATACTGTCCGCCAAGTGACTGCCAAATACTGTCCGTTTCTTGCCAAAATCTGTCCGCCAAGTAACTGCCAAATACTGTCCGTTCCTTGCCAAATACTGTCCGCCAAGTGACTTTCAAATACTGTCCTGTCCTTGCCAAATACTGTCCGCCAAGTGACTGTCAAATACAGTCCGCCAAGTAACTGCAAAATAGTGTCCGTTCCTTGCCAAATACTGTCCGCCAAGTGACTGCCAAATACTGTCCGTTCCTTGCCAAATACTGTCCGCCAAGTGACTGCCTAATAATGTCCGTTCCTTGCCAAATACTGTCCGTCAAGTAACTGCCAAATACTGTCCGTTCCTTGCCAAATAAAGTCCGCCAAGTGACTGTAATTTAATTATTGTCCGTTTCTTGCCAAATACTGTCAGGTCCCTGCCAAATACTGTCCGTTCCTTGCCAAATACTGTCCGTTCCTTGCCAAATACTGTCCACCAAGTGACTGCCAAATACTGTCCGTTTCTAGCCAAATACTGTCCGCAAAGTGACTTCCTAATACTGTCCGTTCCTTGCCAAATACTGTCCTGTCCTTGCCAAATACTGTCCGTTCCTTGCCAAATACTGTCCGTTTCTTGCCAAAATCTGTCCGCCAAGTAACTGCCAAATACTGTCCGTTCGTTGCCAAATACTGTCCGCCAAGTGACTTCCAAATACTGTTCTGTCGTTGCCAAATACTGTCCGCCAAGTGACTGTCATATAATTATTGTCCGTTCCTTGCCAAATACTGTCCACCAAGTGACTTCCTAATACTGTCCGTTCCTTGCCAAATACTGTCAACCAAGTAACTGCCAAAGACTGTCCGTTCCTTGCCAAATACTGTCCGCCAAGTGACTGCCAAATACTGTCCGTTCCTTGCCAAATACTGTCCGTTTCTTGCCAAAATCTGTCCGCCAAGTAACTGCCAAATACTGTCCGTTCGTTGGCAAATACTGTCCGCCAAGAGACTTCCAAATACTGTTCTGTCCTTGCCAAATACTGTCCGCCAAGTGACTGCCAAATACTGTCCGTTCCTTGCCAAATACTGTCCGCCTTGTAGCTGCCAATTAATGTCCGTTCCTTGCCAATTAATGTCCGTTCCTTGCCAATTAATGTCCGTTCCTTGCCAAATACTGTCCGCCAAGTGACTGCCAAATACTGTCCGTTGTTTGCCAAATACTGTCCGCCAAGTGACTGCCAAATAATGTCCGTTCCTTGCCAAACACTTTCCGACATGTAGCTGCCAAATAATGTCCGTTCCTTGCCAAATACTGTCCTGTCCCTGCCAAATACTGTACGCCAAGTGACTGCAAAATACTGTCCGCCAAGTGACTGCAAAATACTGTCCGGTCCTTGCCATATACTGTCCGTCAAGTAACTGCCAAATACTGTCCGTTCCTTGCCAAATACTGTCCGACAAGTGACTGCCAATTAATGTCCGTTCCTTGCCAAATACTGTCCGCCAAGTGACTGCCAAGTACTGTCCGTTCTTTCCCAAATACTGTGCGCCAAGTGACTGCCAAATAATGTCCGTTCCTTGCCAAACACTTTCCGACATGTAGCTGCCAAATAATGTCCGTTCCTTGCCAAATACTGTCCTGTCCCTGCCAAATACTGTACGCCAAGTGACTGCAAAATACTGTCCGCCAAGTGACTGCCAAATACTGTCCGGTCCTTGCCATATACTGTCCGTCAAGTAACTGCCAAATACTGTCCGTTCCTTGCCAAATACTGTCCGACAAGTGCCTGCCAAATAATTATTGTCCGTCCCTCGCCAAATACTGTCCGCCATGTAGCTGCCAAATTCTGTCCGCCAAGTGACTGCCAAATACTGTCCGTTCCTTGCCAAGTACTGTCCGCCAAGTGACTGCCAAATACTGTCCTGTCCTTGTCAAATACTGTCCGCCATATGGCTGCCATATATATACTGTCGGGTTCTTTCCAAATACTGTCCGCCAAGTGACTGCCCGCCAAATAATTATTGTCCGTTCCTTGCCAAATACTGTCCGCAATATAACTGCCATATACTGTCGGGTCCTTTCCAAATACTGTCCACCAAGTGACTGCCAAATACTGTCCGTTTCTAGCCAAATACTGTCCGCAAAGTGACTTCCTAATACTGTCCGTTCCTTGCCAAATACTGTCCACCAAGTAACTGCCAAATACTGTCCGTTCCTTGCCAAATACTGTCCTGTCCTTGCCAAATACTGTCCGTTCCTTGCCAAATACTGTCCGCCAAGTGACTGCCAAATACTGTCCGTTCCTTGCCAAATACTGTCCTGTCCTTGCTAAATACTGTCCTGTCCTTGCCAAATACTGTCCGTTTCTTGCCAAAATCTGTCCACCAAGTAACTGCCAAATACTGTCCGTTCGTTGCCAAATACTGTCCGCCAAGTGACTTCCAAATACTGTTCTGTCCTTGCCAAATACTGTCCGCCAAGTGACTGCCAAATACTGTCCGTTCCTTGCCAAATACTGTCCGCCATGTAGCTGCCAATTAATGTCCGTTCCTTGCCAATTAATGTCCGTTCCTTGCCAAATACTGTCCGCCAAGTGACTGCCAAATACTGTCCGTTCTTTGCCAAATACTGTCCGCCAAGTGACTGCCAAATAATGTCCGTTCCTTGCCAAACACTTTCCGACATGTAGCTGCCAAATAATGTCCGTTCCTTGCCAAATACTGTACGCCAAGTGACTGCAAAATACTGTCCGCCAAGTGACTGCCAAATACTGTCCGGTCCTTGCCATATACTGTCCGTCAAGTAACTGCCAAATACTGTCCCCGTTCCTTGCCAAATACTGTCCGACAAGTGACTGACAAATAATTATTGTCCGTCCCTTGCCAAATACTGTCCGCCATGTAGCTGCCAAATTCTGTCCGCCAAGTGACTGCCAAATACTGTCCGTTCCTTGCCAAATACTGTCCGCCAAGTGACTGCCAAATACTGTCCTGTCCTTGTCAAATACTGTCCGCCATATAGCTGCCATATATATACTGTCGGGTTCTTTCCAAATACTGTCCGCCAAGTGACTGCCCGCCAAATAATTATTGTCCGTTCCTTGCCAAATACTGTCCGCGATATAACTGCCATATACTGTCGGGTCCTTTCCAAATACTGTCCGCCAAGTGACTGCCCGCCAAATAATTATTGTCCGTTCCTTGCCAAAAACTGTCCGCCATGTAGCTGCCAAATACTGTCCATTCCTTGCCAAATACTGTCCGCAAAGTGATTGCCAAATACTGTCCGTTCCTTGCCAAATACTGTCCGCCAAGTGACTGCCAAATACTGTCCGCTCCTTGCCAAAAACTTTCCGCCAAGTGACTGCAAAATACTGTCCGCAAAGTGACTGCCAAATACTGTCCGCCAAGTGACTGCCAAATACTGTCCGCCAAGTGACTGCCAAATACTGTCCGTTCCTTGCCAAATACTGTCCGCCACGTGACTTCCTAATACTCTCCGTTCCTTGCCAAATACTGTCCGCCAAGTGACTGTAATATAAATATTGTCCGTTCCTTGCCAAATACTGTCCGCCAAGTGACTGCCAAATACTGTCCTGTCCTTGTCAAATACTGTCCGCCATATAGCTGCCATATATATACTGTCGGGTTCTTTCCAAATACTGTCCGCCAAGTGACTGCCCGCCAAATAATTATTGTCCGTTCCTTGCCAAATACTGTCCGCGATATAACTGCCATATACTGTCGGGTCCTTTCCAAATACTGTCCGCCAAGTGACTGCCCGCCAAATAATTATTGTCCGTTCCTTGCCAAAAACTGTCCGCCATGTAGCTGCCAAATACTGTCCATTCCTTGCCAAATACTGTCCGCAAAGTGATTGCCAAATACTGTCCGTTCCTTGCCAAATACTGTCCGCCAAGTGACTGCCAAATACTGTCCGCTCCTTGCCAAAAACTTTCCGCCAAGTGACTGCAAAATACTGTCCGCAAAGTGACTGCCAAATACTGTCCGCCAAGTGACTGCCAAATACTGTCCGCCAAGTGACTGCCAAATACTGTCCGTTCCTTGCCAAATACTGTCCGCCACGTGACTTCCTAATACTCTCCGTTCCTTGCCAAATACTGTCCGCCAAGTGACTGTAATATAAATATTGTCCGTTCCCTGCTAAATACTGTCCGTTCCTTGCCAATTACTCTCCGTTCCTTGCCAAATACTGTCCACCAAGTGACTGCCAAATACTGTCCGTTCCTTGCCAAATACTGTCCGCCAAGTGACTGCCAAATACTGTCCGTTCCTTGCCAAATACTGTCCGTTCCTTGCCAAATACTGTCCGCCAAGTGACTTCCAAATACTGTCCTGTCCTTGCCAAATACTGTCCGCCAAGTGACTGCCAAATACTGTCCGTTTCTTGCCAAAATCTGTCCGCCAAGTAACTGCCAAATACTGTCCGTTCCTTGCCAAATACTGTCCGCCAAGTGACTTTCAAATACTGTCCTGTCCTTGCCAAATACTGTCCGCCAAGTGACTGTCAAATACAGTCCGCCAAGTAACTGCAAAATAGTGTCCGTTCCTTGCCAAATACTGTCCGCCAAGTGACTGCCAAATAATGTCCGTTCCTTGCCAAATACTGTCCGCCAAGTGACTGCCTAATAATGTCCGTTCCTTGCCAAATACTGTCCGTCAAGTAACTGCCAAATACTGTCCGTTCCTTGCCAAATAAAGTCCGCCAAGTGACTGTAATTTAATTATTGTCCGTTTCTTGCCAAATACTGTCAGGTCCCTGCCAAATACTGTCCGTTCCTTGCCAAATACTGTCCACCAAGTGACTGCCAAATACTGTCCGTTTCTAGCCAAATACTGTCCGCAAAGTGACTTCCTAATACTGTCCGTTCCTTGCCAAATACTGTCCTGTCCTTGCCAAATACTGTCCGTTCCTTGCCAAAATCTGTCCGCCAAGTAACTGCCAAATACTGTCCGTTCGTTGCCAAATACTGTCCGCCAAGTGACTTCCAAATACTGTTCTGTCGTTGCCAAATACTGTCCGCCAAGTGACTGTCATATAATTATTGTCCGTTCCTTGCCAAATACTGTCCACCAAGTGACTTCCTAATACTGTCCGTTCCTTGCCAAATACTGTCCACCAAGTAACTGCCAAATACTGTCCGTTCCTTGCCAAATACTGTCCGTTTCTTGCCAAAATCTGTCCGCCAAGTAACTGCCAAATACTGTCCGTTCGTTGCCAAATACTGTCCGCCAAGAGACTTCCAAATACTGTTCTGTCCTTGCCAAATACTGTCCGCCAAGTGACTGCCAAATACTGTCCGTTCCTTGCCAAATACTGTCCGCCATGTAGCTGCCAATTAATGTCCGTTCCTTGCCAATTAATGTCCGTTCCTTGCCAAATACTGTCCGCCAAGTGACTGCCAAATACTGTCCGTTCTTTGCCAAATACTGTCCGCCAAGTGACTGCCAAATAATGTCCGTTCCTTGCCAAACACTTTCCGACATGTAGCAGCCAAATAATGTCCGTTCCTTGCCAAATACTGTCCTGTCCCTGCCAAATACTGTACGCCAAGTGACTGCAAAATACTGTCCGCCAAGTGACTGCAAAATACTGTCCGGTCCTTGCCATATACTGTCCGTCAAGTAACTGCCAAATACTGTCCGGTCCTTGCCAAATACTGTCCGCCAAGTGACTGCCAAATACTGTCCTGTCCTTGTCAAATACTGTCCGCCATATAGCTGCCATATATATACTGTCGGGTTCTTTCCAAATACTGTCCGCCAAGTGACTGCCCGCCAAATAATTATTGTCCGTTACTTGCCAAATACTGTCCGCGATATAACTGCCATATACTGTCGGGTCCTTTCCAAATACTGTCCGCCAAGTGACTGCCCGCCAAATAATTATTGTCCGTTCCTTGCCAAAAACTGTCCGCCATGTAGCTGCCAAATGCTGTCCGTTCCTTGCCAAATACTGTCCGCAAAGTGATTGCCAAATACTGTCCGTTCCTTGCCAAATACTGTCCGCCAAGTGACTGCCAAATACTGTCCGCTCCTTGCCAAAAACTTTCCGCCAAGTGACTGCAAAATACTGTCCGCCAAGTGACTGCCAAATACTGTCCGCCAAGTGACTGCCAAATACTGTCCGTTCCTTGCCAAAAACTGTCCGCCAAGTAACTGCCTAATAATGTCCGTTCCTTGCCAAATACTGTCCGTTCCTTGCCAAATACTGTCCGCCAACTGACTGCCTAATAATGTCCTCTCCTTGCCAAATACTGTCCGTTCCTTGCCAAATACTGTCCGTCAAGTAACTGCCAAATACTGTCCGTTCCTTGCCAAATACTGTCCGTTCCTTGCCAAATACTGTCCACCAAGTGACTGCCAAATACTGTCCGTTTCTAGCCAAATACTGTCCGCAAAGTGACTTCCTAATACTGTCCGTTCCTTGCCAAATACTGTCCGGTCCTTACCAAATACTGTCCGTTCCTTGCCAAATACTGTCCGTTTCTTGCCAAAATCTGTCCGCCAAGTAACTGCCAAATACTGTCCGTTCGTTGCCAAATACTGTCCGCCACGTGACTTCCTAATACTCTCCGTTCCTTGCCAAATACTGTCCGCCAAGTGACTGTAATATAAATATTGTCCGTTCCTTGCCAAATACTGTCCGCCAAGTGACTGCCAAATACTGTCCTGTCCTTGTCAAATACTGTCCGCCATATAGCTGCCATATATATACTGTCGGGTTCTTTCCAAATACTGTCCGCCAAGTGACTGCCCGCCAAATAATTATTGTCCGTTCCTTGCCAAATACTGTCCGCGATATAACTGCCATATACTGTCGGGTCCTTTCCAAATACTGTCCGCCAAGTGACTGCCCGCCAAATAATTATTGTCCGTTCCTTGCCAAAAACTGTCCGCCATGTAGCTGCCAAATACTGTCCATTCCTTGCCAAATACTGTCCGCAAAGTGATTGCCAAATACTGTCCGTTCCTTGCCAAATACTGTCCGCCAAGTGACTGCCAAATACTGTCCGCTCCTTGCCAAAAACTTTCCGCCAAGTGACTGCAAAATACTGTCCGCAAAGTGACTGCCAAATACTGTCCGCCAAGTGACTGCCAAATACTGTCCGCCAAGTGACTGCCAAATACTGTCCGTTCCTTGCCAAATACTGTCCGCCACGTGACTTCCTAATACTCTCCGTTCCTTGCCAAATACTGTCCGCCAAGTGACTGTAATATAAATATTGTCCGTTCCCTGCTAAATACTGTCCGTTCCTTGCCAATTACTCTCCGTTCCTTGCCAAATACTGTCCACCAAGTGACTGCCAAATACTGTCCGTTCCTTGCCAAATACTGTCCGCCAAGTGACTGCCAAATACTGTCCGTTCCTTGCCAAATACTGTCCGTTCCTTGCCAAATACTGTCCGCCAAGTGACTTCCAAATACTGTCCTGTCCTTGCCAAATACTGTCCGCCAAGTGACTGCCAAATACTGTCCGTTTCTTGCCAAAATCTGTCCGCCAAGTAACTGCCAAATACTGTCCGTTCCTTGCCAAATACTGTCCGCCAAGTGACTTTCAAATACTGTCCTGTCCTTGCCAAATACTGTCCGCCAAGTGACTGTCAAATACAGTCCGCCAAGTAACTGCAAAATAGTGTCCGTTCCTTGCCAAATACTGTCCGCCAAGTGACTGCCAAATAATGTCCGTTCCTTGCCAAATACTGTCCGCCAAGTGACTGCCTAATAATGTCCGTTCCTTGCCAAATACTGTCCGTCAAGTAACTGCCAAATACTGTCCGTTCCTTGCCAAATAAAGTCCGCCAAGTGACTGTAATTTAATTATTGTCCGTTTCTTGCCAAATACTGTCAGGTCCCTGCCAAATACTGTCCGTTCCTTGCCAAATACTGTCCACCAAGTGACTGCCAAATACTGTCCGTTTCTAGCCAAATACTGTCCGCAAAGTGACTTCCTAATACTGTCCGTTCCTTGCCAAATACTGTCCTGTCCTTGCCAAATACTGTCCGTTCCTTGCCAAAATCTGTCCGCCAAGTAACTGCCAAATACTGTCCGTTCGTTGCCAAATACTGTCCGCCAAGTGACTTCCAAATACTGTTCTGTCGTTGCCAAATACTGTCCGCCAAGTGACTGTCATATAATTATTGTCCGTTCCTTGCCAAATACTGTCCACCAAGTGACTTCCTAATACTGTCCGTTCCTTGCCAAATACTGTCCACCAAGTAACTGCCAAATACTGTCCGTTCCTTGCCAAATACTGTCCGTTTCTTGCCAAAATCTGTCCGCCAAGTAACTGCCAAATACTGTCCGTTCGTTGCCAAATACTGTCCGCCAAGAGACTTCCAAATACTGTTCTGTCCTTGCCAAATACTGTCCGCCAAGTGACTGCCAAATACTGTCCGTTCCTTGCCAAATACTGTCCGCCATGTAGCTGCCAATTAATGTCCGTTCCTTGCCAATTAATGTCCGTTCCTTGCCAAATACTGTCCGCCAAGTGACTGCCAAATACTGTCCGTTCTTTGCCAAATACTGTCCGCCAAGTGACTGCCAAATAATGTCCGTTCCTTGCCAAACACTTTCCGACATGTAGCAGCCAAATAATGTCCGTTCCTTGCCAAATACTGTCCTGTCCCTGCCAAATACTGTACGCCAAGTGACTGCAAAATACTGTCCGCCAAGTGACTGCAAAATACTGTCCGGTCCTTGCCATATACTGTCCGTCAAGTAACTGCCAAATACTGTCCGGTCCTTGCCAAATACTGTCCGCCAAGTGACTGCCAAATACTGTCCTGTCCTTGTCAAATACTGTCCGCCATATAGCTGCCATATATATACTGTCGGGTTCTTTCCAAATACTGTCCGCCAAGTGACTGCCCGCCAAATAATTATTGTCCGTTACTTGCCAAATACTGTCCGCGATATAACTGCCATATACTGTCGGGTCCTTTCCAAATACTGTCCGCCAAGTGACTGCCCGCCAAATAATTATTGTCCGTTCCTTGCCAAAAACTGTCCGCCATGTAGCTGCCAAATGCTGTCCGTTCCTTGCCAAATACTGTCCGCAAAGTGATTGCCAAATACTGTCCGTTCCTTGCCAAATACTGTCCGCCAAGTGACTGCCAAATACTGTCCGCTCCTTGCCAAAAACTTTCCGCCAAGTGACTGCAAAATACTGTCCGCCAAGTGACTGCCAAATACTGTCCGCCAAGTGACTGCCAAATACTGTCCGTTCCTTGCCAAAAACTGTCCGCCAAGTAACTGCCTAATAATGTCCGTTCCTTGCCAAATACTGTCCGTTCCTTGCCAAATACTGTCCGCCAACTGACTGCCTAATAATGTCCTCTCCTTGCCAAATACTGTCCGTTCCTTGCCAAATACTGTCCGTCAAGTAACTGCCAAATACTGTCCGTTCCTTGCCAAATACTGTCCGTTCCTTGCCAAATACTGTCCACCAAGTGACTGCCAAATACTGTCCGTTTCTAGCCAAATACTGTCCGCAAAGTGACTTCCTAATACTGTCCGTTCCTTGCCAAATACTGTCCGGTCCTTACCAAATACTGTCCGTTCCTTGCCAAATACTGTCCGTTTCTTGCCAAAATCTGTCCGCCAAGTAACTGCCAAATACTGTCCGTTCGTTGCCAAATACTGTCCGCCAAGTGACTTCCAAATACTGTTCTATCGTTGCCAAATACTGTCCGCCAAGTGACTGTCATATAATTATTGTCCGTTCCTTGCCAAATACTGTCCGCCAAGTGACTGCCAAATACTGTCCGCTCCTTGCCAAAAACTTTCCGCCAAGTGACTGCAAAATACTGTCCGCCAAGTGATTGCCAAATACTGTCCGCCAAGTGACTGCCAAATACTGTCCGTTCCTTGCCAAATACTGTCCGCCACGTGACTTCCTAATACTCTCCGTTCCTTGCCAAATACTGTCCGCCAAGTGACTGTAATATAAATATTGTCCGTTCCCTGCTAAATACTGTCCGTTCCTTGCCAAATACTCTCCATTCCTTGCCAAATACTGTCCACCAAGTGACTGCCAAATACTGTCCGTTCCTTGCCAAATACTGTCCGTTCCTTGCCAAATACTGTCCGCCAAGTGACTTCCAAATACTGTCCTGTCCTTGCCAAATACTGTCCGCCAAGTGACTGCCAAATACTGTCCGTTTCTTGCCAAAATCTGTCCGCCAAGTAACTGCCAAATACTGTCCGTTCCTTGCCAAAAACTGTCCGCCAAGTAACTGCAAAATAGTGTCCATTCCTTGCCAAATACTGTCCGCCAAGTGACTGCCTAATAATGTCCGTTCCTTGCCAAATACTGTCCGTTCCTTGCTAAATACTGTCCGCCAAGTGACTGCCTAATAATGTCCGTTCCTTGCCAAATACTGTCCGTCAAGTAACTGCCAAATACTGTCCGTTCCTTGCCAAATACTGTCCGCCAAGTGACTGCCAAATACTGTCCTGTCCTTGTCAAATACTGTCCGCCATATGGCTGCCAAATATATACTGTCGGGTTCTTTCCAAAAACTGTCCGCCAAGTGACTGCCCGCCAAATAATTATTGTCCGTTCCTTGCCAAATACTGTCCGCAATATAACTGCCATATACTGTCGGGTCCTTTCCAAATACTGTCCACCAAGTGACTGCCAAATACTGTCCGTTTCTAGCCAAATACTGTCCGCAAAGTGACTTCCTAATACTGTCCGTTCCTTGCCAAATACTGTCCACCAAGTAACTGCCAAATACTGTCCGTTCCTTGCCAAATACTGTCCTGTCCTTGCCAAATACTGTCCGTTCCTTGCCAAATACTGTCCGCCAAGTGACTGCCAAATACTGTCCGTTCCTTGCCAAATACTGTCCTGTCCTTGCTAAATACTGTCCTGTCCTTGCCAAATACTGTCCGTTTCTTGCCAAAATCTGTCCACCAAGTAACTGCCAAATACTGTCCGTTCGTTGCCAAATACTGTCCGCCAAGTGACTTCCAAATACTGTTCTGTCCTTGCCAAATACTGTCCGCCAAGTGACTGCCAAATACTGTCCGTTCCTTGCCAAATACTGTCCGCCATGTAGCTGCCAATTAATGTCCGTTCCTTGCCAATTAATGTCCGTTCCTTGCCAAATACTGTCCGCCAAGTGACTGCCAAATACTGTCCGTTCTTTGCCAAATACTGTCCGCCAAGTGACTGCCAAATAATGTCCGTTCCTTGCCAAACACTTTCCGACATGTAGCTGCCAAATAATGTCCGTTCCTTGCCAAATACTGTACACCAAGTGACTGCAAAATACTGTCCGCCAAGTGACTGCCAAATACTGTCCGGTCCTTGCCATATACTGTCCGTCAAGTAACTGCCAAATACTGTCCCCGTTCCTTGCCAAATACTGTCCGACAAGTGACTGACAAATAATTATTGTCCGTCCCTTGCCAAATACTGTCCGCCATGTAGCTGCCAAATTCTGTCCGCCAAGTGACTGCCAAATACTGTCCGTTCCTTGCCAAATACTGTCCGCCAAGTGACTGCCAAATACTGTCCTGTCCTTGTCAAATACTGTCCGCCATATAGCTGCCATATATATACTGTCGGGTTCTTTCCAAATACTGTCCGCCAAGTGACTGCCCGCCAAATAATTATTGTCCGTTACTTGCCAAATACTGTCCGCGATATAACTGCCATATACTGTCGGGTCCTTTCCAAATACTGTCCGCCAAGTGACTGCCCGCCAAATAATTATTGTCCGTTCCTTGCCAAAAACTGTCCGCCATGTAGCTGCCAAATACTGTCCGTTCCTTGCCAAATACTGTCCGTTCTTTCCCAAATACTGTCCGCCAAGTGACTGCCAAATAATGTCCGTTCCTTGCCAAACACTTTCCGACATGTAGCTGCCAAATAATGTCCGTTCCTTGCCAAATACTGTCCTGTCCCTGCCAAATACTGTCCGCCAAGTGACTGCCAAATACTGTCCGTTCCTTGCCAAATACTGTCCGACAAGTGACTGCCAAATAATTATTGTCCGTCCCTTGCCAAATACTGTCCGCCATGTAGCTGCCAAATTCTGTCCGCCAAGTGACTGCCAAATAATGTCCGTTCCTTGCCAATTAATGTCCGTTCCTTGCCAAATACTGTCCGCCAAGTGACTGCCAAATACTGTCCGTTCTTTGCCAAATACTGTCCGCCAAGTGACTGCCAAATAATGTCCGTTCCTTGCCAAACACTTTCCGACATGTAGCTGCCAAATAATGTCCGTTCCTTGCCAAACACTGTCCGACAAGTGACTGCCAAATAATTATTGTCCGTCCCTTGCCAAATACTGTCCGCCATGTAGCTGCCAAATTCTGTCCGCCAAGTGACTGCCAAATACTGTCCGTTCCTTGCCAAATACTGTCCGCCAAGTGACTGCCAAATACTGTCCTGTCCTTGTCAAATACTGTCCGCCATATAGCTGCCATATATATACTGTCGGGTTCTTTCCAAATACTGTCCGCCAAGTGACTGCCCGCCAAATAATTATTGTCCGTTACTTGCCAAATACTGTCCGCGATATAACTGCCATATACTGTCGGGTCCTTTCCAAATACTGTCCGCCAAGTGACTGCCCGCCAAATAATTATTGTCCGTTCCTTGCCAAAAACTGTCCGCCATGTAGCTGCCAAATACTGTCCGTTCCTTGCCAAATACTGTCCGCAAAGTGATTGCCAAATACTGTCCGTTCCTTGCCAAATACTGTCCGCCAAGTGACTGCCAAATACTGTCCGCTCCTTGCCAAAAACTTTCCGCCAAGTGACTGCAAAATACTGTCCGCCAAGTGACTGCCAAATACTGTCCGTTCCTTGCCAAAAACTGTCCGCCAAGTAACTGCAAAATAGTGTCCATTCCTTGCCAAATACTGTCCGCCAAGTGACTGCCTAATAATGTCCGTTCCTTGCCAAATACTGTCCGTTCCTTGCCAAATACTGTCCGCCAACTGACTGCCTAATAATGTCCTCTCCTTGCCAAATACTGTCCGTTCCTTGCCAAATACTGTCCGTCAAGTAACTGCCAAATACTGTCCGTTCCTTGCCAAATACTGTCCGTTCCTTGCCAAATACTGTCCACCAAGTGACTGCCAAATACTGTCCGTTTCTAGCCAAATACTGTCCGCAAAGTGACTTCCTAATACTGTCCGTTCCTTGCCAAATACTGTCCTGTCCTTACCAAATACTGTCCGTTCCTTGCCAAATACTGTCCGTTTCTTGCCAAAATCTGTCCGCCAAGTAACTGCCAAATACTGTCCGTTCGTTGCCAAATACTGTCCGCCAAGTGACTTCCAAATACTGTTCTATCGTTGCCAAATACTGTCCGCCAAGTGACTGTCATATAATTATTGTCCGTTCCTTGCCAAATACTGTCCACCAAGTGACTTCCTAATACTGTCCGTTCCTTGCCAAATACTGTCCACCAAGTAACTGCCAAATACTGTCCGTTCCTTGCCAAATACTGTCCGCCAAGTGACTGCCAAATACTGACCGTTCCTTGCCAAATACTGTCCTGTCCTTGCCAAATACTGTCCGTTCCTTGCCAAATACTGTCCGTTTCTTGCCAAAATCTGTCCGCCAAGTAACTGCAAAATAGTGTCCATTCCTTGCCAAATACTGTCCGCCAAGTGACTGCCTAATAATGTCCGTTCCTTGCCAAATACTGTCCGTTCCTTGCCAAATACTGTCCGCCAACTGACTGCCTAATAATGTCCTCTCCTTGCCAAATACTGTCCGTTCCTTGCCAAATACTGTCCGTCAAGTAACTGCCAAATACTGTCCGTTCCTTGCCAAATACTGTCCGTTCCTTGCCAAATACTGTCCACCAAGTGACTGCCAAATACTGTCCGTTTCTAGCCAAATACTGTCCGCAAAGTGACTTCCTAATACTGTCCGTTCCTTGCCAAATACTGTCCTGTCCTTACCAAATACTGTCCGTTCCTTGCCAAATACTGTCCGTTTCTTGCCAAAATCTGTCCGCCAAGTAACTGCCAAATACTGTCCGTTCGTTGCCAAATACTGTCCGCCAAGTGACTTCCAAATACTGTTCTATCGTTGCCAAATACTGTCCGCCAAGTGACTGTCATATAATTATTGTCCGTTCCTTGCCAAATAATGTCCACCAAGTGACTTCCTAATACTGTCCGTTCCTTGCCAAATACTGTCCACCAAGTAACTGCCAAATACTGTCCGTTCCTTGCCAAATACTGTCCGCCAAGTGACTGCCAAATACTGACCGTTCCTTGCCAAATACTGTCCTGTCCTTGCCAAATACTGTCCGTTCCTTGCCAAATACTGTCCGTTTCTTGCCAAAATCTGTCCGCCAAGTAACTGCCAAATACTGTCCGTTCGTTGCCAAATACTGTCCGCCAGGACACTTCCAAATACTGTTCTGTCCTTGCCAAATACTGTCCGCCAAGTGACTGCCAAATACTGTCCGTTCCTTGCCAAATACTGTCCGCCATGTAGCTGCCAATTAATGTCCGTTCCTTGCCAATTAATGTCCGTTCCTTGCCAAATACTGTCCGCCAAGTGACTGCCAAATACTGTCCGTTCTTTGCCAAATACTGTCCGCCAAGTGACTGCCAAATAATGTCCGTTCCTTGCCAACACTTTCCGACATGTAGCTGCCAAATAATGTCCGTTCCTTGCCAAATACTGTCCTGTCCCTGCCAAATACTGTACGCCAAGTGACTGCAAAATACTGTCCGGTCCTTGCCATATACTGTCCGTCAAGTAACTGCAATACTGTCCGACAAGTGACTGCCAAATAATTATTGTCCGTCCCTTGCCAAATACTGTCCGCCATGTAGCTGCCAAATTCTGTCCGCCAAGTGACTGCCAAATACTGTCCGTTCCTTGCCAAATACTGTCCGCCAAGTGACTGCCAAATACTGTCCTGTCCTTGTCAAATACTGTCCGCCATATAGCTGCCATATATATACTGTCGGGTTCTTTCCAAATACTGTCCGCCAAGTGACTGCCCGCCAAATAATTATTGTCCGTTACTTGCCAAATACTGTCCGCGATATAACTGCCATATACTGTCGGGTCCTTTCCAAATACTGTCCGCCAAGTGACTGCCCACCAAATAATTATTGTCCGTTCCTTGCCAAAAACTGTCCGCCATGTAGCTGCCAAATACTGTCCGTTCCTTGCCAAATACTGTCCGCAAAGTGATTGCCAAATACTGTCCGTTCCTTGCCAAATACTGTCCGCCAAGTGACTGCCAAATACTGTCCGCTCCTTGCCAAAAACTTTCCGCCAAGTGACTGCAAAATACTGTCCGCCAAGTGACTGCCAAATACTGTCCGCCAAGTGACTGCCAAATACTGTCCGTTCCTTGCCAAAAACTTTCCGCCAAGTGACTGCAAAATACTGTCCGCCAAGTGATTGCCAAATACTGTCCGCCAAGTGACTGCCAAATACTGTCCGTTCCTTGCCAAATACTGTCCGCCACGTGACTTCCTAATACTCTCCGTTCCTTGCCAAATACTGTCCGCCAAGTGACTGTAATATAAATATTGTCCGTTCCCTGCTAAATACTGTCCGTTCCTTGCCAAATACTCTCCATTCCTTGCCAAATACTGTCCACCAAGTGACTGCCAAATACTGTCCGTTCCTTGCCAAATACTGTCCGTTCCTTGCCAAATACTGTCCGCCAAGTGACTTCCAAATACTGTCCTGTCCTTGCCAAATACTGTCCGCCAAGTGACTGCCAAATACTGTCCGTTTCTTGCCAAAATCTGTCCGCCAAGTAACTGCCAAATACTGTCCGTTCCTTGCCAAAAACTGTCCGCCAAGTAACTGCAAAATAGTGTCCATTCCTTGCCAAATACTGTCCGCCAAGTGACTGCCTAATAATGTCCGTTCCTTGCCAAATACTGTCCGTTCCTTGCTAAATACTGTCCGCCAAGTGACTGCCTAATAATGTCCGTTCCTTGCCAAATACTGTCCGTTTCTTGCCAAATACTGTCCGTCAAGTAACTGCCAAATACTGTCCGTTCCTTGCCAAATACTGTCCACCAAGTGACTGCCAAATACTGTCCGTTTCTAGCCAAATACTGTCCGCAAAGTGACTTCCTAATACTGTCCGTTCCTTGCCAAATACTGTCCTGTCCTTGCCAAATACTGTCCTGTCCTTGCCAAATACTGTCCGTTCCTTGCCAATCACTGTCCGTTTCTTGCCAAAATCTGTCCGCCAAGTAACTGCCAAATACTGTCCGTTCGTTGCCAAATACTGTCCGCCAAGTGACTTCCAAATACTGTTCTATCGTTGCCAAATACTGTCCGCCAAGTGACTTCCTAATACTGTCCGTTCCTTGCCAAATACTGTCCACCAAGTAACTGCCAAATAATGTCCGTTCCTTGCCAAATACTGTCCGCCAAGTGACTGCCAAATACTGACCGTTCCTTGCCAATTACTGTCCTGTCCTTGCCAAATACTGTCCGTTCCTTGCCAAATACTGTCCGTTTCTTGCCAAAATCTGTCCGCCAAGTAACTGCCAAATACTGTCCGTTCGTTGCCAAATACTGTCCGCCAGGACACTTCCAAATACTGTTCTGTCGTTGCCAAATACTGTCCGCCAAGTGACTGTCATATAATTATTGTCCGTTCCTTGCCAAATACTGTCCGCCACGTGACTTCCTTATACTCTCCGTTCCTTGCCAAATACTGTCCGCCAAGTGACTGTAATATAAATATTGTCCGTTCCCTGCTAAATACTGTCCGTTTCTTGCCAAATACTGTCCACCAAGTGACTGCCAAATACTGTCCGTTCCTTGCCAAATACTGTCCGCCAAGTGACTGCCAAATACTGTCCGTTCCTTGCCAAATACTGTCCTGTCCTTGCCAAATACTGTCCGCCAAGTGACTGTCAAATACTGTCCGTTCCTTGCCAAAAACTGTCCGCCAAGTAACTGCAAAATAGTCTCCATTCCTTGCCTAATACTGTCCGCCAAGTGACTGCCTAATAATGTCCGTTCCTTGCCAAATACTGTCCGTTCCTTGCTAAATACTGTCCGCCAAGTGACTGCCTAATAATGTCCGTTCCTTGCCAAATACTGTCCGTTCCTTGCCAAATACTGTCCACCAAGTGACTGCCAAATACTGTCCGTTTCTAGCCAAATACTGTCCGCAAAGTGACTTCCTAATACTGTCCGTTCCTTGCCAAATACTGTCCGTTTCTTGCCAAAATCTGTCCGCCAAGTAACTGCCAAATACTGTCCGTTCGTTGCCAAATACTTTCCGCCAAGTGACTTCCAAATACTGTTCTGTCGTTGCCAAATACTGTCCGCCAAGTGACTGTCATATAATTATTGTCCGTTCCTTGCCAAATACTGTCCACCAAGTGACTTCCTAATACTGTCCGTTCCTTGCCAAATACTGTCCACCAAGTAACTGCCAAATACTGTCCGTTCCTTGCCAAATACTGTCCGTTTCTTGCCAAAATCTGTCCGCCAAGTAACTGCCAAATACTGTCCGTTCGTTGCCAAATACTGTCCGCCAAGAGACTTCCAAATACTGTTCTGTCCTTGCAAAATACTGTCCGTCAAGTGACTGCCAAATACTGTCCGTTCCTTGCCAAATACTGTCCGCCATGTAGCTGCCAATTAATGTCCGTTCCTTGCCAATTAATGTCCGTTCCTTGCCAAATACTGTCCGCCAAGTGACTGCCAAATACTGTCCGTTCTTTGCCAAATACTGTCCGCCAAGTGACTGCCAAATAATGTCCGTTCCTTGCCAAACACTTTCCGACATGTAGCTGCCAAATAATGTCCGTTCCTTGCCAAATACTGTCCTGTCCCTGCCAAATACTGTACGCCAAGTGACTGCAAAATACTGTCCGCCAAGTGACTGCAAAATACTGTCCGGTCCTTGCCATATACTGTCCGTCAAGTAACTGCCAAATACTGTCCGTTCCTTGCCAAATACTGTCCGACAAGTGACTGCCAAATAATTATTGTCCGTCCCTTGCCAAATACTGTCCGCCATGTAGCTGCCAAATTCTGTCCGCCAAGTGACTGCCAAATACTGTCCGTTCCTTGCCAAATACTGTCCGCCAAGTGACTGCCAAATACTGTCCTGTCCTTGTCAAATACTGTCCGCCATATAGCTGCCATATATATACTGTCGGGTTCTTTCCAAATACTGTCCGCCAAGTGACTGCCCGCCAAATAATGATTGTCCGTTACTTGCCAAATACTGTCCGCGATATAACTGCCATATACTGTCGGGTCCTTTCCAAATACTGTCCGCCAAGTGACTGCCCGCCAAATAATTATTGTCCGTTCCTTGCCAAATACTGTCCGCCAAGTGACTGTCAAATACTGTCCGTTCCTTGCCAAAAACTGTCCGCCAAGTAACTGCAAAATAGTCTCCATTCCTTGCCAAATACTGTCCGCCAAGTGACTGCCTAATAATGTCCGTTCCTTGCCAAATACTGTCCGTTCCTTGCTAAATACTGTCCGCCAAGTGACTGCCTAATAATGTCCGTTCCTTGCCAAATACTGTCCGTTCCTTGCCAAATACTGTCCACCAAGTGACTGCCAAATACTGTCCGTTTCTAGCCAAATACTGTCCGCAAAGTGACTTCCTAATACTGTCCGTTCCTTGCCAAATACTGTCCTGTCCTTGCCAAATACTGTCCGTTCCTTGCCAAATACTGTCCGTTTCTTGCCAAAATCTGTCTGCCAAGTAACTGCCAAATACTGTCCGTTCGTTGCCAAATACTGTCCGCCAAGTGACTTCCAAATACTGTTCTGTCGTTGCCAAATACTGTCCGCCAAGTGACTGTCATATAATTATTGTCCGTTCCTTGCCAAATACTGTCCACCAAGTGACTTCCTAATACTGTCCGTTCCTTGCCAAATACTGTCCACCAAGTAACTGCCAAATACTGTCCGTTCCTTGCCAAATACTGTCCGTTTCTTGCCAAAATCTGTCCGCCAAGTAACTGCCAAATACTGTCCGTTCGTTGCCAAATACTGTCCGCCAAGAGACTTCCAAATACTGTTCTGTCCTTGCAAAATACTGTCCGTCAAGTGACTGCCAAATACTGTCCGTTCCTTGGCAAATACTGTCCGCCATGTAGCTGCCAATTAATGTCCGTTCCTTGCCAATTAATGTCCGTTCCTTGCCAAATACTGTCCGCCAAGTGACTGCCAAATACTGTCCGTTCTTTGCCAAATACTGTCCGCCAAGTGACTGCCAAATAATGTCCGTTCCTTGCCAAACACTTTCCGACATGTAGCTGCCAAATAATGTCCGTTCCTTGCCAAACACTGTCCGACAAGTGACTGCCAAATAATTATTGTCCGTCCCTTGCCAAATACTGTCCGCCATGTAGCTGCCAAATTCTGTCCGCCAAGTGACTGCCAAATACTGTCCGTTCCTTGCCAAATACTGTCCGCCAAGTGACTGCCAAATACTGTCCTGTCCTTGTCAAATACTGTCCGCCATATAGCTGCCATATATATACTGTCGGGTTCTTTCCAAATACTGTCCGCCAAGTGACTGCCCGCCAAATAATTATTGTCCGTTACTTGCCAAATACTGTCCGCGATATAACTGCCATATACTGTCGGGTCCTTTCCAAATACTGTCCGCCAAGTGACTGCCCGCCAAATAATTATTGTCCGTTCCTTGCCAAAAACTGTCCGCCATGTAGCTGCCAAATACTGTCCGTTCCTTGCCAAATACTGTCCGCCAAGTAACTGCCAAATACTGTCCGTTCCTTGCCAAATACTGTCCGCCAAGTGACTGCCAAATACTGACCGTTCCTTGCCAAATACTGTCCTGTCCTTGCCAAATACTGTCCGTTCCTTGCCAAATACTGTCCGTTTCTTGCCAAAATCTGTCCGCCAAGTAACTGCAAAATAGTGTCCATTCCTTGCCAAATACTGTCCGCCAAGTGACTGCCCGCCAAATAATTATTGTCCGTTCCTTGCCAAATACTGTCCGCCAAGTGACTGTCAAATACTGTCCGTTCCTTGCCAAAAACTGTCCGCCAAGTAACTGCAAAATAGTCTCCATTCCTTGCCAAATACTGTCCGCCAAGTGACTGCCTAATAATGTCCGTTCCTTGCCAAATACTGTCCGTTCCTTGCTAAATACTGTCCGCCAAGTGACTGCCAAATACTGTCCGTTCCTTGCCAAATACTGTCCGTTCCTTGCCAAATACTGTCCACCAAGTGACTGCCAAATACTGTCCGTTTCTAGCCAAATACTGTCCGCAAAGTGACTTCCTAATACTGTCCGTTCCTTGCCAAATACTGTCCTGTCCTTGCCAAATACTGTCCGTTCCTTGCCAAATACTGTCCGTTTCTTGCCAAAATCTGTCTGCCAAGTAACTGCCAAATACTGTCCGTTCGTTGCCAAATACTGTCCGCCAAGTGACTTCCAAATACTGTTCTGTCGTTGCCAAATACTGTCCGCCAAGTGACTGTCATATAATTATTGTCCGTTCCTTGCCAAATACTGTCCACCAAGTGACTTCCTAATACTGTCCGTTCCTTGCCAAATACTGTCCACCAAGTAACTGCCAAATACTGTCCGTTCCTTGCCAAATACTGTCCGTTTCTTGCCAAAATCTGTCCGCCAAGTAACTGCCAAATACTGTCCGTTCGTTGCCAAATACTGTCCGCTAAGAGACTTCCAAATACTGTTCTGTCCTTGCAAAATACTGTCCGTCAAGTGACTGCCAAATACTGTCCGTTCCTTGGCAAATACTGTCCGCCATGTAGCTGCCAATTAATGTCCGTTCCTTGCCAATTAATGTCCGTTCCTTGCCAAATACTGTCCGCCAAGTGACTGCCAAATACTGTCCGTTCTTTGCCAAATACTGTCCGCCAAGTGACTGCCAAATAATGTCCGTTCCTTGCCAAACACTTTCCGACATGTAGCTGCCAAATAATGTCCGTTCCTTGCCAAACACTGTCCGACAAGTGACTGCCAAATAATTATTGTCCGTCCCTTGCCAAATACTGTCCGCCATGTAGCTGCCAAATTCTGTCCGCCAAGTGACTGCCAAATACTGTCCGTTCCTTGCCAAATACTGTCCGCCAAGTGACTGCCAAATACTGTCCTGTCCTTGTCAAATACTGTCCGCCATATAGCTGCCATATATATACTGTCGGGTTCTTTCCAAATACTGTCCGCCAAGTGACTGCCCGCCAAATAATTATTGTCCGTTACTTGCCAAATACTGTCCGCGATATAACTGCCATATACTGTCGGGTCCTTTCCAAATACTGTCCGCCAAGTGACTGCCCGCCAAATAATTATTGTCCGTTCCTTGCCAAAAACTGTCCGCCATGTAGCTGCCAAATACTGTCCGTTCCTTGCCAAATACTGTCCGCAAAGTGATTGCCAAATACTGTCCGTTCCTTGCCAAATACTGTCCGCCAAGTGACTGCCAAATACTGTCCGCTCCTTGCCAAAAACTTTCCGCCAAGTGACTGCAAAATACTGTCCGCCAAGTGACTGCCAAATACTGTCCGTTCCTTGCCAAAAACTGTCCGCCAAGTAACTGCAAAATAGTGTCCATTCCTTGCCAAATACTGTCCGCCAAGTGACTGCCTAATAATGTCCGTTCCTTGCCAAATACTGTCCGTTCCTTGCCAAATACTGTCCGCCAACTGACTGCCTAATAATGTCCTCTCCTTGCCAAATACTGTCCGTTCCTTGCCAAATACTGTCCGTCAAGTAACTGCCAAATACTGTCCGTTCCTTGCCAAATACTGTCCGTTCCTTGCCAAATACTGTCCACCAAGTGACTGCCAAATACTGTCCGTTTCTAGCCAAATACTGTCCGCAAAGTGACTTCCTAATACTGTCCGTTCCTTGCCAAATACTGTCCTGTCCTTACCAAATACTGTCCGTTCCTTGCCAAATACTGTCCGTTTCTTGCCAAAATCTGTCCGCCAAGTAACTGCCAAATACTGTCCGTTCGTTGCCAAATACTGTCCGCCAAGTGACTTCCAAATACTGTTCTATCGTTGCCAAATACTGTCCGCCAAGTGACTGTCATATAATTATTGTCCGTTCCTTGCCAAATACTGTCCACCAAGTGACTTCCTAATACTGTCCGTTCCTTGCCAAATACTGTCCACCAAGTAACTGCCAAATACTGTCCGTTCCTTGCCAAATACTGTCCGCCAAGTGACTGCCAAATACTGACCGTTCCTTGCCAAATACTGTCCTGTCCTTGCCAAATACTGTCCGTTCCTTGCCAAATACTGTCCGTTTCTTGCCAAAATCTGTCCGCCAAGTAACTGCAAAATAGTGTCCATTCCTTGCCAAATACTGTCCGCCAAGTGACTGCCTAATAATGTCCGTTCCTTGCCAAATACTGTCCGTTCCTTGCCAAATACTGTCCGCCAACTGACTGCCTAATAATGTCCTCTCCTTGCCAAATACTGTCCGTTCCTTGCCAAATACTGTCCGTCAAGTAACTGCCAAATACTGTCCGTTCCTTGCCAAATACTGTCCGTTCCTTGCCAAATACTGTCCACCAAGTGACTGCCAAATACTGTCCGTTTCTAGCCAAATACTGTCCGCAAAGTGACTTCCTAATACTGTCCGTTCCTTGCCAAATACTGTCCTGTCCTTACCAAATACTGTCCGTTCCTTGCCAAATACTGTCCGTTTCTTGCCAAAATCTGTCCGCCAAGTAACTGCCAAATACTGTCCGTTCGTTGCCAAATACTGTCCGCCAAGTGACTTCCAAATACTGTTCTATCGTTGCCAAATACTGTCCGCCAAGTGACTGTCATATAATTATTGTCCGTTCCTTGCCAAATACTGTCCACCAAGTGACTTCCTAATACTGTCCGTTCCTTGCCAAATACTGTCCACCAAGTAACTGCCAAATACTGTCCGTTCCTTGCCAAATACTGTCCGCCAAGTGACTGCCAAATACTGACCGTTCCTTGCCAAATACTGTCCTGTCCTTGCCAAATACTGTCCGTTCCTTGCCAAATACTGTCCGTTTCTTGCAAAAATCTGTCCGCCAAGTAACTGCCAAATACTGTCCGTTCGTTGCCAAATACTGTCCGCCAGGACACTTCCAAATACTGTTCTGTCCTTGCCAAATACTGTCCGCCAAGTGACTGCCAAATACTGTCCGTTCCTTGCCAAATACTGTCCGCCATGTAGCTGCCAATTAATGTCCGTTCCTTGCCAATTAATGTCCGTTCCTTGCCAAATACTGTCCGCCAAGTGACTGCCAAATACTGTCCGTTCTTTGCCAAATACTGTCCGCCAAGTGACTGCCAAATAATGTCCGTTCCTTGCCAACACTTTCCGACATGTAGCTGCCAAATAATGTCCGTTCCTTGCCAAATACTGTCCTGTCCCTGCCAAATACTGTACGCCAAGTGACTGCAAAATACTGTCCGGTCCTTGCCATATACTGTCCGTCAAGTAACTGCAATACTGTCCGACAAGTGACTGCCAAATAATTATTGTCCGTCCCTTGCCAAATACTGTCCGCCATGTAGCTGCCAAATTCTGTCCGCCAAGTGACTGCCAAATACTGTCCGTTCCTTGCCAAATACTGTCCGCCAAGTGACTGCCAAATACTGTCCTGTCCTTGTCAAATACTGTCCGCCATATAGCTGCCATATATATACTGTCGGGTTCTTTCCAAATACTGTCCGCCAAGTGACTGCCCGCCAAATAATTATTGTCCGTTACTTGCCAAATACTGTCCGCGATATAACTGCCATATACTGTCGGGTCCTTTCCAAATACTGTCCGCCAAGTGACTGCCCACCAAATAATTATTGTCCGTTCCTTGCCAAAAACTGTCCGCCATGTAGCTGCCAAATACTGTCCGTTCCTTGCCAAATACTGTCCGCAAAGTGATTGCCAAATACTGTCCGTTCCTTGCCAAATACTGTCCGCCAAGTGACTGCCAAATACTGTCCGCTCCTTGCCAAAAACTTTCCGCCAAGTGACTGCAAAATACTGTCCGCCAAGTGACTGCCAAATACTGTCCGCCAAGTGACTGCCAAATACTGTCCGTTCCTTGCCAAATACTGTCCGCCACGTGACTTCCTAATACTCTCCGTTCCTTGCCAAATACTGTCCGCCAAGTGACTGTAATATAAATATTGTCCGTTCCCTGCTAAATACTGTCCGTTCCTTGCCAAATACTTTCCGTTCCTTGCCAAATACTGTCCACCAAGTGACTGCCAAATACTGTCCGTTTCTTGCCAAAATCTGTCCGCCAAGTAACTGCCAAATTCTGTCCGTTCCTTGCCAAATACTGTCCGCCAAGTGACTTTTAAATACTGTCCTGTCCTTGCCAAATACTGTCCGCCAAGTGACTGTCAAATACAGTCCGTTCCTTGCCAAAAACTGTCCGCCAAGTAACTGCAATATAGTGTCCATTCCTTGCCAAATACTGTCCGCCAAGTGACTGCCAAATAATGTCCGTTCCTTGCCAAATACTGTCCGCCAAGTGACTGCCTAATAATGTCCGTTCCTTGCCAAATACTGTCCGTTCCTTACCAAATACTGTCCGTCAAGTAACTGCCAAATACTGTCCGTTCCTTGCCAAATTAAGTCCGCCAAGTGACTGTAATTTAATTATTGTCCGTTTCTTGCCAAATACTGTCCGGTCCTTGCCAAATACTGTCCGTTCCTTGCCAAATACTGTCCACCAAGTGACTGCCAAATACTGTCCGTTTCTAGCCAAATACTGTCCGCAAAGTGACTTCCTAATACTGTCCGTTCCTTGCCAAATACTGTCCTGTCCTTGCCAAATACTGTCCGTTCCTTGCCAAATACTGTCCGTTTCATGCCAAAATCTGTCCGCCAAGTAACTGCCAAATACTGTCCGTTCGTTGCCAAATACACTGTAAAACCGGTGAGGCATGACGCGTTTATACGTTAAACACATAAACACATAAAGAGTTTATAACTAAAACACTATGCATTTATATTCACTATTATAAACACGTGTTCAGTCGTAATCTGTGGGTGTGTATTTCATTTGCTGAATTCAGGCTGCACGGGGCATAATTACGCCAAGTATGTGTTAGTTCGTGCATAATAGACGTTGGCTAATATTAATTAGTTTGGTTGAGGATGCTTTTTTGTTCTTTTCTTTCCACCAAACAACCACATAAACATAATGCTGACAATCAGCTTGAAACGTAAACGCCGCGTTTAGTATTTTTCGCGGGCAATTCTCCATGGAAAAATATACGCATGCGCAATAGCACCTTGACCTCCTTTCAACCGCCAGCCCCTGACCAAAAGTGCGGAGTCGCCATTGTTCGTGGTGTCCAGCCTCCATGATCTCACTCCGTTTCTCTACAGATCAAGTAATACTTTGTCACAGGTTTGAGCATGCTTATTTTGTTTTTATATATTTCAAGGTCAATCTCGAAACCGTAAAAGAATTAGTAATGCGTTAGTTGCCGTTGGTATTAGTGATTTTGTTGGCTCGTTGTCGTAGGGTTCTGTGCACACGTCAGTGCAATGAACTGTGCATGTAAGTTTACTCAGGCTACTACAGTACTACTACTACTACTAGTACTAGTAGTAGTAGTACTATATTACTAGAGTAGTAGTACGACTACACTATGACGAAATGACGTACATGTACATGTACATGTACATGTATGCCTACTGTAGTTAAACTCATCCTACGTTCATCGTTAGACTTGTATACATTAGTGTGTTTTGTGTGGCAGATTAGAACAGTGTATTATCATGGAGGAGTAAGTAGGGATTATGTAGTGAGGCTTGGCTTAGGCCAGGAATTTCTTAGACTTAAGGAACCATCTTCAGTTTCATTTTTCAATGCAATGAGCAACTTCCAATGACTGGGTATTAAAATCTTTAAAAGGTGTACAGATAACACTTTTGCAGAAAGCATTTAAAAGCAAAAGGGGCACAAACAAGGGTGGCAGGCACAAGAGGCCAAGGCCAGCCTATCATTGCCTCAGGCCCAGTTGTTTATTCTTGGGCTGTTGGCCTATATTGATTGCTTGCTTGCATTAATTTGTAAAGCTACTTTAGTGTCCCCATTCCTCTGTCAGGTCTGTTATTGAATTATTATTTTTTTCAGTTTTTATAAATTAAGTAAGGGCTAAGGCATGTGATAGTTGCAGCATGTACATGTATACTGTCATCTACTTCTAGATACTTCTACATTTTTAATATGGAGTTCAAATGTTCCATGTGTTGCTTTGCTGATAATTTGTATGATGTGTTTTCAAAACACATTGTCCGATTTCACCGACATGACCCAAATTTTATCGTGTTTTGTATTGTGAATAATTGTTATTATTCTACAAAAAGCTGGAATGCTTTTAAGGTACATTTTTGTCGAAAACACAAAAATCTGGGTCAACTTAACCACAACGATAACCCTGACAGTGAAGATGGTGATTCTAGTGCTGAGGAAAATTATGGTGACGATCCAATATGGGGAAATGAGGGGCAACACATGTCTCCAGAAGAAGTAACAAAACAACATGTGTCGTTTTCTCTGGCATTAGAGTGTCATCATAACCTGACTCATTCTTCTGTGAGTGGGGTTATTCAATCAGTGTCTTCATTGATTGATCATCATGTGTCCATGTACAAGTGCTCAGTTAGGGATAAGCTGAGCAATCAGGGCATTCCTTTCGACTTCCTAGAAACAATTGAAGTACATCATTCTATGACTGAAGTCGAAACAAGAAAGAGACGAGATGCACTCTATAAACATGAATACTTCTATGTTTCTCCAGAGGCGGTTAAATTGGGTGACAAATTTGTTACTGTTAAGGGAAATCTAGTCAAGAAAGACATTGTTGGCTATATTGTTCCCTTTTCAAAAAGTTTAGCTAGCCTTTTGCGCATGCCAGACATTCAGCATTACATTGATAATTCACACACTGGCCCTGGAGACTACATGTTTGATATTTGTGATGGACAGTACATACAATCTGATCCATTATTTAGGAGAAATCCTAGGGCCCTTCAAGTCATTATTCACACTGATGACATAGAAATGGTCAATCCAATTGGATCACACACCAAAAAACATAAACTCAGTATGTTTTATTATACATTGGGGAACATCCCACCAGAATTTCGGTCACAACTTCATGCTATTCAATTGTTGGGTGTAGCAAAAACAAAGGATCTTAGGAAGTGTGGACCTGGTGTCTTGTTACATGATTTCATCACAGATGCCAAAAATCTGTGTTCGGATGATGGGCTTGAAGTGAATGTAAATGGAGTTCATGTCAGGCTTGAGGGTAAGGTGGTATTTGCCTCATGTGACACTCCAGCAGCCAACTGGTTTGGGGGATTTAAGGAGGGCGTTGGCTTTGCATTCAAGGCCTGCAGGAATTGTGATGGCACAAAGTTTGACATGAAACATAAGTTCTTGGAAAACGAATTTCATCTCAGAGATGAAGTGGAACATAGGCAAAGGTGTATCATGCTTGATGGTAATCTGTCAAAACCTGCGAGGGAATATTGGAGCAAGCAGTGGGGAATCAACAATCAAAGCTGTCTCGAGGGAATTCCAGATTTCAGACTATGTTCAGGTTTTGTACAGGACCCAATGCACATATTTCTAGAAGGTTTAATTCCCCTTGAGCTCAAGTACATGTTGTACGACTTTATATGTGTTTCAAAATACTTCACTTTGAAATGGCTTAATGCGAGAATCACTTCGTTCCCTTACTCTTATCTGGAAGCTGGGGCAAAGCCTGAAGTCCTTGATATGAAGCACATAAATGGAGATGGCAAACTGAAAAATACCTCTGCAGCCACTATGACCTTAATTTGCATCTTGCCATACATCATCTCTCAGAGAGTACCAAGGACAGAAGCAAAATGGATCAATTTCCTGAGGCTTGTTCAGATGACCCTTCTCTCAACAAGTCCATGCTGTAATCAAACTACTGCTAATTTACTTGCTCAGATCACATATGATCATCACGTAACTTTTGCCAACATCTACCCTACAGCAAGTATAACACCTAAGATGCACTACTGCGTGCACCTCCCAAGACAAATGATCCTCTATGGTCCATTACGACATCAGTGGTGTATGCGTTTTGAAGCCAAACATGGGTTTTTCAAAACCAAGACATGGAGATGCTTTAAGAACCTTCCTTTGAGCATATGTTTGAAGCACCAGAAGTTTTTGTGCTTTAAGCAGCTTGATTCACCAGGCCTGGGAACCCACAATTTTCTTTATCGTGGTGACCTTGTCACAGAGGGTGTGTCCATAGTGGTGAATGATGTGTATCCAGAACTTGCTAAT
Organism: Luidia sarsii; assembly: GCA_949987565.1. Taxonomy (NCBI): domain Eukaryota; kingdom Metazoa; phylum Echinodermata; class Asteroidea; order Paxillosida; family Luidiidae; genus Luidia; species Luidia sarsii. Next base: position 505,243 of record OX465102.1, read on the forward strand.
ACAATAGCTACATCTGTAGGTATTGAACTTCATGATGGCCTGCAGGTTTACAAGACAATTAGTGTTGTAATTCTTGGTAAGGAATACCGACAAGGATGCTGTGTAGTGCTTTCCTATGAAGATGAATTACCTAAGTTTGCTTTGTTGGAAACAGTGTTGATAGTCAATGATGAAAAGATATTCATTGTTGAGGGTATGGAAATCATTAACTTTGATGTCCATATTATGTCATATGTGTTGGAATGTACTGGTCAATGCTCTGCGGTTCAATATTCACAGTTATTTTCAAAGTGGCCTCTGAGTGTTCATGACCATGAGGGAAAGAAGTGTGTGATCAATAAGTATTCACATGTGTGTGAACTGTTTTAAGTTCACATTTAAGATTGATGGCCCATGTTTTGCATCAAATGACACTTTCATTACAGAAAGGAAAACAACAAACAAATTAAAATATATGGCTTATACACAAATCTTGAATGCATTATTAAAAACGAGTGCATTGTCACTACGTGAATTCATTAAAATAGAAAAGTCCAGATTTCACCAAGTGATTGTTTTCTGTGTCAATACACAAAATGCATTCAATAGTTGTTGTATAACTTGATATAAATTTTTACAATAGTTACACAATATACACAGGTCCTTATCTATCCCACATTCTGAAGGGTAGGACAATACATAATGTAACTTATGTTTTGGTATGTTCTATGAATAATTGTTTTCCTGGTTGTACACTGTACAAATAGATTAAATTCCCCACCCTACGATGACAGTACATGTATACTCAGTTTCGCTTGATTGATCTTGTCTTATATAACAACTAATACACTGGTAGTGATATTATGCTCAATACTTCCAAACACCTCTTTAGTGGCATATCATGATGATATTTAAGTTGTGGAGCAGTGACAGGGCAACAAGAAAGAGTGTTGCTTGTAGCAGTCTTGACGAACTACTGGAAAAAGGTATGTTTAACATTGATCTATTTCCTATGTATAAATGATGCAATGTACTATGAGGCGCCAAGTGTAAATATATTATTTAACGCAATTATTTACAAATAATTACATTATTTAACGTATAATCCATTATTTAGCCAGAGTTGTTTTTTTATTTAGATATAATGCAGTATGCACAATATCATTATATATATATAATCGTGTGCACCATATCATTATATATTATATAATTGTGTGCACCATATCATTATATATATATAATTGTGTGCACCATATCATTATATATATATAATTGTGTGCACCATATCATTATATATATATATAATTGTGTGCACCATATTATTATATATATATAATTGTCTGCACCATCATCCTCTTATGTAAATAAACAATTATATATAAATAATGCAATTGGACGAGGCTATTATATATATATAATGGAAAGCGTCTACACTCTATTATATATATATAAAGAAGTTATATGTAAATTATGCCGATAACCATGCCCACATCTAAATATTCATGTAGGAACGTACGGCTTTGAGATGGTCAGGCACCCTCTTCGATCTTCGTTCACAATGTGCGCTTCATAGTACAGGTATAGTACACATGTACAATGTACATGTACATGTACTGTACATGTACATTACATACACTGTACAGTACATGTAGTACGTGTACATGTACTGTACATGTACAGTACATGTACATGTACATGTACATTGTACGTGTACGTACATGTACATGTAGTGTACATGTACTGTACATGTTTACATGTACATGTACGTTCAATGTAATGTACTGTACCTACATGTACATGTACATGTACATTGTACATACATGAATAAATTGTGTACATGAACGTCAGATCAGACCGCGGTGTTTCCAAGTACGTGTATTTTTAAATGACTTAAACTTCCCGTAGTCCGTGGTGTGTTTGTTATAAGTGGGTGCATACACTAGTGTTAGATAGCGATATAATTCATGTATGTACAATGTACATGTACATGTAGGTACAGTACATTACATTGAACGTACATGTACATGTACATGTACATGTAAACATGTACATGTACATGTACTGTACATGTACAGTACATGTACACTACATGTACTTTCGATTTCGTAAGCCAAATTATAGATTTTTTTCGATCATTACAGGAGAAGCATACCGAAATAAAAACACTGTGTTTAACATGTAAACTTTAGTCAGAGCGACGACAGCGTTTAGAAGACTCGACGCATGCGCTCTATGGACATGCTTGGACATGCGCACTTCGACCTTTTTCCTGCGTCCATTTTTGTCTGTGGCACGAAACGAAATCGTCAGCAAGATAAAAGAGCTATTTTCAGCTCTTCTTCTTCGTTTTGCTGAAGGTTCGTAAATGCATATGTTCTGAGATATTTCGTGATCACAGATGGACCCTAATTTTGGGGGGAGGTTGAGGTTTACATAAGCATTTCAGCTAATCTTGTTACGCATCGTGTAGCTTACAGTACATTGCCTTGGGTTGCATTGTAACTCACGTCGGGACACCGTTGCGATATGGTGTACGGTATAGGCCTATTGTATGTGTAGCCTGCGTGCAGGCCAGGCTAGGCCAATGCCAATACCCAACAATAATATGAACTACATGTACAACTTATAATTACTCTACGTAATCATATGTGTGCGTACTGCTGCTAGTACTACTCAAGTAAATAGCAGTGTCAAAGTCAACGGAATGTATTAGTAATACAATACTAGTTTAGTACATCCCATGCATACATATACGTAGTGTAGTGTAGACTGTAGTACATCATTCATTACAAAACATGTACATGTACATCATCCATCTTGTTACACACACTAATGGATACGTATAGTGACTGTACCCTGTGCACCACTTCTACTAGTACAGTAGCATAGCAGTACACTAATGTATGTATACTGACTGTACACTGTGCACCACTTCTACTAGTACAGTAGCATAGCAGTACACTAATGTATACGTACTGACTGTACACAGTGCACCACTACTACTACTACTAGTACTAGTACAGTAGCAGTAGTACTATACTAGTACTACTACTACTAGCAGTACATCAGTCATCATTACTGACATTAGTACATTACATGTATATGTAGGGGCCTAGTTCAGTAGTTGTACTGTAGTACTAGTAGTAGTATTAAGTCTAGTAGAAGTACATCACATGTACATGTACATGATACTGTAAATTGTGATGTTACATGTGCTTGGACAATTGTGGTCAGAGAATGTCAAGATTCCTAATTAATCTTGCCTTTTCTTTGGATTGAGAATTTCATTACGATTCCATTTGATTTAGTTTTAGGCCCTACAAGAAGAGTGCCTTGCCACACTGACTTTGTAAATAACATGCAATAATAGGGCAGTTTAGGCAGTTGACAATCTTATTGTCTGCAATACTTTTAAACACTAACGTGTTTATAGGTCTTACCAGAGTAGTACATGCAATATAGTCTAACAAAAATACACCTTAACTACATTGCAGCCATCTAATTTGTCTGTTCCCCTATAGAGAGACACAATGTGATTGGAATCGACTTCACAAAATGTAAACAGGCATTTTCCATCCCATTTTGGTCCTTTAGTTGATTAAAATTCCGTATTGAGATGCCTTTATTTTAAAAAGGGGGCAGCCATTAAAGGGACGTACTTGCTGATTTTAAAAAATACAATTGCTGGTTATGTTCTTTAACTACCAAAGTTATGGTAATTAATACACCCCATACAATAATTGTTATCTTGTGATCGCTTGAAAGACCATCAAACTACACCTTGAGCAAACAAAACACTACATCCATTGAACTGCAGCTGCTTGGTACTAAGCCATTCATTTTATTGTAGCTTCAGTAACTAGTACCTCAAATGCAATTTGTCGTTGTTTTCACATCACATTGTGCATCAATATGTGTATCATGAGAGATACGAGATTAATAACCCTCTTAGATCGCATGACAGTAAAGAATTTTGTAGGGGATGTGATTCAGTTCTGGCTACCGCACCGTGTGGTTGTATATGTACATGCATATGCGTTATACTGTATTATACTGGCCGTGCACTTGACTGGCTGTGTGTGTGTGCGTGTGTGCACCGGGACACGTTGTGTATGACTGATCAATGGCGGCTTGTAGCCATAGCAACCGTGCACTGCGTGTGCATGTGTGCAATGCGTGGGTCTTGGGTCGTGTTAGTGACAGTAATTTCGTGGCGTTATCCCACAGAACAGGGAACTGCTCCTTTTCGGAGGCCATGGTATTAGTACACGTACTAGTACCCAATCTGTGAAGGCCTCGAGGAAACTCTGGTGTTGGGTGAGTGCCCGGATTATATGTTGGCCTACCAGATACTCAATTAATTCGTGATTACAAGAATTAGCACTCAACCTCACAATTTTCCGCCGGAATTCATATTTGTTTTGTTCGGTTCTCCCTATTACTATATTAGGGGTTTGATTGTTTGTTCTTCTGAGCATTAAATGCAATCCACCTCGAGATCGAGATCCCCCCTCAACCATACTTGTCCTGAGTGTTTTGTCCGTCCCGATGGAGGAGTGATCCTCCTACCCCTGGTGGCGAGCAGCCGTAACCACCTACCCAGGGAGCGCAGACAGCGTATCCCGACAGAAATTGGCGTCGTAGACAGGATGCGGGATGGATCACTTGGACTTCTATGAATTTTGCTAGACCCCCAACACCTGTTGATATTTTGTGAACCCATTATTGATGGAAGAATAGTTTTGTCTATAAGAGCAGTATCTTATTCCTTTGAGTAAGTGGATGGTGAATTGCATTGTTGTTTTGCAAGGCTGTGTGATATTCCAATACTTGTAGTGAAATGCTCATATGACAATAATTATGATATCATACACTATTTCTTCATATTGATTTGTGTGTGAATGGGCTGTTTATAGATAAGCAGTGAGTTGAACCTTGTTTATTATAGAGTTGTCCTATAAGAACTTGTAGTGTCATATATAAAAAAATGCATATGTAATAGATACCGTAACCAAGGGTCAGACAAATACCTGGGAGCCACTCCTACATCACTGTGTTAAGTCGAATGACTGCTGATTGCAATGGCTGAACAAGAGGGCCTTGCTGAGGTGCTTGCAAAGTCGCATGAGGCTTTGGCAGAAACTTTGGCCAATGCTTTCCAGGGTTTGAAATTTGCGCGGACCCCAAAGCTTAGACTGTCAAAATTCAATGGTCCACCAACAAAACCTGGTGATTTCACCCTTGACCAGTGGCTCGAGGAATTAGACTTTTATTCCAGGCAGCTTGAGCTAACAGTGGTGGAACAGCTATCTGCCGCACTTGATCACTTGGGTGGGGTGGCGAAAGATGAGGTTGGTTGTTGCCCTCTTGGGGAAAGGGATACTATGCCAAAGCTGGTTGCACTACTTAATCGACTGTTTGGTCCCTCAGAGAATATCGCTGCCTTAACTAGCACTTTCTATCTTCGCAACCAGTATGATGGTGAAACCTTGACTGAATTCAGTCGAGAGATCATGTTAATCCATGACAGGATGGAGCGAGTTGCTGATGGTCCCGAAAGGTCAGCATTGCAGGTAATGCGCGATAAGGCATTGAAAGAGCGGCTCGTGCAGGGTGCTCGCGATAAGGCGGTTCGAAGAGAACTCCGTCGTTTGCGAATTGAACGGCCGGGATTATCGTTCTATAAGTTCCGAGAACATCTTTTGGAGTTGTTCCCTGAACGGGAGGAGAAGCGGGTCCCACAGAAAAACAAGTGTAGGATGACTACGGCTTTTGACGATGAGGCGACAGAGACTAAAAAGCGCCCTCATCTGCCTGAGGTTCAGGATGTTCTGTCCCAATTGGTGGCTACTAATAAACTAGTTGCTGAAAAGTTGGAATCGTTGTCCGAGCATCAGGCTGCGACAACTACTCAACTAGCAGAGTTGACGGAAGTTCTGACAACAAAATTGGACAAAGCTCTGACAATGAGAAGCGGTAGATCAGGGATCATGTGTGATCATTGCAAGAGACCAGGGCACCATGCAAAGAGTTGTTGGCAAAAATTCCCCGCATTGAGACCTGCCAGGTCCGATGCTAACATTCAGGGAAACATGACTCCTCCGCCATAATGGGCACTATGTCGGGGGAATGTACTGTGCCTAGACAAATTTCCTCCGAGTCAGTTAGGTCTGATAGAGATGATGTGGCGGTTGAGCAAGGGGCCGAACCAAAAAGGGTCGATCCTTCACATACATGCAGTGAGAAGGAATTAAGAGCAAAGTTAATTGCAAAGAGTCCCGTTGCTGATATAATCGTGGGAGGTGTGAAAACCAGTTGCATTTTGGACACTGGCGCAGAGACCTCTTTAATTAGCCACGATTTCTATAAAGAACACTTGGTTGATAAAGTCGATGGTTTGGGTACAGTTGGGACTTTCATTACGCTTGTTGGCGCTAATGATCTTGAGATTCCGGTCGCAGGGTATCTTGAAACCCCTATTGACATTTTTGGTACCACCATTAATGCGAGTTTTTTGGTGCGATCGGACCGTCCTTTGGATGGGTCCCTTCAGCGACGTCAACGGTGTCCAATACTTCTTGGGTGCAATCTTCTGCGTGTTGTCGCTTCCTTGGGTGTTATCCCGGTAGGGCCTTCTAGGCTGGAGTGGAACGTCGCCTTACAGTGGTTTAGAGTTAAAGATGAGCAGGGCAGTTTGTTTAATGGGTCGAGTAAACCAACACATGGCGTTGTTGGTGATGTTTGCACGGTCCAGGAAGAGACCATTTCTCCTTTTTCGGCCAGATATGTAGCTGTTACCTGCAAATCATGTAGTCCACTAGTTGAGTTGAGCCATGAGACGTCCATTCTCGTCCGTAATCACCCTTTGAGTTGTCATTCCTCGCGTGCAAAGTTTGGGAATTGCGAAAACATCCAGGTATTGGAAGGCGTACAAGTGGTGGATGCGCCCACATCATCATTTAATGTCTTGGTGTCCAATCTTGATCCCTGTCCTGTAGTTTTGCCTCAGTCGTATAGTGTTGCGGTTGCTGTAGAAGTTGGCGAGGTGGAAGTTTGTGTTCAACCGTGTGTAGAAGGGTTGCAGGTATCAGTTGGATTTCTTGTTGAGAATGATGCGGATGATTACCCAAACGTGGTAGATGATGAGTCGGGTACCGTACCAAGCGGTGTCGATGTAACGGAGGAATCCCGAGAGTTGTTTATGTTTCCCAATGGATCATCGTTTCGCCTTCCTCCTGGTGTTAGCTTGAATGAGCTTGAGCCCGCTGAGGCTATTTTAGTAGCCGAATTGATCAAGAAGTATGAAGCAGCCTTTTCTATGGGTCCTCTAGATCTAGGGAAGTGTGATTTAATACCGCACGAGATTCATTTGACAAGTGATCGGCCAGTTCGATTGCCTTACAGGCGCATTCCTCCGCATTGTATACCGGAAGTTCAGAAGTTGCTGCAGGGATTGTTGGAAAAGGGAATTATCCATAAGTCTTCAAGTCCCTATGCTAGTCCCACCGTGCTTGTTCGGAAAAAAGATGGCACTATAAGGCTATGTATCGATTATAGGAAGCTTAATGCGCTGACTGTGAAGGACGCATTCCCGCTTCCTAGGATCGACGAGACACTTGAGGCATTGGGAGGGTCGCGTTTCTTTTCGTCATTGGACATGGCACATGGATACTTTCAACTTGTAATGCACCCGGGCTCAGTTGATAAGACAGCCTTTAGAGTCCCGTGGGGACTGTTCTCCTTTGACAGGATGCCCCAGGGACTAAGTAACAGCCCTAGCACATTTCAACGAACTGTTGAAATGATTTTTGGGGATATGAACATGTCGAAGCTAGTGCTATATCTTGACGATATCCTGGTATTTTCGAGTACCTTCGAGGAACACCTTCGGAGATTGACTGTCGTATTCGAGCGACTTATTCAGCATGGGTTGAAACTGAAGGGTCAGAAATGTCTTTTTTTCAAAAGAGAAGTGAAACACCTTGGGCATGTCATCAATGGTGGTGGAGTCTCGGTTGATCCAGAAAAGGTCCAACGAGTGGTGGATTGGCCTAAACCAAATAGTGTAGTGGAGCTCCGATCTTTTTTGGGCCTCGCGTCCTATTATAGGCGCTTTATTCCAGGATTTGCGGCCATAGCAGGTCCCCTTCATAAGTTGACGGCCAAGGTAGAGGAAAAAGTAGGGAACGCCCCGTCGGCGTTCTTGTGGTCGCAAGAGGCCGACTGTGCATTCTCCAAGTTGAAAGATTTGATGTGCTCGGCTCCTGTACTTGCCTACCCAAATTTTGACAATGAGTTCGTAGTTGAAGTTGACGCTTCCTTAAAGGGGTTGGGTGCTTGTCTTTCGCAGGCCGATGATGATGGGGCACTTCACCCGATTGCATACGCCAGCAGGGGCCTTCGAGGGGCTGAGAGAAATTATTCTGATCTCTCGAGCTTCAAGCTCGAGCTTCTTGCCCTCAAATGGGCAGTGTCGGAAACATTTCGGGACTATTTGCTGGGTGCCTGTTTCACTGTATTTACTGACAATAATCCCGTTGCTCATCTTCAAAATGCCAAATTGGGTGCTACTGAACAGCGCTGGGTGGCACAGTTAGCGCCATTCAATATGACCATAAAATTTCGCTCTGGGAGGTTGAATAAATGTGCGGATGCACTCAGTAGGCGGCCTGTCCAGGTTTCAGAGATGGCTGAGATGGTAACGGATTGTACCTCAATTCCATGCGACATACGGTCTAGTGTGGTTTTTGTTGACTCGGGTGAGTCACGCGAGGCTGAAATTGATGAACCCATGCCATCGTCTGTCTTGCCCTCTTTCTCCCATACTGAGTTGGCTACACTTCAAAGGGAGGATTGCCAGCTTGGAGAGTTATGGAAGCGCTGGGACTCCAAATGGCAGCCTGGTGTGACTGGAGGGGAGTCAGATGTACCTGGCATTGGAAGCTGGGTCAGAGAGTGGTCTAGATTGATTGAAAGCAAGGGTGTGCTTTACCGGCGCGTAGAGGACAAAGCTCGGGGTCCAGTGTATCAGATGTTGGTTCCAAAGAAATTGCAAGATCAGATGTTGGAGGCTGCACATGACCACTGGGGACATCAGGGTGTTAACCGTACCTTGTCATTACTGCGCTCCCGTTGTTTTTGGCCTGGGATATCTAGCCATGTGCGTCAACATGTCCGCGTTTGTTTTAAGTGCACCATTTCTAAAGCACCTAGTCCCAAAGTCAAGCCACCAATGCGACACATTTTGTCGTTCAGGCCCATGGAATGTGAAGCGATCGATTTCCTGAAGTTGGATCGTGGTCGTAGTGGGTTTGAAGATGTCCTGGTCATGACGGACTCTTATACCAAATACGCTGCTGCTATACCATGTAGGGACCAGACTGCTCCAGTTGTAGCCCGTGTGATTAGAGACCACTGGTTCGCACATTATGGCATTCCCATGCGAATTCATTTAGACCAGGGGAGAAATTTTGAGGGAAAACTTATAAAGGAGCTCTGTCAACTCTATGGTGTGAAGAAGACCAGAACCAGTCCCTACCATCCCCAAGGGAACGCTCAAACCGAGCGATTTAATAAGACCTTGTGCTCTCTGATCAAGTCCATTGATGGGAAGAATCGTAAGACCTGGCCAGAAGCGTTACCCCATCTCGTATATGTCTATAATTCGACACCTCATAGTATCACGGGAGTATCTCCTTATTCTCTGTTATTCGGGCGGGAGCCTAGAGTGCCTCTTGACCATTTGATTGGGAATGCAGGGCAGGATTTCACAGAGGATTTTGTTCGGCAGCAAGCTCACTTACTACAACGGATGTCGGAAGTCGTTAGAGGCCGTCTTGAGAAGGCCGCCCAGTACAACAAGAAGCGGTACGACAGGCATTGCGTGGGTTCACCGATTGCTATTGGCAGTCATGTTTTGGTTAAAAGATGCGCTTTCACAGGCCGTCACAAGCTTTGTGACCAGTTCTTTCCCGAATCCTATGTAGTCGTTAAGTGTAATGAAAGTAAGGATCTGTACGCTGTCCGTCCTGTCCTTGGAGGCCCAGAGAAGTGGCTAAATAGGAAGCTTCTTATTCTTGATCCTCGTCAAATAAGTGACCCTGATGATCCTACTGAGGCATTTCCACTCCCCGATTTTGACTCTGATTCAGTCTTAACGGATTTGCCTGATGAAACTCACTATGACTCCTGTTCATCCTCTGAGGATGAACTTGTATTAATCCCCGAACGTGTCTTTAATCCTGCTCCACAGCCGTCTGGGGTTGGAGGCTCATTGAGCGAGTCGCGTTATCCAGTGTCTTCGGGATCTGACGACAGACCCACAGGTAGACCCCCACCTCGGAGATCTCGTCGCTTAGCGAAGAAGAGAAGCGGATGGCCAAATGCGGTGACGTGAGGTTTACGTCATCCTTACACTGAAGAGGCTGCCTGCGAAGAGCGGGACAAGGTTTACCCTCCTCTGCATGGTGTAACTCTTTGACCTTCCGTGGATTAATCTATATGTTTTCGTTCATTACCGGTAGGGATTAGCGTTATTTTGTTTGGCCTGTCGGAGGTAATCAGTAAATGCAGATCATGGCAGGGAATCGCTTAATATATATTTTTGGACATTCTTTTCCTGCAAGATTTTTGAGAGAGACACGTGCTCGTCACCTGTCTGCTGCAGAGACTTTAGGAGTTACTGGTAGTTACAGTGTTGTTGTGGAAGGACACCCTGGTCTAACTTATGATAGGGTATTTAGTAGCTCAGGTCATTATTTCGGCAGAATGGCGGCATGCGTGAAGATAGATTTGCTTTGTGTTGATATGGGGACCAATTATATTTCAGGCAGGGATTCCCAACCAAATGTCGTTGTTGATAACACTTTGAAGTTCTTAGATATGCTGGCAGAGCGCGGGATTCATCCTGAGTGCACGGTTTTCTTGTTTGTAATTCAACGATCACGGTTAGATAGACGAACGAAACCAGGTTTCCGTACGCACATTTAATCACCGCGTGAGGCGTTTCAATTCGTTGCTGGATCGAGCATTGCAGCGAAGGCATGGCGCTTATCTTTGTTCTCAGAGAAGGCTTAACCATCCTCGGTATCTAATAGATGGATGTCACCTAAATGCAGATGGGATGAACAAATATATATCTCAAATCCGGATAATCATATTCCGCTTTTGTCCGCAGTGATGTAGAAGAGGAATCAGTTAATTCGAATCCTAATAGTAGCACGTGCACTATGGTGTTTGCTCTCAACGAGAGACATGGGACACCCTGCGCCGGAAGTGTGTCTGTGATCTTCCTTAACATGTCGTTAATAAGATTGTACAATGTATAAAGATATATAATTGTAAGGGTCCAATGAGTAAAAGACGTTATGACACTTGAAGCGTGTACCTGTGTTGTCAAAATGCATCTTCCTGTTGATTATCATGGAAACTTTTGTGGCTTGGTTGTTAAGTTGACTAAGTTTGTGTAAGGACATGTGTTCACTTAGCCGTTTCAAAGTTGGCATGGCATGATGTGATTGATTCGCTCGTTGAGGTTCATTGTAGTTTACACTGTACCGATTTTCATTGTTAGAACCCTCTTTTTGGTCTATGACCGTATTATGATATACAGTGAATAATTATTTATTGATTTTCTGTGTAATTTATGTCCCCCTGAAACTAATTATAAAGACGGATATGAAAAGGATTAGGAAGAATAACAGTCATGTAACAACAGTGAGTTGATGCAGTGATCAACCTATGAGGGGAAGCGTTAGAGATTTACGATCTTGTTGTAGACGGGTCGCCGTTTCAAATAGTTTACTGGAATGGTTGCCAGTTGTTTCAGTTACATGTATTGGTTTGCATTTTTGGGGAAGGCTGGTTGACATTGTGAAACATAAATGATTTGCCTTGTGAATATGTAGTTGTTTACTGATCATTCGGTATACAGTAATACTTGATTTTCATTTCTGGGCCATTCGGGTCGCATGGCCGTAAAGTAGGGAAGTTGTGGGGAATCGTCCCCTGGGACTATGTGTACCAGTATATCGTTTTCACTGGTGAGGGTTAAGCCCCAGAGGGCGTCCTATTTTTAAAGTCTTTTTCCCGTCCACTGTGATCGAGTCCTGTTGCTGGCGATTCTCACGGGTAAATAACTCCAATTTTTGTATAATTTTAATAGGGTTGCAAGCGGGAAACATCAGCAGTATTGTAATTTGAGTGTTTAGAGGGCATACATGGTAATCAGTGGGTCGATAGTCAATTCTACAACTGTATGTTTATATTTCTGTCTTGAAACTTTTCGACCCGTAGAAGGTGTGGTTTTATTGTGGTTGTATATGTACATGCATATGCGTTATACTGTATTATTCCCAGACGACACACAAAGTACGCTTTGAAACACAGGTTTGACTTTTTGGCATAGAATTTCAAGCCGCTACTTTATTTCGTAATTTTCTTTTCTTAATTTTCTGTTCAGCTTCAAGTAAATTTCTTTTAACAGGGCATGCTTGCCCAAACTCCTTGCCACGCTTGGCAACCATGCCACGCTTGGCAACCATGCCACGCTTGTCAACCATGCCACGCTTGGCAACCATGCCACGCTTGGCGACTCTGGCACGCTTGCCAACCCTTATCGGGCACTAGCCCCTCCGGCACGAGAGGGTGCTAGGCAAAAGTGTTAAAAGTGTTAACAGGCACGCCGTTTGTCCACCGTTCGCAAATACGGTTGGATAAGCCCTACCGGCACAAGAGGGTGCTTGGCGTTTTGTTTAAAAGTTAAACTGTTGAGTTAAATTGTAACTTCCAAGTTTTAATACCGAATAATCTAGTTAAGTTGCTGTTGAAAAGAGGCACTGCCCGTCGTTCCCAGCAAAAACCTGCCACTCTGTTTTAAATATCGACTGACCTATGTATAATGGGAGGTGGCGAAGGGGAGGTGGTGGGCATATTTTTTCGTGGTTGCAGCTCGAAACTCTAAGCCGAAGTGAGCCGACCAAAATCTTCTCCCTGATGGGCCCACCCTGATCGAGTGCACCCACCTGTCCTGGTACACATCAATCGTCACCCTCACTAGTCGCCTGGTCACTTACACTAATGGGTTTTTTGTCTACTTCCGTACCAATGTAACCTCCGGAAGTCGCCTGGTCACTTTCGCAAATAGGTTTAGTCTACTTCCATTACAAGGTGACCCTCAGTTGATGACCAGAGAACTGTGATAAAGATCGTGTGGCTGTAGGGAATAACGAATTTTATCTTGTATTGATAAAATGAATTATACTGGCCGTGCACTTGACTGGCTGTGTGTGTGTGCGTGTGTGCACCGGGACACGTTGTGTATGACTGATCAATGGCGGCTTGTAGCCATAGCAACCGTGCACTGCGTGTGCATGTGTGCAATGCGTGGGTCTTGGGTCGTGTTGGTGACAGTAATTTCGTGGCGTTATCCCACAGAACAGGGAACTGCTCCTTTTCGGAGGCCATGGTATTAGTACACGTACTAGTACCCAATCTGTGAAGGCCTCGAGGAAACTCTGGTGTTGGGTGAGTGCCCGGATTATATGTTGGCCTACCAGATACTCAATTAATTACTATATTAGGGGTTTGATTCTTTGTTCTTCTGAGCATTAAATGCAATCCACCTCGAGATCGAGATCCCCCCTCAACCATACTTGTCCTGAGTGTTTTGTCCGTCCCGATGGAGGAGTGATCCTCCTACCCCTGGTGGCGAGCAGCCGTAACCACCTACCCAGGGAGCGCAGACAGCGTATCCCGACATTTACATGATTGTAAAAGACACCTTTTTCCATTCCGATAATGACAGGGATATTGCTTCAAGACAAGCAAAATATGTGCCTACAGCCAGAGAATTTGCCATGTTTCTTGTGGTACTGAGCTTGGGGCGGCGCTGCCTGTGCATGTGGGGTTTATACCCCATGCAACAAAATCTGGCATGTGTCCTCGCGCTTGCGCAGTTGCCGTAACTATAGAAAATGGAAGTTGCGTTACGGCTGCCGTAACAATAGCCACAGCGTAAAAAAACGGTGCGATTTGAGCGGAGTGTTCCCACACACATCGCGTTGCAAATAAACGCGATTATTTGAAAAAATCTCACTCTTAATGGAGTCCGAATCGTGATTCAGATCCCACTAATAATCGCGTTTATTGTGTCCCCACACGCAAAAAAGTGGAGTTTGAATTGCGATTCAAATCGCGATCCAAATAATCGCATTTATTTGGTGTAGTGGGAACGGCCCTATTGAGACTTAGGTACTGTCAAGGTGAATTCAGTGTTTGCTCAGGACTGGGTTTAATATATTACACCAGGTTATTTACAAATTACATATTAATGATTACGTACAAAGAACCCTAAAAATTAATACTGGATAAACAAGTCAAAGAATCAGTGTAGCAAAACATTAACAGAATGGTTTTTAAAAATAAAATTAAAATTACAGGGCCTGACGTTTCGATCCTAGCAGGACCTTTCTCAACGTCAGGCCCATTTTGGTAATTTTAGTCAGTAAGCAGTTTGCAACATTTTTGTATATATCACCTATAGTACCTGTAAGAACTCTTTTTATACTTATGCCCTAAGTTGTTCTGAATTCACACTGGCATCAACAATGAACTACCTTTTTCGCCTCTGGCACTGGGACATCCGTCCTTCCACTACTAATTATCTATGCAGGGAAAAGTTTGGCTAAACTGTACACACTGCATGCTTGTAGTGACAGTCCATTATAATACTAGGCCTATTACTTTATCAAGGCCACACCATAAAAGTTGCTATTTTAGAGTTGCTATTTTAGCGGTAAACATGTATGTACAATGTACATGTACAATGAATATTTGAACTGTATAGTTTTTTGCCACTTAAAGAAATAACAAAGTACAGTATACATGTACCATTGATGTTATACATTTCAGCCTCCGTGTGCATAATTTATGTGATTGTTGCTCAGTTTAAGCAAAAGGGAAATGCAGGGTTCGCCGCGAAAGGAGCGGGGGTGGGTATGGGACTGTAGGACGTCGGTCTCTCAGCGGTCCACCGTAGGTAGCCACCGGCTTGGTGATTGAGAGGGCGGGCCGACGTCGGTCCAATAGTGGTTTGCCGCTGGCCATGAAATGATAGCCACGGTCCGCCAGCGGCAGCCACTCGGATGCCGCTGGCGGGCCGACAGCTAACCGACGGACATTTTTTCGGCGGTCCACCGTCGGCGGCCACCCGCGGCCTTCTCCCACTGACACAATTAAAGTTCCATCCGGGACCTATGCAGATCCTTTTCTAACTGTTTACCGCTCATACTGCCGTTTCTACGACAGTAGGACCCGTGACTGTGTGTACTATTTGTCCAATGCAACTGGACCCAACTGCTATTGTATGCGCGCCACAGGAAGCAGAACCAAATTACCAGCGCAACCAAACAAACCCAGAGAACTGCCAGCAATATCAGTTCAACCTCGTACATGCGGAACGATCATGCAACAGTCGTCGTATTTCAATATGTCCAACACGTTGTATAACCAAACCAGAAGTTAACAGTCTAATACAGATCCCACTTCTGACACCATTTGTAACGCGCGCGCCCCTCGGCAGCAAGGGGTTCGGCGAGGGCGCCCCACACTTGGGAGCGCGCACGCGGACGGCACCGCGCCGAAGAGTCCCTGAGCGGTTAGAGACAGGTCCGTTGGGAGGAAATATACCGCCAGTATTGATGTGCGCTTCCGATCTGGTGTACTTACAGGGGGACGGAGACATTTGACCCGTAACAAACACGTAATAATAATAATAATTTATTGTTTATAGACCATTACACGGCATGTCTCAACAGTCTGTACAGATCAGATAAAACCATAATAATATTAACATTGACATTAAAAATACCTGCAAAAACACCTATGTATATATATCAAATAAAACAATTAAGCTATTTATAAATATATAACATTAACAATAACATTAAAAATACCTATAAAAACACCTATGTATATATATCAATTTAAACAATTAAGCTATATAAAGTATATAACATTAACAATAACATTAAAAATACATGTAAAAACCCATATGTATATATAACAAATAAAACAATTCCGCTATTTAAAAATATATAACATTAACATTAAAAACACCTAAAAAGACCGTTTATATCAGATCAAACAAAAGGTGCAAAAATGACACAAATACTATAGGTCAGACTACCATGTACTACCAACACAATTAAAACACATAGAAATACTAACGATCAAAAAATTGTTTAAAAGGGTGGAGTCATGAAAAATGCTGTTTAAAAAGATAGGTTTTTAAGTGGGATTTAAATTGGTTAAATTGCGTCAGCGATCTAAGGTTACTTGGCAGATTATTCCATAAATCTGGCGCTACCACACTAAGGGCACGATCACCATATTGATTGCTTGTCATCTTACCATGTGACTTGTAAGAGAAGGGGGCCAAAATTACTTCCTTACAACTCCTCGTTCGATAGGAAGGGGTACACACCTGAACAATATCAGTGAGGTAGCTAGGCGCTGAGTCAACATGGCGTATCAACTTAAAGATAATACACAATATTTTGAAATGAATCCGTTGCTCAACTGGGAGCCAGTGGAGTTCTTTAAGAATGGGCATCATGCTTGCATGGCGTTCCACCTTTGTACGCACAACCAGCCTAGCAGCAGCATTTTGAACGTGTTGAAGTTTTTTGATCTTATATTGTGGAAGCCCATAAAGTAAACTGTTACAATAATCCAGCCTAGATGTGACAAAACCATGTATCAATTTTTCAGTGCTGGTCCGATCCAACAAATGCCGGATCTTGCCAATGCGCCACAGTGAATGGGAAGCCTTGCTGCACACACTTTTGATCTGTTCATCCATAAGTCAAGCTGAGTCCAGCATCACTCCCAGGTCACGGACAATGGCTGACGGAGAAACATGTACCTCCCCAACTCTTACATTACCTGTGACACTCATTCTTTTAGTTCTTGACGAGAACCTGACTATTTCAGTCTTCTCATCATTCAGTGAAAGCAGATTAAACCGCATCCATTGACGGATCTCGTCAACGCATGCCTCAATACGACCTGTTGTACTAAGGTCCTCACGGGAGTCACAGGCAACATAGAGTTGCGAGTCATCAGCATAGAAAACCGCATTAAGACCGTGGCGAGCCACGATGTCCTCAACAGGAGCCATATACAAGGCGAACAGGACTGGTCCGAGGACCGAGCCCTGGGGAACACCATATTCAAGAGGGCGATCCCTCGACACCATCGACTGGACTGACACCCTCTGAACTCTTCCACGAAGGAAAGAATTGAACCAATCATAGGCCTTATCCCGGATGCCAAAACGGGTACGTAATCTGTTCATGAGGATATCATGATCGATGGTGTCGAAGGCCGCCGAGAGATCAAGCAACACCAAAATAACGTCATGTTGCCTATCAAGAGCGAGCAAAACATCATTAAGGACTCTAAGGAGTGCCGTCTCTGTGCTATGCCCCTCCCGGTAGGCAGACTGAAGCTTGCCATATAGGCCATTCGTAGTTAGATAATTATTTAACCTCAAAAAGCAACATTTTTCAACAAACTTATCAACAAAACTACAGTTTGACACCGGACGATAGTTTTTCAATATGTCCGGTTCTAATCCCACTTTCTTTAGAACAGGTCTAACAATGGCAGATTTACACCCATCTGGGAAAACCCCAATTTCAAATGATGCATTCACAATACGCATGAGTGTAGGAGACAATTCATCACAACAGTCCTTAATAAATTTAGTTGGCATAGGATCTAACTCACAAGACTTTGCCGGCATCTTCCGAACAAGAGCATTAACCTCATCCAATGAAAAGGGACGCAGTTTTCAACTCAACAGAAGGTAAAGTTGAGTCAACTGTAGTAGCGACATCATTGTCGCCACTCAACAGCTTCTCTCGAATTGCAACAATTTTTTCAACGAAATGGTTAGCAAAAATCTCTGGAAGTTGAGGAATATGATAATTGCTCGGAAGAATGTTGGATGAAGCCTTTTTTGAACTCGAAATGGAATCAACAATGCTAAAAAGTTCCTTCGAATCAGCTGCCTCAATACGACTGCGATAAAAAGATGCCTTATGAACATCGAGAAGTTTGTTGTACTGTGTCCGTGCAGCCATGAACATCTGTCGGTGGATCTCCAACTTTGAGTTTAACCATTGGCGTTCAAGCTTCCTCAAAGAGCGTCGCTCGGATAAAAGCTCAGCTGAAAACCACACAGCTCGCGGTTTATCAATCAAGGTTTTCGCTTGAATAGGCGCATGAGTATCCATCAGGTTGGTCAATTCCGAGTTGTAGGCACTCACAAGACAGTTGACACCGTCAATTGACTCCAGGTGCTCGACTGAACACAATACAGAGGCTTTCAGTGCAACTGGGTCAACTTCCTTCAAAACGCGATGTTTTCTAGTTACTGTCATTGGCCGAGGACGTTGAATCAAGGATGTGAAGTGAACAGCGTAATGGTCTGAATGCATGGTATGGTCAATCACAAAATTGCCAAGCCAGGATTCATCAATACGCGTCAGCACTAAGTCCAATGTATGTCCCTTTTTATGTGTACTTCCCACGACGTGTTGAACTAAGCCCAGTGATGAAATCAGGTCGATGAATTGTTGGGCTTCCGAGCACTCAGCGTTGTCTATATGGATGTTGAAGTCACCTAGTATCAATAAATATCCCGACGATACTATCAGATTTTCCATGAGCTCCCCGAATTCAGATATGAACGTAGAAATAGTAACTCGGTTCTTCTCTGAGTAAGGCGGTCTGTAGACAATCAAAGTACGAATCGTAATGCTGCCTACGTTGATAGTTGCATCCAGAATTTCCATAGACTTGTAAGGTTCACAGGTGTTACGCTTTACCTTCAGATTATTTATAAATAGAAGGGTCACGCCTCCACCTCGACGTTTATAACGTGGAACGTGCAATGCACTAAATCCTGTTATAGCAGAAGAAAAGTCAGCATCCAGTAGGGCACCCTTCTTCTCACTAATCCACGATTCAGTCAGCATAAACACATCTGTTCTGTTGGCCATAATGGATGCTGTTAAAGCACCAGCTTTCCCATTCATCGACCGCGCATTCCACAGAGAAAAGTTAAGACACTGGCCAATGTTATGCAATGGTTGGTAGGGAATCGTAATGCGTATAGGAGTTCGACGTTCAGTATACTGCAACTGCGTTCCATGATCAAAAATGTTAATTATAGGTCGAATTTGACGTTGAAATCTGGAGAAGCCTCCTCGCTTACCCCGGGGTCTCTTCAATCTGGATGCCCGCTTTTTTCCTCGAATGGCGATAAGCACAGAATAGTCCACATTCAGTTCGTCTATGCAGGGTGCTGCATTGCGCCAACGTAGCAGATCTTGGCGTCCATATTGAACCACCATGGCATGGGAAGTGCTACAAAATGAGTGCCCAAATATCACGGTTGAACACAACAGTATAGACACTCTAATGACCAAACCATGTAACAGCATTGCTCCACGACTGGTTACCCTAAAAAATACGTATAACCAGTTGATAAAAAGAGATAAAAACAACTCAATTTCGAGAGCCGATCTGATGTGGGAGGCAGCTAGCTAGAGCGCCCTCTACCTCTATAACAGTCGTTGGACAGAAACGCGGGGACTACCGTTTGCAGGACAACGCTTTCGAACTGGTTTATTCGTACCACATCTGACTCGGCTATCGTAGGGGACCCTCTATAAGCTTAAATGAACCTGAGGACCAAGCACCGCGACATCAGACAGTGTACCCCCGCACAACATAACTAGTGCCCACAACGGGAACAGTGCAACCGGCTAATACTGCACAGACCTAACGTGGCATACTCCGGACGCCAGGGCTCCTTGCATGAGGGGCTATAGTTGTCGGACTGCTACCACCCCTCACGCTTATCAGCGCCGAGAAGGCGATCTCACTCCAACACGCCGCACATCCCGCAGCCCCTCACAGCAATACGAATCGCAGGCCCCTCACGAGGGACCTATACCGCACCACCAGTAGCCCTGAACAGCCAGGAGCAGTCACGCTCAGAAAGGTGACTTACCACGCTCGTCCGCTATTGCCGACAAGACACCGACTACCGATCCGCAGCTCTTTATAAAGGCTCCCCGCAGCAGCACAACCCTCAGCACGTGATCGCAACGACCAATCAGGGCGCGCTGGGCGGAGCCAACGGCTGGCCGGCCTGTTCCATTTCTCGGGCGGGGGTAACCTGCCCCTCAGTCGCGTTACAATATGCTCATTATTCTGACCTTTTGAACAGTAGCGTTAACGACTTAACCGTTCAGTCATTGTCACTACTGTACAAAATATTGTCAGCATATTCACCACTCAGTGAACAATAACATTCATCTTCAGAGTCATCAAGTGTCGTATCGTCAGAAAGGTACTCCACACCTAAGGAAATCCCTTCTTGTCTATTCAGCGTGGCCTGCAAAATATCCCATGAAGAAAGTGCAATCTCGCCCGTTGTAAACATATATCTATCACAAAAATGCTTATATGGGAGTACAATAGGGCATTCTGAGGCAATCTCTTTAACAGTATTAAGAGACAAACCACAAGCCATATCACCACCTGAATACAAGTGGTCACTAGTGTTGCTAAGTAATGACTCCCTATACTGCAGCAGTTTCTCACTCAGTGTCTCTATCTCACTGTCCGACACCGGAACTACTGGATACTCAGCAGATGTGGAAGGCCCAAATGCTGCAATATCATGCAGCTGCTGCTCTGGAGTAAGTGGATTTACCAGAAGGGAAGCTTTGTCGAATGACTTCCCTCCTACATCCTTCACGTCGAAGAAACATCTTTATCTCTTCCGTTGTTGCTGCTGCTCTCCCTCCTCGATACTCCAGGACTATTGCAACACTCTGTTGTCCTACCAGGGAGATCAGAAAGAACAACAATGTACTTGCTAAGTAAATCTCTCACCTCAGCTCTCTGCTGTTTATAATTTTGAGTGAATGTGGACATCAATAATAGTTCACGTAAATCAAGGACATACTCATAGGTAGTTTTAACTTCTGGTAATTCAACATCATCTGACCATAATTCTCGTAGTATCGTCATGGGTCCTCTTACATTGCGACCATAAAGAAGCTCAAATGGAGCAAAACCAAGACTTGATTGAGGGGTTTCTCGGTAAGCGAAGAGAAGTGGACCTACATACCTGTCCCAATCCCAATGATGGCCCCCTAATATGGACTCATGCGCAACTTTCATCACAGGAACACGATGGGGTCTTGGTACGACTAGCTGAGTGATGGCATCACCACTGTCAACAGTCGGGCTACAATACTGTCGATAAATAAGACCTTTTTTAATGAAGTAGCGTGATGAACTCATACCTCTACCTAGCTTGACCTCGCCTGACTCCACAAATTCCCTCACACGATGTAAGGTTGGATCTTGCTGTTGAGGTTTCCGAAGTTCATCTGAAGTGACATCTGGAAGTGAACTTGGGACTTTCAATGCTGAAAGAGGCTTATCTTCTGCAAGCTTGTGGGCTCTAGTCTGCACAGCCAATACTTGATGGCAAATATCGGATGGTGGTCTGTTCCCATTCCTACTATCACTACTGTCTGGATTGTTCTTCCACTCGGTATCTGGGTTACCTAGATCTCGAGCATTAGGAATGTTTCCAATGATAACATCATAAATCGGGTTAATCATACAGAGTGCCTCCACAGTACCAACAAAATATGGAGAGTCGATGGAAACCTGTGCCACTGGAACTTGTCGAACTGTCCCATCAACGAGGACGCAATATTTGTTGACACCTGTTAATTGTTTTTCTGAGACAAGCTTTCTACGAACTACAACGCCTGTGCAACCTGTGTCTCTCAAAAGAGAAACACGCTCTGTACCAAGCTTGCCTTTGGTGACTGGCATACCCTTTACATCTTAGACTGTACATGCTGCACTCATTAGTGGAAGGTTATGCCCACGTCGCAAAGCAATCAAACCCTTTTTAACACAGCAATTTGCAATATTTGGTTTTTCTACCACATAAATGCATGCTACGCTTTCAAAATCTGAAGTTGTATCATTAGGTTGAGTGTTAACAACTTGATGACATTGTATGCACTGCTTTACCTGATGTGATGTTTGTGATTGCTGTTGACGTTGTGTTCCATTC
This sequence comes from Luidia sarsii, assembly GCA_949987565.1. NCBI lineage: Eukaryota > Metazoa > Echinodermata > Asteroidea > Paxillosida > Luidiidae > Luidia > Luidia sarsii. Next base: position 527,402 of record OX465102.1, read on the forward strand.
TGTTGTGACGCAGATTCATCAATCAGTCCGGCTACCTTTGTAGTTGACACATTCTCAGCTGTTCCCCAGCAGTTCCTAGCCAAGTGACCTGGTTTGTGACACGTGTAACAAATTCTGGCTTGTCGATAATCAAAGGACGTTTGTGAACCTTGTTTGTTGTACCCATGTGGGTTTCTATCGAACTGCCTGTCTGGTACCATGGGTTTAGGGGTCAAGTTTGGATTCGTTCGTTGGTAGTGATCAGTTGTCTTGTCTGTGCACTGAAATGATGATATCTGTCGATCTTGACCGAAAACACCACCTCTAGCTTCAACATACATTTCTGCCAAATCAGCCATCTCATCTATGTCCTTGGGAAGTCTTTCTTTCAAGAACAAAGCGAGATTTGTATTTGAGGCATTGATAAATTGTTCTCTAAGGAGAAGATCTTTCAATCCTGATTAATCATTGCCAACTCCGTCCACCTACATACATAGTTGTTGAGTCTAACTACAAACTGCTTCGGGCTCTCATACCTTTCGGGTCTCACTGCACAAAATTTCTTTCTAAAGCCATTTTCAGCGAGTTGATATCTTTTCAACAAGGCACTTTTCAAAATTTGATAATCAGAAGCTTCAGATAACGGTAATCTAGAATATACTTTCAAGGCCTTACCTTTTAACAGGGCGCTTAGGTTGATGGCCCAGTCATCCTGACTCCATCCTTGGGCGGATGCATACTGCTCAAACCTTTGGATATAAGAATCTAATTCATCCTTGTTATCTTCAAAGGAAGAAGTTTCGGTACTCGGGCGGCTGGTTTACCTACCTTTTGAGAATATTGTGCTTGTTGACTAACAACGTGTTCTTTTTTCATTATTTCTAACTTAATCTGTATTTCTACTGCTTCACGCTCCTGACGCTTCATCTCAAATTGCTGGGGCCGAGCTTCTCTTTCCACATCTTCTCTCTCTTTTCTTTCGACCTTCATACGGTCTTGCTCGCCTTTTACAAACATTCTCAACTCATCCCCACTCAATTCCATCTCTTTACCTAATCTCACAAGTTTCTCCAGGTCCATAATTGAACACTTACCAGAACACTGCTGTGGGCTATTAAGCGTATATGTGTTAGGCAATTGGTTGGGGTGAGTCCACACAGTCCGAGAGCTGCAAGTCAAACAAAACTAACAAGAACAAAATATGAACAATACATAACAGTGTCATCTGAATTAAATACGATCATACACCAATCACTGTCAGCCTATAAGTCTTAACAAAAAAATCTTTATCGTTTTGATTTTTGTTTTATACTCCCAGACAGGCCCCCAAAATGTCACAACTAACTGTGATGGACAGACTTTTACAGACAGGATTGGTGTACACAGACAAATCTTATATTTAAACGGCTGTTTTAGATTTATTCGAAATATTTACACTATACACAAAGTACTATACTAACAGGTTCCCGGTTGTTAAATTTCAATATTCATATATACTGTTCAAGGAAAGCACTTAAAAATGTATCAATTCAATAAACCGCAAAAATATTATCAACCAGGTATTTTATATTTACAAGTACAGTATTCCCCTTTTATTTAGTTATCCCTTGTGACTATACCATTACCATATACTCCACTAATCAATTAATACTTTGCACTCAATCAATCCACATACCTTTAGCAATAAACACTACTGTATATGATTTAGCAATGCACGTCTTGTGGCTTACTAACACACTACTTAACCAATTAATGCACCCTTTACTTATAATCAAAACCTATACTCTTTACTTATAATGTCGAAACTTCGGCCTTGGGACGGCTCTGCCTCTGCAATCTCGCTATGTTTCTAGCTCTGGCTCTGTATCTAGCTCTGGCTCTGGCTCTGGCTCTGGCTCTACCTCTGGCTCTGGCTCTTGAACGGGATTATTGACCGTGGTTCGATCGTCAGTCCACATTCAGACGGTTGAATTAAAAACCATCTATATACAAAAATAAATTACAAACATATCTCCCAACTAATCGTACAATGTACTCAAACTTTAACTCCATTTACAACTTGACTGATTCAGAGGAAGGATTGCAGAAATCTCGAAATGAGTATCAGTATACATGTATACAATAAACCATATTTGTATAGGATAGAGTAATGAATACCCATGTAACGGAAAGCGGAAGGGAAAATTAATATTCACAAGAATGGAGGGGTATTCTGACATTTTGCTCTCTCTTATAGTTATTTTTAATATACTTAATCCATAAACCTGAGTTTTTAGTTGAAAAGGCTCTTTCTTCATTATGTAATAATGCATTCAAAATTGGGCACGCGTTAATCTCCTATAGCAGGCGGCGCGGAGGTGCCCGTAAGTGTACGGTGACCTTTTTCAATACGAGACTTACACGATCTATTGCACCATTCTTTAGCGGAACTGCATGATAATTAAGCAAGGGGGCAAGTATCCTTATACACTAAAAAAATTCTGTTTTTTTACAGCGAGATTTCGTCCGTTTTATGGATTTACATTCTAAATGACTGCAAATAAACCAAAAAATGTTAATTTGTCTGTTTTTGATGGTTTATTTGGTAATTTACGTGGAAAGCTGTGAATTAACAAGAAATGTGTTAAAAAATTTGGATTCCTTCATTTTTTTCTTTTTTTACAACCCTTTAATGTTGATTTACAAATCATCATTATTTTACTGAAGGTAAGTAATTTTACAACAGAAAAGCTCCTTTTTTTGTTTTTGTTATGAGTAACTTTATTTTCCATTTTACTGAGAACCTGTTTTTTTACAAGGTCTCCGTAAATTTCCAGAGGGTCTGTTTTTAGGAAAAATGTGGGTGTGTATTTTTTTCGTTTATATTTACTTCACGTGTAAAATACTTACGTTGCTCTGTTTAAAAACAATCACATAAATTAAAGCGCGGTGAATTTACGGTCTTCCTGTTTATGATGTTTTCATGATGTTCTCTATTTGTGATATACAAAAATGTTGCAAACTGCTTACTGACTAAAATTACCAAAATGTAAATCTAAAATTTAGTGGGCCTGACGTTTCGATCCTAGCAGGACCTTTCTCAAAGGCAGAGTGACAAGGACAAAACAGATACATGTACACGAAGGAAGGGGGGAGAGAGTGAATAGGACCCGGATGCGAAACAAAGGACAAAGAGTGCAGCTGGTAGGTGTGGTATCCTTAGGAACGGAACAAGAAAGAGTCAGTCTAGCGATGGCGGCCATTTTGCACAAGACCACTCTCTGGTGTTGTTTATTCTTCGAACAAGAGAGGGCGCTCTATAACACAACAAAACTCATTGACTATTACACTCCTCCCCCTTAGATTTGGACCTATATGAACTTTCCAAAACCATTGCATATGGTTTAACAAAACAGTTTAGTGTAACCATTGTAGATTTGTTGTTTGCCATACCAGTAATTAAATTGAAAATAAACGATGCATACAACTACGATAAGTCCCTTATAGTCCGTTAATTTCCTGTTTTGTTTTGAGATGGAAGTGCAATGTCTTTGATTTACAATTACTGTACAGCGGCTTTGGATACACCAGTCTTATCTTAATTAATACAAAGCCTTTACTCCACAATACTGGTCCGCCACTTTGAATATACCTTTCCGGTTTTAATACAAGGTTGTGTTTTTAAAATTATCCTTTTTTTTTCTTTTTTTGTTGTTGAAAATATTGAAAAATGTCTTTCTTTCTTTCTTTCTTTTTACCCCCGTTTGTTGTTTTGTGCACAGTTATGTTAATTACCATTACAAATCCAGTCTATCCGGTGCCTTCCTGTTTCTTTGTGGATAACGCCTCTGATAATTTTTAGTGCTGTTTGTCTCGCACACCTTTGTTTCTTGTCCTAAACTACTCAGTGAATCTCTGGCCAGTGTTCGAGGGGTGATCTGGTTTTTCTGACATTGCTCATGAACCTTTGCCTCAGTTTCACGACTGAAATCTCAGGTAAGCCTACAGCCAAATCCTGGGCATCTGATGAACTAGGAATTTCCACCACAGGCTCTGACTGAATTTCCTCCTGGGAAGGAAAAATGTGATCAATATGCACATACCTGTTTGTACCATTTTTGTACACATGAACAATGTATGTACGCGGGCAACAAACTTTTACTACCCTCCCAGGCAATTACTTCACCAGACTGTTGTCATGACTTTTGACCCTCACTTTCTGATCTACGTGGAGAGTTCGCTCTTTCACTTTGCCTTGATCATGGTGCAGTCTTTGTTTTTCTTGTTTACTTTCAACTTTTTGCGCCAAGTTGGGTTTTAAAAGAGAAAACCTAGTTCTAGGCTGCCTCCTGAGAAATAACTCTGCTGGAGTTCTACCTGTAGTAGTCTGAGGTGTGTTCCTGTACATGATCAAAAAATTTGCTAGCTTATGATGCACTGATAGATGCTGCTTTTTAGGGTTTGGATCGAACATTTGTTTGATCAGTGCTCTCTTGACAGTCTGTACGGTTCGCTCTGCTGCTCCATTTGAAGCAGGGTGGTATGGTGCCACTCGGGTATGTTTGATATCGTTTCGGTCCATACAATCTTTGAATTCAGCTGAAGTGAATTGCGGCCCGTTATCTGACACAATTTCTTCTGGAAGTCCGTACGAGGAAAACAACCTCCTCAAGACATCCAGGGTCTTTGCCGTAGTGATAGTTTTCATTGGGTACACTTCCACCCACTTTGAGTGACTATCGATCAAAATCAGCAATTGCTGACCTTTTAGCTCAGCAAAATCGATGTGCACTCTTTGCCAAACTCGGGTGGGCCACTCCCACGTTTTGAGCGGTGTAGCAGGAGGAGCATTTTGGACCGACAGGCTTTTTCATACTACACATGCCCATGTGCTGGTTATGGAGATCATTCAACAGCCTATCTCGGTACTTCGCTGGAATAACTACTCTCACTCCCCACAAGATACAGCCCTTATCAATGGATAACTCAGCCCTACGCCTAAAGTATGGTTTCATCAGTTCATCTGGGACAAACCCTGGCCATCCATTGGCTACAAAGTCATACACCTTGGCTAACTCTGGGTCTGTTTTAGTGGCTCTACTTATATCCTCTGACGTAATTGGCAATTCATCCATCTCCTGCACATTTGAGTGGTCTACCTGTCTCGGTAATATGGATAATGCATCTGCATTTCCATGGTCTACAGAACGCCTATATTCAATATCATACGTATAAGCAGACAGTATGATAGCCCTTCTTTGCATTCGCGCTGCGGCCAATGTCGGAATGGAGGCGTGTGGACTGAAAATGGCTTATGGTCTGTAACCATCGTGAACTTTCTACCGATCAAGTATTTGTGGAACTTTTTGACACCAAATATCAAAGCCAATGCTTCACGCTCTATTTGAGCATAATTCCTCTCACTTTGAGACAGTGTACGCGAGGCGAATGCAATGGGTCTCTCCTCCCCGTTGGGCATTACGTGAGAAATCACAGCACCTACACCATATGGAGAGGCGTCGCAAGCCAAGCGTAATTCTCTATTCACATCATAGTGAACCAACACAGTACTTTTCATGAGTTGGGTTTTACTTTGTTGGAATGCTGTCTCACATGCATCAGTCCACTTCCATTTCACATCTTTTCGCAAGAGCTCATTTAATGGGTGCAATAGGGTCGAAACGTTTGTAATGAATTTTCCATAGTAATTCAGTAATCCCAGATAGGACCGGAGCTCAGTGATGTTAGTAGGACTGGGTGCCTGCTTGATTGCATCCAACTTCTCTACAGTCGGATGGATACCCTCAGCATCCACAACATGACCTAGGTGCTCAACTGACGGTTTATGCCATTCACACTTTTGGCTTTTTACCCGCACATAGTACCTCTCCAAGCGCTTGAGGACCTCATTTAGTATTTCTGAATGCCTCTGTTCCGAGGGTGCAGAGATGGGGATATCGTCTAGATAACAGACAACCCCTTCTATTCCCCGCAAAATCTGGTCCATGACACCCTGGAATATGCCAGGTGCCGAGGATATCCCAAAGGGTAACCTATTGAACTGAAACAACCCCAAAAGGGTGTTTATGGTCAGATACTTTTTGGACTCTTCATCCAACTCCAGCTGTAAATAAGCTTGAGTGAGGTCAATTTTTGTGAAAATCTCCCCCCCCCCCTCGAGTGTCGCAAATAGGTCCTCTGCGTTTGGCAAGGGATACTGTGTCATCCAACAACTTATTAATGGACACCTTATAGTCACAACACAATCGCAAACTACCATCAGGTTTAGGTACTGGTACAATAGGCGAAGCCCATTCACTGCGATCAACCTTACTGATGATGCCTTCATCTTTCAACCTTTTTAGCTCTTTTTCTAGCTTTTCTTTTAGAGCATAGGGTACAGGGCGTGCCTTACAAAACACAGGTTTGGCATCATCAACCATATGTACATGTGCCTTAAATCCAGTGATTGGGCCCCCCGTCTTATCAAATCAGTCTTGCCGTGTCCTTGGCTGGTAGACTGTCTTGATCCTGGGCAGAGTCTGTGTCTGTCGCTCGTATGTCACAGGCAGAGTTAGTTTTCCCCGCACCTCTATGGATTCTCCTCCATAGGTTTTCAGTTTCACCGATGACAGTTCCAATGGCCAGCTGGAGAATTGCTCATGATAGGCCTTCTCTGATATGATGGACACCGCAGCTCCGGTATCCAGCTCCATCTCTACTGGAAATCTGGCCAGGTCGACTGTCGCCGTGATGCCTTTCGCTGGTGAGCTGACTGAACTGATGGTGTAAACCAGATAACTGTCTGATTCATCACTGTCCGTGTCTGTAGCCAGATGTTTCACAGACTTTGCCTTTGTAGACTTGCTCTCTTTGGCATTCAGGTTTCGGTGCTGTTTTTTTCCTGCATGCCATTGAGATGTGCCCCACCTTTTTACAATGGTAGCATGTTGCACCCTTGAAGGGACATTCTCTTGGAGAATGTTGGCCCGCGCAACGGTAACAGTTCCCATTACCTTGCTTCTGTGTTGATGTAGGCCCACCACTAGCATGACGTGCTGTAGCGGGTGCCAGATTCCTTTTAGGGGTGAAGGCTTGCTTGGGTCTCGTAGCGGTCATCCTTTTCACCTCCAGATTGGTCCTGGGTTGCACATGCAGCTCCTGAGCTTGCTTATTTGCCATCTCGAAGGCTACAGCCAACTGAAGTGCCTTTTCGAAAGACAGATCTTTCTCCGTTAGCAGCTTCTTCTGGCTTGTGGTATTGATCAACCCACACACTAGTCGATCCCGCAAAGCATCCTTCAAGAAGTTACCAAACTTGCAAGTAGTTGCCAGACGCTCCAGTTTGACCACATATTCATTCACCGATTCCCCCGGTTTCTGGTCTCTTTTATGAAATTTGAAGCGCTCTGCAATCGTCAACGGTTGTGGTGAGTAGTGATTCTTCAACAAGGTTTTCAGTTCGTCCAGAGATTTATCACTCACTTTGTCTGGAGATACCATCGACTTTAACAGCGAGTATAATTTCGGCCCTATAACCGTAAGGAAAACACTCACTGCTTTCGCATCCTTAATGTCGTTGGCAATGAAGAACTGATCCAACCTCTCCAAATAACACGTGAAGGTTTCCTTCCCTTCGTCAAACTCTTCCACTTTTCCGATGATCGTCGCCATCCTATAACGATCACAATCTACAAACTTTTATACTATCTGTTTAGGACTCTGGTTCCCCAATATCCCATCCTCGTCGCCAAATGTGTGGTATCCTTAGGAACGGAACAAGAAAGAGTCAGTCTAGCGATGGCGGCCATTTTGCACAAGACCACTCTCTGGTGTTGTTTATTCTTCGAACAAGAGAGGGCGCTCTATAACACAACAAAACTCATTGACTATTACAGGGGTAGGGTAGGGATTAGTGAGAGGAGGGGGAAAGATCAAAAACGGATCTATGGCCATAGGTCTACTATCAAAACCGGTAAAATGGACACCCCTGTTAGGTATCACTTCAATCTCCCTGATCATTCGATATCAGATATGAGTGTACTGGGCATAGAATCACTTCGTCACCGTAGTAATGCTGTCCGTCTTAGCCGTGAGAAAATGTGGATGAAGCGTCTTCGGACTATTCAACCACATGGTCTCAACATCCAGGAGGGTAATGACTAACACCATGCAGCTTTCTGATAATCCTTCTTTTGTGTTCAGTCCATCACACTTCTCTCTTTGATCTTTCCCCCTATTGTCACTAATCCCTACCCCACACCTTGCCCTTCTCTTTGATCTTTCCCCCTCCTCTCACTAATCCCTACCCTACCCCTTGCCCTTCCCTTTGATCTCTCCCTACCAGCTTCACTCGTTGTCCTTTGTTTCGCATCCGGGTCATATTCACTCTCTCCTCCCTTCCTTCGTGTACATGTATCTGTTTTGTCCTTGTCACTCTGCCTTTGAGAAAGGTCCTGCTAGGATCGAAACGTCAGGCCCACTAAATTTTAGATGTTCTCTATTTGTTTAAATTGTAAAGACTGTATAGACCTAGGCCAACTAAGGCCTACGTTGTTTTCTGTAATTCATTAAGTGAGGCCACTCCGAGTGATAAAAACACGTTGGTAATGAAAAACATTCACCGTCGTTAATTGTCGGACTGAATTCACAAGCAAGAACGATTTTCTTACAGTCAAAGTTTCATTTCACAGCGCCGTTCTGTCTCAGATCACGCCGAAAATGTAACGTGTTATCGCCGTCAGCCAATCAGGTAAGCCGCAGTACATGCGAACTGGCAGCCTAGTACAGTACTAGTACATGTACGTACATGTATGCCGTGCGTCGCCTGCATGCAACCACTACTGTATATATAAGTGTTCAGTTCATGTTCGTATTGTACACGTTTCGCCATTTTGAAATAATTTAACGGTGGATCGAGGCAAACGCTGTGCCGAAGAAAAGATCTAGAATAAGCCGATTTTTGTTTGCTTAATTGTGGAAAAAACAGCGACATAAAGCTGAGGTCACTGTGTTAATGTCTGGCAATGTGCTTGGTCTACAGTACATGTACATGTACACATGCTGATGTAGGCCTAGTAGTACTAGTACTAGTACTAGAAGTACTACTGTAGTACTAACTACTTTTTAGAAGTAGGCCTACATCAGTACATGTACATGTACGTTTACATTACCAATATTACTTAGTAATAATACTATTAATAGTCGTACTGCCCCTAGTGAAACCTGACTGTATAATTATGTGCATGTAATACCACAGCCTAATTGTAGGTGAGTCAATATAAATAGTCGTGTCTATCTCTTGTACAGGCCCATAGGGGCCTAGGGCTACACTTTTCGAGTTCAGCCCAGGTTTTCAAAGGCACGTAGGTTGAAAAGTCCCCACCTATACTAAAACTTAAAAGTGTTAATGTTGAGTTTGGGACTGCTCTCTTTCTTTTGCGTCAGCCATTTGTTTGTTTACATTGTTAAGCACAGGTCATTGTCAGTCACAAGCCCGGCCTAGTCACCCAGCTTTACTTATTTGGTTGATAATAATAATAATAATAATAGTTTTATTTATAAAGCGCAAACAATTCCACATAATTATACATGATCAAAGGCGCTAATTACTATACAAATTGGTGATATACAAAAATGTTGAAAACTGCAAATTACAAATTACTTCATTTACAATAAAAAGTGGAAACAATTAAAAGATATAAAAGTAAAAAAAAGTTGAACCAATGAATTAAAATAAAATGTTTGTATTTATATCTAAGAGCCATAGGCAATTCTAAAAAGGTGCGTTTTAAGACGATTTTTGAAAATGTCTGATGATTGACTGGATCGTATCGATAGGGGAAGATCATTCCATAATTTTGGAGCAATATTAACAAATGCACGGTCTGCGAAAAAGCGTTTACCTCTGACATTATTTGGCACAGCAGCTTCATAAGCACTCCCAGACCTAAGATTGCGCTTCGGAATGTGCCACTTAACAAGCTGTTTCAAGTAGGATGGGGCATCGCCATGTAGACATTTGTAAGTTAAAAACAGTAATTTGAACACAATTCTTTGTGGAATCGGCAACCAATGCATATTCATCATGTGACTGGAAATCGAGTCATATTTCCTAGCTTTCATTATAAGGCGAGCAGCCGACCTTTGAACACGAACCAATGGTTCAAGAACAATACTAGGAAGTCCAGCTAGCAGAGAATTACACTGGTCTAACCGTGATGAAACAAAAGCATGAACTAATTTTTCAGTGTCCGACTGAGATAATATATTACGAATTCTACTAATGGAACGAATATAAATATAGGAAGTACGACAGACATTTGTGATGTGAGTTTTCATATTTAACTGACTATCAAACACAACTCCCAAATTTCTGGCAGTAGATGAAACGGAAACTGTCATCTCCTACAAATAAATCAGGGATGCTGTCTTTGGATTTGGCTGAAAAGCATATCAATTCAGTTTTTGAGACATTGAGCATTAGGAAATTTGCCGACATCCAGGAACAAATATCTTCAATACAATTTTCAATTTTCAATTTTGCGGATGCTGTTTGGTCAACGGGAAAAGATAAGTATAACTGAGTATCATCCGCGTAAAAATGATAAGAAACACCATGTGAAGAAATAAGACGACCGAGTGGTTGTGTGTACATAGAAAACAATAAAGGTCCCAAAACAGAGCCTTGAGGAACTCCAGTGACTAGAGGTATTGAGTCAGAGTTAGCATTACCAATTTTGACAAACTGAGAGCGATTTTCTAGATAGGATTTAAACCATGAAAGTACACGACCAGAAATACCAAATGAATAAGACAATCTATCGAGCAGGATTTGATGGTTCACAGTATCAAATGCTGCAGAAAGGTCGAGAAGAATAAGTGAAGTAACATGATTTTTGTCATCAATGGAGCAAAGGATATCATTCGCTACTCTCAGAAGTGCAGTTTCCACACTATGTGCGGAACGGTAAGCAGACTGCAACGGCTCGTTCAATGAAAACCTCTCCATATGCTCTTTGACACGAGCGGAGACAATACGTTCCAATAGTTTCAATATGAATGGCAGATTTGATATAGGTCTATAGTTTCCCATTTCATTTATGGCTAGACTTGATTTTTTAAGAAGTGGTTTGATGGATGCTTTTTTCATCGCATCTGGAACCATTGCAGATTTAAAAGATGAATTAATTATATCCGTGATAGATGGTAGCAACAATGAAAGAACACGCTCATCCTTTACAAATTTAGTCGGTAGTGGGTCAAGTTCACAGCTAGCAGAAGAAGACTCCTTGATGCATTTAAGAACTTCATCCACTGTAGCTGGTCGAAAGTCACATAAATCACAGTCACCATGGAATGGAGACAGAGACAGGAAACATCCCAAACCTGGCTTTGTATTACCTCTTAACTTTAGGTTCAACTTATCAATCTTATGGCTGAAGAAGCGACTGAAGTCACTGGCAAGACGCTTTGGATCATCATGTCTTGGGAGGGCTGAGCTTGTAGCTTTGGAACAAAACAGACCTTGCACAATACCAAACAGTTTCTTCTGATCACCATTACATTCCGAAATCCTCTGTGAGAAATGCGCTGATCTTGCAGATGTGATGAGATGATTAACGTCATTCTTCTTGGCAGTGTACATCTGGCGGTGGACAGTAAGTCCGGTGCGTCGCCAGAGTCTCTCGTACTTCCGCTTCTCGGCACGAGCTTTGAATATCGACGCATTCATCCACGGCTGCTGGACCCTATTGATAACTGTCTTCTCCTTGAGTGGAGCGTGTGCGTCAAAGGTCGACGACAAAGCGTCATTGAAGGACCGAAGCTTTTTATCTAATTCTGGTAAAGAGTCTGTAATGAGGCCACTTGTCGCCTCCAGGTCACGACAGAAAGATTCAACATCAAAGTTCCTAAGATGACGATAGCGGATTTTCGTGCGACGATTTGGATACTCGAGCTTTAGTTTCAAATCGAAGAATATGGGGTAGTGGTCAGATATAGCGGCTTCATTAACGACTTGGCATGAAGATAAAATGTCAGTGTAGTCATCACGAATGATAATATGATCGAGTGTATTGCCCGATCTATGCGTGGGCTGGGCCACATGCTGCTTCAGGTTATGAATCTGCAGAAGTTCCAGATATTTGGATGTTTCATGATTTTCACGCTGGTTAAAATGAATGTTCATGTCACCGAGAAATAAAACAGGATTAATATTGCATAAATACCTCTCTAAAAGCTCTGAAAAGTCCTCGACAAAACCACTGAAACTGAGTCCATTTGCGGTACAAGGCGGTGGGCGATATATTATCACGAAGAAGAACTTGCTAGTGTCAGTTTCCACGGTAATTTCGATCCATTCGAAGTTAGAAAGGTATTTGGGAAGTGCAGAGTTTACACGGATTTCACTCTTGTGTACCACGGCGATCCCGCCACCATTTCGTCCGATCCTTGGAAAATTCAGGAACTGGTAGCCAGGAGGAGTTAATTCCACAGCAATGGGTCCATCACTTGAATCACCCCGAAGCCAAGACTCCGTGACAAACAAAAAGTCTAAGTTCCATTCCGAAATCAACTCAGAACACTGAACAGTCTTGTTGCGAACTGACCGGGCATTTAGGAGAGCGCATTTAGCTTGTCGTACAGATACTGGGCTTGGCAGTGAGGGACCAGGATGGCCGAGATCAATACTGATAGTCTTTGCAGACAATAAATGTTTTGTCTTAGCAAGTACATGTATGCTTAACAAAACAAAGTTAATTTTTAATTACCTCACACAACAAATGCCAACCCAAATGCCCCTAACTTCAAGGATCATTCTTCAGACAGACTGAGTATATACTTACTCAAGGTAAGTTGTACATGAATTATGTACGTCTGTCAATTGTGCTCCTATGCAACATCTTCCTTGAAGGGATATACAACACACCAGCGTGTTCACAGAATTGTTCATAATTTCATATTCCCATGTGGTGTCCCAGAATGTTCACTGTCATTTGCCTCATATGCCTCATTAAACAGTCATGTGACTCGAAATTTCAGCATGTATCGAAAAGAAAATCCAAGTTGTTTAAAAAGCATGGAGCAGATTGATATCAAATGTAAAGTCACCATTTGCCAAAAACATTTCCAAAACATAAGTATTCTGATTAAGCACTTGAAGGATCACATTGAATGTGGCATAAAAGTTGAATGTCCATTTTCCAACTGTTCAAAATGCTTTTGTAATAAGTCATCACTAGCATCACACATTTCCCGCTATCATCAAGAGCGGTCAGCCTCAGAATGTTTTGTTGAAAACTAAAATCAGGGTGTCCCATTCCGAAGGGAACAGACTGTTGGTACTGGGCATGATGAGACAGACACAACTATTAATGAAAGTGAAACTGAGGAAGATGCCTCAATCACAGTTCAGAGTTTCACGTTTAATTTGGCACTGTTTCTTTTGAAACTTCAAGCTCAACATCATGTTCCTGAAAGGACAATTCAGCTTGTTGTAAAGGAACTAGACAGCATGGAGGATTTTGCTATAAGATCGTGCAATGTTAGGTTGACCAGAGCATTGCTTGATGAAGGAGTTAGTGAAAGTATTGTTAGAAAAGTGGTCAGTGAGTTCCTTGCAGATAATTTCTGGAAACAAGCAGTTGACGATGTGTCAGGTATATTGAGAACAGCTTACAGACGAAAAGTCTATTACCAGGACAAGTGCAAATATGTAAGCCCTGTTTCTTTGTGCCTGGGGAATGACAGCAGGCATAAATCAGTTTGCTTTCACTATGTACCGTTGAAAGAAACTTTAAGGGCACTCCTGAAAGACCCCTCTGTTAATGCAAATTTTCAGTGTTTCGCTAACAGAAAAGTGCAAGAACAGGACATCTTGAAAGATTTCAAGGATGGGACTGTGTTCAAAGATAATGATTTCCTTAATTCATCTGACACAACCCTTAAATTGATATTATTTCAAGATGCTTTTGAAATTGCAGACCAAATGCAACTGGTTCTTCTTTGTAAAGAGAAGAACATTTAAATATATGGGAAGCAGAAAGTATTTGGTCCCCTCATTAGAGAATTAAAAGACATTAAGCAGAATGGAATACAGACAGAATCGGGGAAGGTATTCAAAGGATCTCCTGTTGCCATTGCTGGTGACATTTTAGGGTCCCATGGACTAGGGGGCTTCATTGAGAATTTCAGCTCTGGAAAGTACTTTTGTAGATTTTGTCAGATTTCACGGGAAGAATTTCACGGGAAGAATTTCACGGGAAGAATTTCACTCTGGATAGTGCAGTGAACTATCTTCAAAGAAATCCAGAATTACAAAGTCACATGGGAATTAAATCTGGGTCCTCTTTAATGCACTAGATTACTTTCATGTATGCTCTCCAGGGCTTCCACCTTGCTTAGGACATGATTTGCTGGAAGTGGTAGTTAATTTTGACTTGGCTCTATATTTAAGCAAAGCAAATTAAATGAAAGAATACAAAATGTTCAGTGCCTTGGTACGGATATCAGCAATAAACCCTCTGAAGTGTCGTTGAAAGGGACTGGTCTCGGTGGCCATGCTGTCCAGATTTGGTGCCTGTTACGTATTCTCCCACTGATTATTGGTGAGAGGATACTTAACCCTGATGATCACGTATGGCAATTATGCTTGAGCCTAAGAAAAATTGTTGAGTGTGTGCTCTCCATACATATCCAAAGGACAAGTTGCCTATCTTAGAGTGATTATTGAGGAATACCTTGAGGAGAGAAAAATTAGGTTCGGGGAGTGTAAACTTCGTCCCAAACACCACTATTTGGCCCATTATCCAAATCTTATCCTTCAGTTTGGGTCACTCATGAAAATGTGGACTCTAAGGTTTGAAAGCAAACACTCTTTTTTTAAGAAGTGTTTGCAGCATTGCCAGAATGTTAAGAATATCACCAAGACACTCAGTGAAAGGCATCAGTTTTACAGGCCTATTTAGGTTGTGGTGCATTGCTCTTAATGTCTGTAAGGTATGACAAGTGTATTCCTCTGCATCCATCTTTGTACTGTCAAGGAATTGCAAAATCTCTTGATCAGATGTGCCTGGATGCACAAAATTCAGTTGTCACAGAACATGTCACTCGAGATGGCATAGCTTACAAGAAGGGTCAGTTTGTGGTCGTACGTTTTACAGATGACTCTATTACTTTTGGATGCATACTTATGATGGTTATCCGGAAAGACAACTCATCAACATATTTTGTTGTACGACTCCATGTGGGTGTATACAGATTGCACTCACAAGCTAATTTAGATTCTAATCCGTGTGAGATATTGTGTCTTCCAATCTCTGAGCTGGTAGACATGTTTCCACTTCCTGCCTACAACATTAAGGAAGACCTTTTAGTTCCATTAAAACAAAGATTCCAAGTGCAGAGGTAAAACCGGAGGCCCCAGTAAGCTTAGGCCCCAACTATACCCTTATATTGATGTGTAAGTCATACCTCAATCAATCAATATCTCTTATTATCTGAAGATGAATAGTGATGACAGTCAGCATCAGTCCTGTTGAGGACTACATTTCACCTGTGCTTCCCAACTTGGCAGAGAAAGAAGCTAACTTGATTTTAGAGAAGATGCTTGAAATGGGTGTTGAGACACCATCAGACCTTCAATTCGTCACTGAAGAGGACATGTGCGACCTCCAACTCCGTCCGGTGCAAATCAGGAAACTCCTCACGTCGTTCAAGACATACAGCCAAGGTATGTGTGTGTAGGGGTACCTTTCTTATTTTCTTTTCTTTTTTCAACATTTAGTTTGAATTGTCATAGTCTTATTATTTATACTTGAAACAAATCCTAAATTCCTGAATCTGCTAATTTGTTTTCTCCAAAACCAACAATGATGTATTGAAGGAGGGTTGTCTAGTGACATAAATGATTTACACATCACCTGTCCTGCTCCAATTTTAAAACTTTGAAATCCTGTTTGCAGGATGTGTCATGTTTTAACATTACCATATCTACAGGTGTGGCTTTTTATATTCACTCCCGGTTGGCAAAAGGTCCTTTTGTAAGATGCTAGTCTGGTGTGCGCAGTTGAAGGAGAAATTACAGGGTGCTGTTTTTAAATGGGCTACATGTTCTGGTGAAGCAGACTACATGAGCTTTATTGGCTCCCACCGAACCATTTAATTTCATATTTATCCATGTATATCAAAATGCTCATGTACCTTAATTTTTTATGTCATTTCCTCATATTTCTGCAGATAAGTCTGACGTTGATCGGATACTGTCGCGCTCTATACACCCTTCAGACGCCCGACATTCAATTACGCGCATTGTTCGACAGATTATCTCTCGCTTATTGTGACGTCACGCGCTATGACTCACTTCCGTACCCTCTCGTACCATCCTTCCTCTCTCCCCTCCTCCTGACGTCACTTTTAATCCTATTTACCCTAATCCCATTCATCAGGCCCTAACTCCACCCCCTGACGTCACTTTCCTTACGTCCCTCCCCTTCCTATTCATTAGGCCTAGCTCCACCCCCTTCTTACGACGTCACAAAGTGACGTCACGCATTCCAATCGAGGTCAAAAGGTCAAAGTGTGCTCAATGGTCCCCCCACTACTATTGGTTCGCGGGTTCCAGGGGCTGCCGCACCCTATTGCGTTGAAATGCGCTCTCAACTGCCCTATGCACGAATCACTCGTTCCTGCAGCTAAGTGCCTCTGACAACCGCACTCGTGGAGCCCTTGCTTGCCTAGATTACGACACACGAGAACATGAACTTGTGTTTTTCCCCTTGAGTCCCTATCGACCAGAAACTTGACAACATCTTCCGGATGTGTCTCTTCCACTCTGCAGCCCGTCACGTGGTATGCGGTGCCGTGATTTTGCTGCATAAATGTATCCAGACTGCCCACTAGACTACTCTTCTGTCTACAATAAGGGCGATCATTTAACCTCCTGTTCAGCTCTGCCAGCCTGTCGTTTACCCTTGTGAGCTGGGCAAGAAACAAAAGAACCAAAAGGAAAAGAAGAAAGAAAAAAAAAGGAATGTAAATTCGCAAGCTAGTGTCTTGTTTTAAGGTGTTGATGATGAAGGTGAGCCGATCTCAGGATGTATCACCAGACCGGTGCGCTCATCACAGATGGACCTCAGGAACAGCTGCAGCCTCCGATGTAGCTTGATGCTGCCCCACACTGTGAGGTGGACCTGGTCCCTGAGATCGTGCTGATAAATGTGGTCGTTCGAAAGGAAGTGCCAGCTGGCTCTCTCACAGAGTTCTCTCAATGAGGAGTTTACCAGAGCTACTCGTTGGTTTATGCTGACGCTCCGTGTCTGGCAAACCGCTGAAAACACAAAGCGCACGCTTGGATATTGCATTCTCAATCGTCTAGATGTCACTTCGAAAACCCTTAACAGCTCCTTGACTCTTGTCTCTGCTCCTTCCCTTTTACTGATATCATTGACCCCACCATGTAAAACCGCGAGATCTATATTCTGCAATCTACAAGCTGCAGCTAAAATCTTGCACAGGGCTTCCAACCTTGCTCCGCCGTGAACGTCCACATCGACTTGTAGAGATGGTGGCCAAGGGAACCCAACTATTCCTCTAAACATGGAAAGGGCTCTCGAAGGAGCGTCGGCCGGATTACTATCGGATGGAACCCACTGAAGGCGTAAATCAAAATTAGCCTCAAGAGTTTAAACGAAAATGATTCTCAAGGTTTCTGCTAGAGCGGACGACTTCGCCTTTAGACCAGACCACGCGTGACACAGACTCTCTGAGTCTACCTGGACATCTACTCGTCTGTCCCACAACCGGTCCATCACCGCTATAAGAACAAAATAAAGAGCAAGGGACTCCTTGTAGCAAATGTCTGTTGACTCTAGAACTCCCGAGGGCCAATAGTCTCCAAAGATAATGTTCTCCCTCTCTAGCACTCCGCCCCATCTATAGCCGGATGCGTCCGAGCAGAGCCGCAAACTTAAATGGCGCTCTTGCCTCCAAGGTATCGGCTGAGAAACTGAATCTACAAATCGCCAAAATGCCACCTCTTCACGTACCAAAACCGGCAATGAAGTCGGCATAATGTCGTCCAACTGGGACGTGAAGGCGCAACACTCTCTCACGAAAAGACGGGCGGCTGGGAATACAAGCGTAAAACTCTGACATTTCCCAATGAACCCGTTGCATTGCCTTTAAACACACCCTGTTTTCGGCCAAGATATTCTCCCTCACCTCGGCGAAGGATTTCTTCTTCTTGTCCGGCAACCAAAATGATAAAGAGGTCGAGCATATCCCGAGTCCTAGATGGACCATGCTCGTAACGGGCTGGAGTTGGCTCTTTTTTAGGTTGACAAAATAACCCAACTGCGATTTTGCATGTAGCAGGTTACGTATAGTGCCCCTGCAGCTCTCTTGTATGCCTCGTCTCCACCAAAGCGCGCTGCAACCTGCAATTGGAGTACAGATTGAATGACTGGCTTTAACAATCTGCTTTTACATCACTTCCTGCTTCCCCTATGAAGCGGTCGTCAATCCAGACTTCTGTATGAATTCCCCTGTTCTTTAGCCAGGTTGAAAGACAGAAGCCTACAGTGGAGTAAATGAACGCACTATCCTTGAGGCCAAACGGAAGAGCTGTATCTACGAAGAAAAACCCGGCCCATTCAAAACCACAAAATGTTCTAGACCTTTCGGTAAGAAGGATCTGTTTATATTATATCCTTGGGCGTCGTCAGTTCCTGAAAAGAAACCTCCGCGGTTTATCGGCTTGACAATATCTCCAAGGGGCGTCAACTTAAAAGGTGTGTCCTTGCACCATAGATTGGGACCTTTCATGGAGAGTACTAGTCTGGGTTTGCCCGGCTCGATTGAAAGAGCATTTACGCATCTCGGTGGTGATACAGTGTGCACTGGCCCCAGCAAGTGCACCGACCCTTCAACCAGACGCTTTGAGATCGTCTCGTTGATAAAAGGTACAAACTGCTTACAGATGGGCGCATTTGGAAAATACATATGGGGAGGTGTATCTGAATTGAAGTCCCTTCCTTTGTACTTGCCATGATACGGCTGGAAAAGGGCAAATAAGTCTACGCCATCGCGCAACCAAATTCTGACCTGGTTGCCGAATTCCGGGCATTCGGTAAGAACGGGCTCCAACTTAATCCAAATGTCGATGTAAGCTGCCAGCAACAAAGGCATCCGGGTCGCGGAAACGCAGGGTTTCGAAATCCGGGGGACAAATGCCGGCCAAAACCTCAGCTGGCTTCGGAGCAGATCTTCCCGGCTTCTCAGCCTTTTTCCCCTCTATGTCTACCCAAGAACATAATCCACGTTTGCGCCCTTGGGCTTGTGAAGCCACGGGGTCAAAAACATGAGTAGCGGATCGCTCCCAGTTGTGTGTCATGAGGATTTCCAGATACCGCTTGTATTCCTGAAAGGGTTTTAGACAAAATAAGGAAGGAGGTCAAAAAAAAAAATACTGTACCAGCATTTATTTGAAACCAGACTCTCCTTGTGACATCGATTTAATACAAGCCATGTAGTTTTGCTCCAGACGAGTTCCTACATTGTTTACATGTGTACAAAGGACCTGTTGCCTCACATAAGCCTTGGCATGGTACTACTGTTTGGGCTTCCCTTTTACAATATTTCATCAATTTTAAGGGAAGTAATCTTCCAAAGTCATAAGGGTTCTAAACACTGCTTTACTCAGTGATACCACTAATATTTATAGGATTTCGTTGCAATCCTTGGCAAAATGGCCCCTTTTCCTGCAGCGGAAACATGTATCTCTCCCTCTGCCTCCTACTGGGCATGTGGACGGGTGGTACGTCCGATAACCTGTACCGTATGGAGCCCCCTGACCACCTCTACTCGGACCTCCGAATCTGGCCGCACGCCCCTTATTCTCTGCGGGAGGAGCTGCTAGCCCGAAATGCTTTCTGGCAAAACGCAAGCGTTTGTCTGAATCTTCCCCTGTTATTGATTTGTAGATATACATGGCCACTCCCTCCATCTTAGTCTCTACATGTTTGGTGCACTCGGACAGAAGGTTCACATATAATTGCTGTTCCTTCAAGTCCTCAGCCGAAAGGGGGATGAACTCTTCAACGTATCTGCGCAGCCCGTCTCTGTGCACGCTCTGAGCAACTCCATACGACGGGGTTTGTGCACCTCCAAAGCCGATCTGGCCTGCGATTTAAAAGACGAAACAGAAAGGATTTCCCTTTTTTCTCTCTCTCTTTTTTATTTATTTATTTATTGTTTTATTTTTATTTATTTTTTAAATTATTATTATTATTATTATTTTTAATTTTTTTCTGTGTATACTAAATTCAGCATAACTACCACTTGTGTGCTGTGCCTGCTTGCTTTCTGTAACCAGCTGACCTGGCCTTAACCCCTTACCAAACTACTCTCTCTCGACTGGCGAATTTGAAAACGGGGCCTTTCCCGTGCTTTAAACATACCGAAAACGATGTTTTTTGCCTCATCGCCGCTCCACAGTGAAACTTCCCATGCTGCATGTAATAACCCCTTGGCACGGGGTTTGTTCCCTGCATGCATTCTTCCACCCTTGCGTTTCTAAACCACTTGGACGGCGTTCCTCCCTTGCACTTCCTACCGCCTTGAACGGGGTTCATCCCCTGTGTCCCTTAATTAGGCCTGTCTTTTAGCACCATTGAACGGGGTTCATCCCCTATGCCTCTTAAATAGGCCATTGAACGGGGCTCATCCCCTTCTTTTAGCAACATTGAACGGGGCTCATCCCCTGTGTCTCATAGCACATTGAACATCCCCCGTGTCTTTTTGCACATTTAACGGGGCTCATCCCCTGTGCCTATTTGCACATTGAACGGGGCTCATCCCCTGTGTCTTTTTGCACATTGAACGGGGCTCATTCCCTGTCTTTTTGCACATTGAACGGGGCTCATCCCCTGTGTCTTTTTGCACATTGAACGGGGCTCATCCCCTGCGTCTTTTGGCACATTGAAACGAGGCTTATCCCCTGCAATCATCACCACATTATTTTACAGGGCTCATCTCCTGCGATTATCATCACTTTAACGGGGCCCGTCCCTATACCAGGGTTCGTCCCTCGCGTATATCACCCCTTTACCCGGTGCTCAAACCCTTCGACTAACGCCACCTTGAGAGGAGCTCCTCCCCTGTAACTGTCGCCACTTTAAACGAGCTCATTTCCTGCCTCTGATATCACTACCACGGGCTTGCCCCAGTGAACGCCACCTTTTTTGCCCATACATGAATACAAGAGCAGTTTTGTACCTGGGAGGTAGATGGCGCGGGGGCGACCTGCTTTGCCGTCGGTGTCGTCGGTGCTGTCGTTGACACCGCGGCTGGCGTGCTGGCTCCTTCCTCCTGACCCTTGTCTGGCTGGGAGTGGTCTGCAGACCCTTGCACGCATGAGCCCTCCTCTTCAACTTTCCGTCTCCTCTTGGGCACTCGTTCATCCAACGGGCCGGCTTCTGCACGCTCGAGCAGCTTTTCCAGGTTCCTCTTCTGGCCTCCGTTTGGTGCTAAGTGACGGACGTGGGCCTTCCACTCGCCCGACAGGTCTGCAAACTGGTCTGCATCGTCCCATCCGTCCTCCACCAAGGCTTTGAAGCACTTGCCAGAAATCTTGAATGAGCTGCAGAGGCCCTTGAACAAGGCTCCGACCTGATCACCCAGATCTCCGTACGCCTCAGCATCCTCCTAAATGCGACACGTACCCATCGCGACCACAAAATGAAACAAAACAAAAGGGAGGGTGCGTTGACGATTTGCATGCAATGAACGCTGTTATGATCTCTATTCTACAACTTGAAATGGGGTCGCCTAAGTGTATAGGCCTACCTAAACTGCATGTACTCGGTTCGCCGGTTCCATGCAATGTCTACCTTTCTTGTTGCCTTTATTATTATTATTATTTTTATTATTTTGGTTTTTGTTCGAAATGCAAAACAAGCCTATCCAAAGAAGGGTCCTGCCATATCTGCCTGTATAAGGCATATTGCACGAATATAAGAGAAACACCGCTTCTTCTAAGGCTTAAAGGGAAGATCGTAAATGTCATACTAATAGGCCTAGATGTGTTGATGCTCTGGGTCGGCCTTGCAAACTTAACATTCGCGTTCCGTTTGATCAACAAGCTTTACCAATGGAATCCCCTTGGAATAAACTTGGTTTAAAAAATCTTTCCCACGCAACCTTGGCAACTGACCTCAATCACGTTGAACATTTGTTCCATTTCCATTGCTGACAATCCGGAGGGCAATTTTTGTTCGTGAAAACTCCCGCCGTGTCGACCAGTGCGAAAGACCGCCACTCAAAACGGGTTAAGGCGGGCGTTGGCACTCAAGCCTACCAGCACAAAGGGGAGGGGGTACGACGGTCACACGCGAGCAAACCCGAACACAGGGGAAGACGTCGCGCGCCCAGTCGACCATTATACTCACAATTCCTCCGTGCCCGATCTCGCTCTGATCGATCACTACTTGAATAGCTCTACGGGAAACACCATGCCCCCCTGGGGTGGGGGAACCTGCCCACGCTCTTTGGCTGAAACCGAGTCATGACTTGGATTCCCGTGGCGAGGGATCAAACTAAACCATTTACCTTTCTTCAGCCAATTCCTTCCGGATAATTTCC